>VZTU01004378.1:11028-33158 GCA_013400835.1 Zapornia atra | reverse complement strand
GGGGGGGAGCAGACACCCTCCCTCCGCGTGTCTGTGGGGTGTGCATCTTCCTCCATTCTCTGCCTCTCCCTCTCCCACTCCTCCCGAGGTGCCTTTCAGAGCTGCTGCGGTGGCAGGTGAGTCAGTGTGACAGCTCAGACACGGGGCAGCCCCCTCAGCTGCCGAAATGCCAGCCAATCTCCCAGCAGACTCTAGAGCCCACTATTATAAATGAATGCAATGCATTATTTTTCACCCCCTCCCCCATCCTTCGGCTGGCACGGTGAGTCAGTAATCAAGGTTCCTTTGTCATTTTGTGGGGTGGTGGGAGAGCTGGTGGTGGTGCCGGTGGGCACAGGCTATGTGGGGCAGATTAGCTGCATCTTTGTATGGGTCTTGCATTTCTTTCCTGCCTTGGCTGAAAAAACCTCACCAGCTGCAGCAAAGGGCAGGAGTGGGGACAAAAAGGGGAAAGGAAAGAGGAGAAGACACAGCCCCACTCTGAATTTTAACACTGATTCACAGTGCTTTTAGAGATCAAGATCCCTCCCCATTAATAACAATTGTTCAACAAAAT
This sequence comes from Zapornia atra, assembly GCA_013400835.1. Lineage (NCBI taxonomy): Eukaryota > Metazoa > Chordata > Aves > Gruiformes > Rallidae > Zapornia > Zapornia atra. Next base: position 32,602 of record VZTU01004378.1, on the reverse strand, counting down.
CTGCAGGGGTTAAGAGGGGAATAAAAATTCACAGCATCTGTAATACCAAAGTCCTGGGAGCACTTGGAAAGGCTGGAGGGCAACAAGCATAACGTCAGCCCCTTTTTTTGTCAGCTCTTTGCTGAGGTGGGCTGCATGCTGTGGAAAACATGACAGCAGCAAGAAAAGGAGTGAGGGACAGAGGGGAGTGAAGGGGAGGACATGGCAGTGTGTAGTGGGGGTTGGAATTTCACTGTCAGAAAGAGCAAGGGAAAGAGACCCCTGGGCAGAGGGGAAAGATCCAGGGGTATTGCCAAGGGGGAACAGCCAAAAGCATGTTTGGGGATGACATGGAGCAGAAAATCTATCAGTTCCTGTATCACAATCTCTCAGACATCTTTGAATAAGCTTTTCCTCAGTATGGCACAATTGTGGTGGTGGGTTGGACCAAGGGGCAGTGCAGTCCTCAGCAGCCAAAGCAGATGTCAAAGGGAGGACAAGAGCAAAATAAGCAAACTGGAACACGTCCCTGGGGCACCCAGGGCTCAGGTAGCTTCTAAACAAGAGATGGTGTGATGGTACCAGGTATCACCATGTGGGTTTTTCTCCTGTGAATTTATCCAAACACTTCTTAAACCCATGTGAGCACCAACAACATCATCCCAGAACCTCCACATCTCAGTACAACTTCTGTGAAAAAGTATCTTCTGTTTGTGGTGGTGTCCTTGTCTTCTTGTGTTAGAAGAAAGTGTAAATGATTATCACCTTGTTCAGCATTTCTTTGCCCCTCATGATTTTGTAGCCTGCTGCTGTTCCCCCTCAGTCATCATTTTTCCTTTGGAACAGAGTGGATGCTTCCCTCACATGGCAGGACACCTCAGGACAATGGAAACCTCAGTGATGCTCACTATGGCCTTGGGGTTTGTGTGATTCCCCAGGGGTGGGCAAGCTGGTGGAGACACTCCTAGGGTCTGTCAATCAAGCACCAGGGCAATCTCCCCACAGTAATCATCATGGGTAAACTGCAGAAAGGAAGTTGTGTAGATAGGATGCAGGCAAAGAAGGTATGGTATGAAATGTCACTGGTCCTGGAATCACATTAATGCACCTTCATCTGTACTGGCTCCACCTTGAAGCACTCCTTCCCACCACTTTCTCCGTGGATATACAGATGGCTTTGTGTAAAAAACCCATGTTTTTAGGAAAAAGAAGAGCATTTACTGTCCAGAGCTTGCAGGAAACTATCAGTTTTGTGATGTCACATTTGTGATGTCACATTTGGCTTAAGTTGCTGCCTGCCATGCAGCTACCAAAAGCGTATTGTTCTTCCCATGGAGCCGGAGTCATTGATGACCAAGGCCAAGCCAATCAGTGATGGTCACAGCGCCTCTGGGAATCATATTTAGGAGGAAAAAAAACCCCATAAGCAGCTCCTTTTTGCCACTGGAGAAGGGAGTGAGAAGGTGTAAGAAACTGTGCAGACACCAAGGTCAGTGAAGGATGGGGGAGGTGCCCATGTGCCAGAGAGAAAGATGACCCTGCAGCCCATGAAGAAATCCATGGTGGGGGAGGTGTGTCCCCCCCAGCACTTGTGTCCCATGGAGACAAATAGGGACACAGAGATGAGTGAGACGGAGAGATCCACGCCGGAGCATGTTTGCTGAGGGGGGACTTGTGACTCCATGGAGGACCAGGCTGGAGTAGTCTAGGCCTGAGACACTGAGAGACATTCTATGATTTATGATGGCACCCTATAGAAATTACCCATGCTGGGGCAGCTGGGTAAGATCTGAAGCCTGATGGGAATGGACTCATGTTTGAAAAGTTCATGGAAAACTGTCTCCTGTGGGTTGGACCCCATGCTGGAACAGGGGAATTGTGTGAGGACCTGCTCCCCCATACCCCAACCTCAGCTAAGAAGGAAAACATAACCAAACCCCCCGTTCCCCCATTCCCTTCCCCTCCCTGTGCCACAATGGCAGGGGAGAGAAATCATGACTAAAATTAAGTCTGCTAAGAAGGGAGGGGTGGGGGGAGATGCTTTAAGATCTGGTCACACTTCTCATTATCTGACTCTGGTGTCACTGGGTGTGCAGTGTGGTGTAATAAATTAGAGTTTTCTTAACTTTATTCCATGTTGAGTTTGTTTTGCCTATGACACTCATTGCAGAATGATCTCTCCCTGTCCTGATCTTGACTCCTAAGCCTCTCAATATATATTTTCTCCCCTGTCCAGCTGAAAAGGGGAGTGATGGAGTGACTTTGGTGGGCGTCTGGTCTCCAGCCAGGGCCACCAGAGACAGGAGCACTGACTCTTGAGAGTTCCTTGAAATTAGTTGGAGTTCAGAAACTACTGGGGAGATGAACAGGCAGAAACAATTGCATTCTTGCCAGTGTGAGCCTGGTTTTCTCAGGCGGATGAGTCTAAAAATGTTGATAGAGAGGAGGAGTTGCATAGTGAAGACAGTAGTGGAATTGATGTAAAGGGCAGCAAAAACATCTGGGGACACAGACCACAGAATAAGAAGAGGACAACGTAATAATATGGGTTGTACTGGCATGTATGGAATGAAACAAGGAGCAGTAAACAGTTGACCGTCCATGGGGATTCTGGTTGGTTTTCGTCTTTGGCTCTATTCTAAGGGAAAAATTTACACTTCAAGTGTTCCTAGTGCTGAAAGGAGTATTTTTATTACAGTATATTTTTAGTTAATTGTTTATTGATCTGCTTTTTATTCCAGAGTAGAGATTAAGAAAACATTGATAGTTTGTTTAAATTACTAACTTCTCTAACTGTTAAATTGTCCAAAGCAAGAGCAACATCCTAATGGAACATTCTCTGTGTGTATATCTGAAGGACAGGTGGGTTTTTTTTTCATAATCTATAAAATAACTCTAACATATAGCTCATCTAACCTCTCCAGTGGGTACCAGTGACACCATGAAAATAGTGGAGACAGTTGAGCTGCTTCTGAGCACAGCTGAGGGATGGACCTACGTTGATTTCTTTTCAGTTTGTTCCTTCAATAAGTTGTCTCTTTATTGATCTATTATGTATTTTTTCCCGTATTTGTTCATCTCAGATGGACCCATCTGAATTCCTCTCCCGGTTATTTTGCTGTGAGTTTCTGTATGTTATTAAAATGTAGCTATAAACACACTATGGAGGTCAATATTTTTGCTGGGTATAGAGTTGTGTGAATGCTCACCTGCACCCAAGGCTCACAAGCAGGTTTTCAGGCCAACTCTTTCAAGATACAAAACCAAATATTAAACTTCCAGAGTGTTTGTTGCTGTTTTTCTAATTTATATTATTGGAGAAAGTGTGACTACATTATGCTTCGTGCCACTTTAAAATACTTAGAGATAATTCCTTCCCAAGGAACCTGCATTCTGAGGAGACAAGATGAACACACACAAAAGCAAGGACGGGAAGCTTATTATCCTTTTAGTGATGAGAATTTGAGGTTTTCAGTAGAAAAGGTCAGCATCTTTCAAGGGTGACTCAGCCCAGCTTAGGTCTGAGTCACTTCTCCTGCCCATCTCTCACTATGGAGTCTAGAAGAAGCCAAAGATGATGTGGTTCCTCCCATAGACCATCTCCAGATGTACCCTTAAAGACTGACTCCTTAATATTCATGTGTGGTGCAGTTATGTATAGTTAAAATAGGCCTGAAATTTCCTTCAGGCTTCTCTGTACCTCTTTGGTCATTTAAACTACCTTCAAATCTCTCTCTTGAACCACCAACCAACCCACTCCCAAGAAGAGTGGGGAGCAGCCTCAAAAAATGGTGACAAGTGACAGCAAGTTGCCAAAAAAAAATGAATTCTGATTTCATGTATAATTTTTACCCATTGAAAAGTTCAAAATATCTGACATTCTTTTTTTTTTTTTTCCCCTCCTTTGGCTGGAATCATCAGTTGTGTGCGTTCATCCACATAACACCCTTAACAGAGCTGCTGAGCTTTTTACAGAGATCAATAAAACTTAAAAGGTGGAACAACTGTGCGTTTCTCAAGTCCTTTACAAAAGGTTTACCCAGGGATGGGGTTGCTGACCCCTTTGGGGTGATTGTTAGGAGAATAAAAACCTAGGCAAGGACAAAGACAAGTGAGTATGGGACAGAAGAGGGGATTGTAGAACTTCTAATGCAAGAAAATGCCACAAATGTTGAAATTGCTGGAAAGGTCAAAGCTACAAGCTGCATAAACACAGGGGTAAGTCAGACTGGTAATAAGCAAGGGGATAAACTGATAAATCATTGTACAGGGAAAAGAATCAAACAGTTGGGAAAGTACCTGACAAAGCAGCTGATCTGGGTGGATCCAAATTAGTATAATAAAGAGTGTGTGTGGGGGGGGTGTGTGTGTGTATTTAAGACTTCATTTCCTGATATACATGAATCTAATGTGTCTAGGCTTTGATTTATTGAGGGGAGGAAAGAATTTTTTTGGAGCCTTGACGTGTTTAGCAAAACCAGGAACCAACATGGTTTACATCCATGTGTCCTTGCCATCCCCATAGTCTATCAAAGACCCTGTCTGCCTGTTTGCTCACCAGCTTGCTGCTGAACACTTACCTGATGCATTTCAGGAGCTTCTTCCCTTTCATTCATTTTACTTGATGGCAAATACATAGAATCATAGAATCATAGAATCATAGAATCATAGAATCATAGAATCATAGAATCATAGAATCATAGAATGGTCTGGGTTGAGAGGGACTCCAAGGATCATAGAGCTCCACCCCCCCTGCCACAGGCAGGGCCACCAACCTCCAGGCCTGGAGCTACACAAGGTTGCCCAGGGCCCCATCCAACCTGCCCCTGAGCACTTCCAGGGACGGGGCATCCACCACCTCTCTGGGCAGACACTACATGGTCCCATGCAGTCAAATAACTCATATACATACTTCTGTGGAGTAACTCTGAAATGCCATGTATGCCTGTGGCCAGAAGATGCTGTATGAATATTAGAGTCATCATTACCTAAATGATATTTGATATTATAAGGGAAAAATCAGATTTGAATTAGCTCTTATAAGCCTGCCCAGTAAATTGCATTGACCCTGGACAAATGTCACATAAGCATCCATCCATTCATCCATCCTCACGATACTGCTGTACAGAACAACTTGAAAATACACACCCAGAGTTACTGATGCTGAGGAGAAACAAAGGTCATATCTCCAGACACCCAGACCATGACTCCTTACACATCATTAAAGGGATGGCAGTGAACATAATACACTTACCAGAGAGGAAAACAGCAAGAATGTGGCAACCAGAACAGGCAATTTGATGTTGTGCAGAAAAGCAAGTTTGATTAGATGACTTGAACTGATCTAATTCAGTTCCAGATCTCAGTAGTACAGGCACACTTCCTTGCCAAATTAAAAATTCATATGTATATTGGAGGGAAATGAGAATGAACTTCAGGACCTCCAACAAAGATAAGATTGAATTTAATGCAGAGTTTTAGACTCTTATTTTGCCTGATTTTTTTTTTCTTCCATAGTGCAGAACAGAGCTCTTTAGAACATTTGGGGTACTGCTCTGAGCATAAAATTCAGATCATACTACTCTGAAACACGCATTCCTGGGTCAGAATTGCAAATCTCAGATCTGGCATTGACTTATTCTGAAATCTCAGTGCCTGAATTTGGGATTCTTGTTTTGATCTCTTAGAGAAAATGACTGAGGCTGAAGCTTCAGTGGTTAGACTTTGCAGAGCTAGGTTAATGATTGGACTTGATGATCTTAAAGGTCTTTCCAACCTATCATTCTATGAGTCTATGGTTCTGTGGTTCTATGAATTGATGTATATTTGGATTATTTTTTTTTTACTTTTATGATTTTGCAAAAATACTGTGTCTTACGAAGAGGTTTAATCATAATTTTAATACAATACACAAATTTACATATAAACTTTTAAAATATTCTATTTCGTTATTATTTTAATGCATATTAGTAAAAGTTCCAAATATGCTTTGAAATAAGTTAATTTGAAACTGATAGACATTTTGGATTTTGAAAGGATGTAAGGCAAATATATGTACTTGTGATCCACTAAGTGTCTCTGTATGGAATACTCCTGAAAATACCCTCGATGAGTTTATTGCTCTTTCACTCTTCTTTCCCAATCATGAAAATGCATCCTCCAAAGAGCTGATGACCTGAATGTGTTCTATTTTGATCCTAGAAGGCTTTTTTTTTTTGCTTTGTTTGTCTTTAATTTGACCTAGATAACACATCTTCTTCATAGATGCCAAATGTCATAGTTACCTGGACATTCATGAGATGCCTACAGAGAAATGTAATTACATATTCATACACCAGATGTAGCCTATCCACAGAGATTTGCACCACCATTTGGTCTAATGAAGTAACAGCTGGATTGAACAAGGGTGCACAATGAAACAGCAGAAAGATATCAATTATGAAGCGTGCTCATCAGCTAAAGCCCTCCTCACGTTATGTCCCACATTCATATTTCACTTAAAACTGGGATACTAGTTCTTCTTGGAGACAATGCCTTCTCTTCTACCAGTGCTTAAAGAATACTGCTTTCTTCTGTTTTCTGTTTCTCCCCCAAAATGGGCTCCTTTCATTCATTTCTTACCAATCTGCAGCCAGTTCCCAAAAAATGTGTTGTAAAAGAACAGCATTTCAATCTGACTAGTAGCCCTCCAAAGCTACAAGGCTAGAGGAAAAAAATGAATCTTTAATTTTACTCTTTGGCGTCTTTCCTCTGACACTGGTTATTTGTAATTATACTTTGAAATACTTTTATTTGCTCTGGTTTTCATCTTTACAGCCTTAGGACTGTCTTGAAGTTCTCCATATTCTTGTCTGTGTTCAGAATTCAAGATGAAATGCCCTTGGTAGCATTTCTTGGGCACTTACCCAGGCAAAGTTTAGATAGTTCCTCACTTGTGATACATGCTACAGGAATCAAAATAATAGTGCTCAGTAGCTTTCCTCAAATAGTACTGACAATGCATCTTCGTGCAGTTGGACACAAGGCAAACTGTGGCTGAAGAGCTTTCCCCATATCTTAAACAAATTTAAAGGCTTCTCCTAAATATTTTGATGGAAAAAAAAGGTCAAAGGCAAGCAAGTTGACCATTGCACAAGCAAGAGGGATACATTTATCCCCATGACTGAGGTAAAATTCTATAATGTGAGTGACCTTGAGTTCTGGTATGCTGTGCAGATGAGCGATGGGGAGTAGGTTGAGCTGTCTCTGTCTCTAAGTTGTACAGTCCCGTCATTATGGGACCTGAGTAACCGTCCCATAAATCAATAGCAAAAGTCTACTTGGCGTGGCCCAGACATATCCTACGTGACTGTAGGTGCTTACCTGAAGCATTTCTCAGATGATCCCAGGATCTCCTGCAAGCAGGGAAGTAAGAAGAACAGTCCTAACTCCCCAAATGCTACTTTTCCTTGTGTGTGGGTGTGTATCTCTGTTACTACAAAAGACTTGATTCCTAATTTCAGTATTTTGGTGCCTAATTTATCTATGATATCTTGCTCCACTAACTTTCAGTTTTGCAGTCTAGGGAATCTACATGTCTGTCTTAGACTCTTCCCCTGGAGAGAGGTTCACAGAGTCTCTGGAAACCTTTTATTTTTTTGACATGCACTCTCCTTTCTGTTGACTTTTTCATTCTGTCAACTTGCTTTTTTTGGGGTTTTTTTTTTTGCTTCTTTAAAGTGGTGGGGAAGAAAAGGTTTGAATATCAACATTTCCCTTACTACAAAGATTCCAAAAATGGCTTAATTGACATCTCCCACAATTTCTTGTAAACTGTGATGCATCATTTCCATCAAACTTGAAGTTGATAGTGCTGTTTTATATGGTCCTGAGGACCAGCTGGACAGGGTTTTCACAGCCCAAGGTACTAAAGACTATCAGGATCATTTATGTAGGAACTGGTTATCTGATTGAAAGTTGGGTTGGCTTTTTTACGGAAGGAGTGGCCCTCTAGTTTGTCAGACATAGGACTGACCTGCTCTGGTCTGGCAGATGATCCTTTTTCCCCTCCTGATTATGAACCCCTCACTGCAACTCTTCCATTTCAACTACTTTTGAGATAAAATGCTGAATATTCAAAGGGATTAGTTTTGCTCACCAGTGGCCAGGTTAACAAAGGTAGAATGTTTCTATTGTTTTTTATACCAGTGGACATGTTTGAGCTTGATGTATGTCTGGTGGCCTGTGCAAAGGCAGAGGAGGATATCCACTTTGCAAGTGCTTTGGAGTGTCTACACGAGTTTCTTCTTCAGCTATACATTACAGTGAAAAAGTGTTGTTCATCCTAGGATTAAAAGAAATATCAAGATTCATCTTTATTAGTCAAAAAAGACCTTTCTAAACTTTAATACTCTGTTAGCTTTCTCTTCTAGTCCCAAACTCAGCAAATCCTGAAAAATTGACATCTAATTAAGAAATGGGATTGTCCTGGTTTGATAGAGTTAATTTTCTTTCTAGCAGACACTGTAATGTGTATTTGGGGGTTAGGATGAGAGCAGTACTGATAACACACTGATGTTTTTAGTTGTTGCCAAGCAATCAAGGACTTTTCAATTGCTAATGAGAAGGTAAAGGACATCCAGGAAGCTGGGAGGTGACACAGCTAGGACAGGTGACCCAAACTGGCCAAAGAAGGCATTACATACCAATTACATCACGCTCAGCAGAAAGAGGGATGGATGGAGGGAAGGAGCACACAGCTTCAGGATGTGCTGTTTTGGGGACGGTTTTGGGATGGCTCTGAGCTGAATGGTCTGAGTTGTGAGCTTTGGTGAGAAACTGCATTTGTGTATCACCAGTTTTGTATGTTTTGCTGTAAGATCCTATTATTGTTCTCTCTCTCTCTGCTGTCCCAGTAAACTATCCTTATTCCAACCTGTGAAGTTTGGTTTTTTTGTTTTCTCTTCCCTCCCTTCCACCCCCTCTTAATTCCTCCCCACATCCTCTCAGAGAGAGTGGCTGTGTGGTGCTCAGCTCTCAGCAGGGGTGAAACCACGACAGAGATAAAGGATTTTAGGTAGGTACATTACCTTTTCTACTTTCTCCCAGCACCACTTTTCATGTTTTCTTGCTAGAGGCTTCCCCTTTACACTGAAGAGCTTAACTCCCTTTAATATCTCTTTACATTTTTAGATTACTTTTGCATTTCAGTTTTTACCAATCACTTAGTCTTCAGTGAAAGCCTTTGCACTCTTTAAACTAAAGAAATTAAACTTCTGTTGCTGTTTTGAATGGGAAAAGGAGTGGTTATCTGTGAAGAAAATTGAGTACAGTGTGTGGCAAATTTAGCAGTGGTTCCTCTCACGTAAGCACCTCTGCAAGCCTTTAGGAAGTGTTTCAAATTAATCTTGACACCCTCTGGGGTTTTGCAGCTCTCGTAAAGGTGTTAGGTTATGAAAGCAGGAAAAGAACCAGCACAGAAAACTCTTTTGTGCTTGCCCTTCCCAGCAGCATCTCTAAGAGGGAGTTGGCCAAGCAGAAAAAAAAGCTTCTATTTTACACAGAAATGAATTTGTTCATCAATCTGTAGATATGGAAATGAGTAAGAAAATTTCAGAAGTGATTGTTTGGGGAAAACAGGAAAAATACAGGCACTCCATTTTCCCAATGCAGTAACTGTTGGCCACTTCTGAAAATGTACTTTGATGAAGCATTAATTCATTCTTGCATTACAGCTCCTATATTATAATCTGGGCACCTTATTATTAACTCAGAGATAAGTGCAGACAGATAGATCTCCCATGAAAGCTTGTGAATAGATAGTTCCTGATGGGTTGATCTTCCTGTCTCATGAACATCAGCCATCTGAAATAGTTCTTTTACCTTGTTCACCCCAACCCTCCTGCAAAAAACTTTCCAAAACTCTCAGGGGAAGTCAATGCTCTGTTAAAATGGAGAATTATCTTTTTTTTTTCCCCTTAGATTTGCAGCTGGACTATAATCAAGCAGGGGTCCCTTGTGTAAGGAAGGAGTACCTCCTGCTGTGAATTTGTCATGGTGTGCATGTTTCTTCCTGTCTGCACAATGGTCTGAAACTATGACAAGCTGTGGAGAGATGCTGCCATGCTCATGAAGCACATTCTAGCCATGTTTAAGCTGCAGGAAGTGCTTGCCATATTTCTTTCCCTCCTGAGAGCTCTATGTAACCTGTCTTGACCAAGCTAGTGAGATGGCATTTGAAACTTTTGCCTGGCTGTTTCTGGTAGGGTGAGGGTATTTTGGTGTGTGCTCCTATTTTCAAGGTATAGAATGAAGAGTTAAGGTTAATAATAAGGATAATAGGAGTTGGACTTGAAGGTCCTTATAGGTCCCTTCCAACTCAGGACATTCTATGATTTTATGATTCTATTCTAATGAATTTTTGAGCCAGCTCCCATGTATCACAGAATGACAGAACTTCAGGAGCTGGTGGGAACCTCGAAAGATCATCTAGTCCAATCCCCCTGCCAGAGCAGGATCACCTAGATTAAATCACATGTAGACCCTGAATAAACAAAATCTTTTTCTTCCTATCTCTTAGCTCCTTCACAAGGTCATTTCTCTCTGTCTTCCTCTGCTTTTTATGATTACTTTTGCTGTTTTTCTGCTCCAGGCAGGCTCTGAGCAATGATTCAAGACATTCTCCACAGTTGCTCAGTGGAACCTCAGTTTCTAGTGAAATCCCTGGGCCTCCACAGTTAAAATTTCCCTTCAATTTTGCTATAATGGGCCAACCATCAGAAAGCAGCTTCTATGGTTTCATGTATCACCAAACAGGAAAATAGAAAATGGCTACATCCTTCATTCTGGATGAGAAGCACCTAGCATGCCCACCATCTTCCATGAGCTCAGAAAGTGCACACAGATCAAAAGATAAGGCTAGTGGCAGTTGATTACAATCTCAAGCAAAGCACCTGAATTTTTTGTGGTGGGGGATCTGTATCTCTTCCAAGCTTTTCATCACCTGGTTACTGGTGATGCCTCGGAAAGCCGGAATCAAAACTCACTAGGCTTGGTGACTATTAAGCAGGTATCCTTTATTGCAGCGCTGGGCACACAGGGGATCGATCGCTCCTCCAAATGTGTGCGCCCATTAAAGCCAAATTTCTCATATTTATACAGATTAATTATACATATTCATTATAATTTCTAAGAAAAGGCAGGGTTATGCAAATTATTTCCAGGAAGTCGTTTACATTAACTCCTCCCAGATAGAGCATGCTCAGTGACACTCAGGGGGTCTTCTGGTGGTCTTCAGGGATGAAGGCTGGACATCTTCCTCTTTCACAGCACATGCTCTTTATGGGTTTCTCCATGCTTATCTGGGCTCCCAACACCTGCACCGAGTAGTTAGCTTTTCACTGAAAACAANCTAAAAACACACCAATTCTTACTTCTTTATCTTCAAGGCTGTTCCTGTTGCATTGTTATGGTTCAGTTTTGCTCTGCTCTCACAAGCAGCTTACACAGTTACAGCTTTCTCTTAAACTAGCCTGTTCTTAAAACTATGAAAATTCTTATATTAAAGTTATATTAATTGTCTCTTAAGCTACACCTATATCAATCCACTCAGCATGATCACTTCTCACTGAATCATTGGCACTCACTGAAAGACTGACACCATTCCTAATCACGTGCCACAGTTCCCCTGCTCCTGGTGGACAAGAAGGATCCCAACCCATGGAGGACTTTCAAGCTGTAATTCCAGCCCAAGTAGCCAAAGCAAACAATATTTAATGCAGAGATGATTGTCAACGGGCTCAGGAAACATTTGCAGCTGTCTTTTTTCATTGCACTGAGTGATGTCACTGTGCATTTTACAGTTACACTATGACATAAGTAGGGATGCATCAATGATTGTTTCTGGTCAAATTCCCCTCAGAATGTTGCTCAGGGATCTTCTTTTCTGTTGACTACTGTCCTGCTGACAAAGTTTTTTCAGAATTTCCAACCACTTTTTTTTTGTTGTTGTTGCAGCTTGAGGTTGTTTTCCTTTTGTTAGATCTCCTGGGAGGTTCCTGTAGCTATTAGCTCTTTGTGGTGATAATGTTACTGGTATGACTTCCAACTTACTTTGCCAGTACTGGGGCTGGAGTGGGACAGAGAGAGCCTGCAGGTAGGTGTAGAAAAGCATCTTGGTGAAGATGTATGCTGTGTAGGATGTAAGACTTTGCTGAGCCCTAGAACATAAGGGGTAAAAAATAGAGTTTTTCCTCTAGCCCAGAAATTCCCAAGCTGTGGGTGTTATGGTACACCTACCTCTGAAAACCTTTCCCAAGCAGCTGTCTACAGAAATTAGTGCCTGTAGAAAACTGCAAGGAGAGGTATCTTGATCATGGTTGCACCAGATTGTTTCATGACTTCTTTGCGCTACATTGTTGGTTTATATCCATCTGTTGTTTCTTGTCTCATCTTTCATCTAGTGAAAAGGACTTGGCAACACGGCCTAGGGATTAGACCTTCATCTTCAGGCTAGGGAACAGATGAAAGCTAGGTGTAATGAAAAGCACAAGCAGAAGTTAAAGATGTTGTCAGTCTAAAGTATTATAAAAAAAAAAAGTATGAAATTAATTAATCTTCTCACATATTGCTGTACAGGATAACTAGTGCTTTGGATTTTTCTGGATTTTTTTAAAGTGTGACAGTGATTTTCTCTAATGTTTTCTCTAACTTATTTGTTAAAATCTAGAAAAAATATATCCTACCTTTAAAGCTTATATTTCTTGCTGAAGTGTTTCTGGAGCTATCTGATCAATACTCCATGCTCTAGCCTGTGAAATGCATTGAGTGAGTAACAGAATTGGAAAGTCATGTAACAGGGTTTTTCTAAAGTGTGCCACCACTTGCCTTCATGTACTTAATGCAGCAAAGCACTTAAGCACATTCTTGTCTTTAGGAGCATGAGCATGTGTGCATCTCAGCATAGGTGAAGATTGATTGATTATATTAATAATGTCAAATCATATTCCTTTTTTCTTTAATACTCTTGGGTTATTTTACAGATAATAAGTATGAGACAGACAGGTGCAATGAGTCTTAGGATGTGTTAATTTTGTCTGGTTCTTTGCTTCTATTGTATTTTATTGTTTCCAGGAGGAAATACCTGGGAAATTCAGGCTTAGAACACTAAATTAACCTTGGTGGCAATTCCACAGAGAGTACCAGAAATTGTTTTGACACATTGAGAAGACACATTGCTGAAAGAAGGTGACCTCCACAATTACGTCTCCTGAGAAATTAACAAAATAATCTGGTTATCACTGTGAGGCACACAGATCTCTGTGGTGTTGACCTATATATATTTTTTTTTGTTCCTTGTTCAATCCCAGCCTTTGATCAACAACAACCCCAGAGCATTTTTGAGACCTGCCAGTATTGACATGGTGTTTGATCATAGAGTACATAGCCCTCAGCCAGGGTAATATCTGTGTGTTTATAGTACATGATTCAGCTCCTGTTCTTGGTTCTTCTCTGGAGAAGCCTGACATCTGAATTCCTGCTTGGCAGTCTCAGGAGAAAAAAACAAGAACTGAAAAGGTCATAGAGACTAGACTTCTCCTGCTCCCCCAAAAGGTCACGCTCAGTGATGGGACTGTACAAAGAAAAAACTGACCTTTCTCTTGCTTTCCGTACCAGAAATGTGGAAAACCAGAATATTTGTGGCTTTTGAAACTGCCCTGGGAAGTTCCTTTCCTGGTAATGTTCCAGTTGTGTGGACCTGGTGGACAGACCTTGAGTAGGATGACTCTGACATGCTGTGGATCTATGGGAAAACATTTACTACCAGTAACGGCAAGAAACTAATGCTTGACCCCTTTAATAGACCCTACTTCTTGTATCAGGTGGATGAGAGTGGCTTTGAAAATCTTTGAATTTTCAAAGGTAAAAGACACGGAGAGTAAGGGTCAGATTTTCATGAGTATTTAAAAATGATATCTTGGTGGGTTTATGAATGAGAAAAAAACAGCTTCTGATCTTTAAATGTAGTGAAAGGAAATGAGAGTTAAACAGTAACCTAATTTTCTGTGTTCCTACCTGTATCAAGAAGCCCTGTTTTTCAAAGACATTCAGGCACAGGAATAGCATCATGCAGGGGGAAGTAAGGCAGTGGGACATAAAAGTTAGAGCACTGACTCTTATGGCCTGGGGGGACCAAAGGGGAAGATTAAGATCCCTTTGCTTTGGCAGGATTTAGGATATGCAGAGCATGCCTAAGCTTCCTCTGACCTTAGCAGAAGTTGTGAGAAGGTGGGGAAAACAGGCAGAAGACCAAGATGTGTTTAACATTTCAATAACTAATTCCCAGAACTGGTGCTGTGTTCATAGAGGAAATGCTGTTGGTTTTGGTGCAGAAGTCAGAAGGCATTCCAGACAGAAAATCCATCAGAGAAGGATGAAAGCGATATCCATCTTTCTTTCCTCTTACTGAACAAGAAAATTGATGAAAAAAATCACTGAATAGGTTAAATATTTAAATGTGAATTGCACCCTCCCTCTCCCCTCCAACATTTTGAGTATGGAGCTGTGCAGTTTTTACTTTTGCTACCCGTCCAGATAATTAATACCTGCCAGTTTACTTTTCCCACTCCTACTATTTTTGGATGACTATTTTATTGGAGGGAAAAAAAAAAAAGAAAAAAAAAAAGATAAAAAGAACAAGGGGGGGGGGGGAAGTTTAATTTAATCTCCTCTGATGAAAGAATGCACATCTGACGTTAATTCAAATATTGAATCTGTTTCAAACTTTCCCCACAGTTTTTCCCCTCATTGAAATAATTTCATGCTTTTTAAGTCATGCTATGCATGTTGAGCATTCTGTTAATTTTCTCCATAGCAACTTGTTTGAATTGGTTCCTTCTCCTTTTCTTTTCTTCTCAGGTACTCTTTCTCACCGAAGGGAGTCTGTCAGTGACCAGCTTGATGAAGTAGTTTTATAGGTAGCATTAAATCCAGGAGTGAGGTTATGAGATAGTGTTTGCAATAAAAAGCAGATGCAAGCAAGTCCTTGGTACACACTGACAAAGGGAGTTTCTAAAACTTTAGTGACAAAGGGAATTTCTCTAGTTCTGGGTGGTTTTAAAGCACAGATATGTTCAATCTGGATACCATGAGAATGCGACTTCCTTGTAGGCACCCTTTATAGATTACAAGTGGGGTTGGAAGTGTCACTGCAAGTCAGTGGAGCTCATCAACATATTGCTGGCAGCAGTACTTGAGTGCCTTTCCATCTCTCCAACTGATCATCTATAGATGAACAGTAATAACCCAGGGTTCAGTTCACAGTCTTTATTTGTGGGCATGAACCAAGAAGTCATCACTGGTTGAGTCATATTTCTCTAATAAAGAAGTAGCCAAAGCCTGAAAAGAACGATTAATATTGATATATATCAATGTACAGGCAGAAATAAACCCTAGCATCTATCCAAGCCCTATGTGACTGTTGTGGTTTCGTGTGGCTGGGTTTTGGTAGAGAAGGGCGTGGGGGCTGCAGGGGTGGCTTCTGCAAGAAGCAGCTAGAAGCTCTCTACAGGCCCCAAAGAATAAACACCGTATTCAAGGCCAGAGTCATTGCTGACCAAGGCTGAGCCCATCAGTGACGGTCACAGCACCTCTGGGAACCACATTTAGGAGGAAAAAAAAATGCTAGTAGCTACTTTTTGCCACCAGAGAAGGGAGTGAGAAGATGTAAGGAACTGTGCAGGCACCAAGGCCAGGGAAGGGGGGGAGAAGGTGCCCCAGGTCCCAGAGAGAAAAATGCCCCTGCAGCCTATGGAGAAACCCATGGTGGAGTGGATGTCCCCCCACAGCCCATGGAAAAGGCCGAGACCCCACCTGCAGCCTGTGGAGAGGCCCCACGCTGGAGTGGGTGGAGACATACAGAAGATGCTGTGACCCATGTTGGGCACTTGCAGCCCATGGAGATAGAGACACAGAGATGAGTGAGAGAGATATCCACACCAGAGCAGGTTTGCTGGGGGGCTTGTGACTTGGTAGAGGACCAGGCTGGAGCAGTCTGGGCCTGAGACACTGAGAGACATTCTATGATTTTATGACTGCACCCCATAGAAGTGACACATGCTGGGGCAGCTGGTGAAGAGCTGAAGCCCCATGGGAAAGGACTCATGTTGGAGAAGTTTTCTTTTCTTTATTCCGTGTTGAATCTGTTCTGCCCGTGATGCTGACAGCAGAATGATCTCTCCCTGTCCTTATCTCAACTTCTAAGCCTCTCAATATATATTTTCTCCCTTGTCCAGCTGAAAAGGGAAGTGATAGAGTGGCTTTCGTGGGTGCCTGGCCTCCAGTCAGGGTCAAACCACCACAGTGACCATGCAGTAAGGGACAGAAACAAGAAAATATGAAACTCACATGAGAGCTCCATGCCTTGCTGGTATGCAAACCCATGTCAAACTGGTAAGCTTTGCAGCAAGTCTGACAGGTCCACAAGTGCAAGATGATCTGGAACATAAATGTGTTTTTCACAGAGGAAATCTCTGATAACCACCTTCTCCCTTCTAGTCGGGTGGAGATTCTGCTTATGTTCATCTCTCTGTTGTGATGGTGGACACAGAACATTTATATCTAATGGCATGTAACATGTAGGACCTTGTAGATCAAGTCAGACCTTTCAGTTCTCTCCAGAAGCCAGTGTGGAATCAAGACAGGTTTGAGGCGTGCTTCAATTTAATGCCGGTTTGTAACTTGACTACCAAAAGTCTAAGAAGTCTTACAAGACAGGCTTTTAAGGAGCTTTTTTTCCCAAAATATTTCCACAATTGCATTCAGAAGAAGTGGCTAAAATTCTCTCTGTTAGGGTTGTTATATCCTTTATAATGGAAATGCTTTGCAAAAACAGCAGGAGAAGTACTTTAACATATCTGGATACCAGATTGGTAACACCTCTGTGGCCAGGCAGCATAGATTGACCTCATCTTATTTGTTCAGGGTGGTATTAATCAGATTTATCTTTGGGGTGGGATTTGCCCCACCATTTGTGGGTTTCCACAAGGGAAGTGACTATTGAACAATTCATCCCAGGCTCTCTTTCTTCTCAGGCAAGAGTGAATCAGGGGCATTGACGAAGTTTAGGACAAAATTTGTTCTATCCTAAAGAAAGTGTGTCTCTCAGGTTCAGTGAATCATATCCCTACCCTCACTGAATGCATTGACTAATTCTTCATTACTACAGTGGGCAACTGATGGAAATACTAAATATGGACAGCTAAAATTAGAAGGGTGAATCCCAGGCAAGTTGTCTACAAGTCAGCTAATGGAAATACTTGCCAACAGTTTCTCTTTAAGTGCATCTCAGAGTGTGATTAATCCCATACCATGATAAATGCCTAAATAATGTGATCAACCATCTAATGAAAGTGTCTGCCTGTCTTTGCATTGACAAGAGGGCTTAGCCTTAGACAACCAGGTTAGCTGAGTTGACTTAGACCCTGAAACATATAGCATCACACCCTTCTGATTGGAAAACTGTCTCTTAGCACTGATGGTGCTAAAGCATCTGTCTGGTTCTGGGTATGTTTTTTCTACAGATGTCTACAGTTTTTCCAGTATTAAAACTCAGCCAGATGAGGGTAGGGCACATGGTCCAGACTTCATGGACATTATTAAGCACAAGGGTTTTTCAAAGCTGAAGGACAGCATCCAAGGGTCACTACCCCACAGCATTTGGCATTGTACAAATAAATGCCATACCATGATGATAGAGTCTGTCTTTCACTTTCCATAGCCTGCTTTAGAGGAAACAGTCCTGTTGCATTTTCCCTTCTGGAGAAAAAAAAACCAACCCAGTTTAAAAAGTCCCAATCCTCCATGCTTATTATTACAGGTTTGGTTTTTCTCAATGTTACTATATCTGTAGCAGGAGCTAGGTCCAAACCCTTCCACTTCCTATAAGCCAGAAAATGCAAACACCCTGTGGTTATTACCACTTTGCACCAGATTCCTGCCACTGACCTTGATGGGAAAACTCCTTAACCCACTTACTGAATCCCCAAGTCCTCTCAAAGCCAGAGAGTAACAGTTAATAAAGCACTTGCCAAGTTTCACATCGTTTTTAGTTGACCTGTATTTTGACTTGTTACATGATTCTCAGTGTAAGAAAAAAACCCATGGGTAACACTCCTAATGCTGAGTGCTGTGAGATGGTACTTGAGAATAAAACTGAACTGTAGTCCTGCCCCTGATTTACACTGGTGCAAGTTCAAAGAAAGAGGAGGGAGAAATAAAGTGGGAAATTCAGAGAAAAAGAGAAAAATTGGGAAGGAGGGAGAGAGGGAGGGAAGGAAGGAAGGAAGGAAGGAAGGGATGGAGGAAGGGAGGGAGGGTATTAAGGGGGGATTCAGCCTTTTCAGCAATAGGTTCACTGCATTTCTGAGTTTGTCAGAGCAAGACCATTTGCGGGGGTCACTGAGTTATGCACTCTTGTTGGTATCTGTAGCACAGGGGACACTGAACTCATTCACCTTAGGGAACAAATAACACATATAATCACAGATTCCCAAAACAGTTGTGGTTGAAAGGGAGCTCTGGGGATGATCCAGCCCAAGATCCCTGCTGAAGCAGGGCCATTTGGCCAGGACCACATCCAGACATCTTGTGAATGTCTCTAGGGATGGAAACCTCACACACTCCCTAGGCAGCCTCTGCCAGTGTTCACTCACTCTCACAATAAAGAAGTGTTTCCTGGTGTTCAGAAGGATCCTCTAATGTTTCAGTTTACGCCCATCACCTTTTGGTCTGGGACTGGGCATGCCTGAAAAGAATCATAGAATTATTTTGGTTGAAGAAGACTTTTAAGATCACTGATTCAACCATTTAGTCCATTAAAAAAAAACCCAAAATATAATTCTATTATTTCTCTGAAGGCTCTCATTTGTTCTGTCCTTGTTCTTAAAATGGCCCCATTTAAATACCCAGGGATCTGAGGTCTCCCTTCTAAGCATTCTGTAGTTGAATACAGACAGCTTCTCCCACCATTTAGCCACATGAGCATGAAGACACATTTTGCAACAAGGTAAATGTCTAGAGCATTGATAAAAACACCTTCTGGAAGCACCAACCTTCCTCTGTCCACTAGAGAGTCCAGTTATGATGAGTGTTTCTTAAGGAGAAACCACAGATGAGATGAACCCTATGCTAAATGACCCATCACAACACCACAATCTGAATTTGAGACCCCAGTTCCCTGCAATGAATTTGGTGCATATCCTGACCTCTGAAGCTCTCCAAAGATCATCCTTTATCTGATACAGGAGGTGCTTTCATCTCTCTGCCCTCTGCAGAAGAGCAGCTGGTCATGGCTACTGCATGACACAAGCACATTTTTCTTTCTACAAAAGTGGATGGTCTTGGCTGAATACGTTGTTCTTCCTCTGATGTAAACCATGGCTTCTCCCATGGGATGCTCTTGAAGAAGATTGCAACCTTCCCTGTGTTTTTTATCAACCTGCAGAAATGTCTAAACTCGTCGTGGACAGCCAAGGGAGAGAGCTTTTAGCAATGAAGATGAGGAGGTGCTTCAGGGTGGTTAGATACTGATCTATAAGTGGGAAACAGGAAATCCTTCTACAGTGGTTTGGGAAAACCTTTTGACAGCTATTTTCCAAGGCAACTCCTACAATACTTCCAAATCCTGAGAAGCTTTGGGATCAGTCCAGCCATGGTTGAGAGACCAAAATGAGCTGAGGATGTGCAATACCAGAGCAACAAAAATACTTATAAAAGCATTTGAGTAGGAATCCCTCAGAGCTGGTGCACTCTTGACTAGGAAGCGAGACATCAGCAGGCATTCAGGGTAACTACCTAGGGATGTTATAATGTTAACCCGAATTAATTCCTCTGGCCATGTAATGAGAATGGAAATAGATGTCCAGGACACAACAGAGGATGCATTAAACTGAGGGTGGCTAGAGGAAATTTCATTAAAAAATCAGTTCCAAGTAATGCAGAACTGGCCTTGCAGGAGGACAGAGGTGGCCCTGGGTTTGCTCAGGAGAAGGGCGGTGGTCTTCCTGGGCTGTGAGCAGCCCTAGATGGAAGGAACCCCAAATCTATCTGGATCACCAATGTGTCAGCAAGAAGCAATAGGACTCATGTCCCTTCAGGGTCTCTGCCAGAGGGCGGAGGAGATCACCCCCTCATTTCTCAGAGTAGCAACTGCTGATTCAAAATTCAGGTATTTTGCAGTCTCCCCTCCTCTGCCTGTCAGTGTATAAACATGCCAGCCCTTAGCAGTGCTCAGCAGCAGTAAATCAGCTACGTGGGAGAAGGCTGGGAGGGAACACCAAACCTTGTGGGACAGAAGTGTATGTGGGCAACAAGAGCTTTGTTTTACCTTAGAGATTAAAAATACTCCCTGTCTTGCAGGAACCTCTCTCCCTTCAGGGCTGCAGCCTCCCTGCTTGGGAAATACTGAGGTCAATAATTCACTTGTGTATCTTGCCATGCTAAATAAGCCCTTCCAAAACCACACAGCGAACGGCTCTTGCCACATCGATGTCAGAAGCTGGAAGCAGGAGGCACAAGAAGAGCTGGGACCTTCAGGCAACCGTCTCCCTCATAGTTTGGGAGCGATTAAACTTCACGTTTAATTGCTTTGATATATATTTGCTTTACATGAATGCAAGATACAGCCAATCTAATTGGCTTATTTGCTCCAAAGTTGCTAACAATGGACCCTAAACTGTGCATAAATGACCGTTAAATTATTAGCTATCGGAAAGATCTACAATTGGATTTTGAATGGGAAATAAAATGAGGACTCAGAGAGGCAATTATTATTTTTTATTTTTGTATTTTTTTTTAAGCAGCCTTATTATCTCTACAAGAGCCTTGCTCAGGAGACAAGAATTCCCATTAGAAAATCAATAACAGAGCTGCTATGATAGCAGCAGTAACCTGTCTAGTTTCAATTAGTGCTTGGGAAAGGCTGATCCTCTTTCCTGAGCCTGTCACTTGCTAACACCAGTGGATTTTGTCTGTATTTATTGTCTGGAGGAATTTGAACTCTCAGCAGTAAAAATGATATTTTTTTTTTCCTTTTTATTTTTTGTCCCTTTCTTTTTTACTGACACCAGCTGGCGTTGCAGTGGGCCACAAGCACACAGCTGACCACGAGAGAGTCTAAGGGGTTTTATTGGGAAATACATCACTAAGGAGATGAGGGTTTTAGCCCCCCCATTACATCTGGACAAAAGACTGAGTGATCATTTGGATTTTTGCTTATACTTTAAATATTTATACAACACCTAAACCACTGAGGACTTGATAGGAAAGGGAAAGGTGGTTTCTAGACTCAGAATAGACAGGATCCTGAGATGTTGTCTTCTGTTTTCATCACCTTTTAGCTAGTAAACTCCATCTAACCTGCCTTCCTGGGCACAGCTGAAGCTGGAAAGGGCTATCAATAATATCAGAGTGGGAATCCAGATTTTATGGATATTTGGTTAGACCACACAGTAAACAGCAAAGGAAGAAGTGAGATAACACCCCTCATGGGGACACAAGATCAGTCAGATGTGTCACAGGCACCATTTTGTGGGACATTGAGTTGCCTCTCTCCTCTCCT
>VZTU01004378.1:0-10611 GCA_013400835.1 Zapornia atra | reverse complement strand
TCCTCTCCTCTCCTCTCCTCTCCTCTCCTCTCCTCTTTTTCTTCTCCATGGCACAGTGAGTGCTTGCTGAGAAGATGAGTTTTGCCTTCGTGACTGTTTCTCACAGGTCTTTCAGGTGTGAGCAGGTCCCCCTCGACCACGTGTGCTACGAACAAAGTCCCCGGATATGCCTGTGACCATCTTTGCTAGCTCACTTTGCAAAGTGCATGGGCAGGCAGAGCAGCGCTCAGAAAGATATGGAAACATTGCTCAACTGTCTTTTGTTCAGTAGAAATGGGAGGATTTTGCAGCTGCAACAGGAACAATCCTACATTCATCAGCAAACTGAATAAACCCAGGTAAGAATAGATCTAGGACTGGAGCTGTTTCCTTTTCACATACATCTTCTTGGCACTTTAAGGAAGAAATAAATCCAAAGCAGGACTATGCAGAAACAAGAAACAGTGGATAAAGGAGAGGTGGGATCCATCTCATCTGCCTGATGTGACTCAGGGTACAGGCAGGGACTTGTTTTAACCTGTTTCAAGAAGAGAGAAAGGTCAGTTCTTCCTAACTGTGACTCAACCCGTACCAACACGGCAGGTGGGACAGTTACCCTCAGGGATCAGGGATAGGTCAGCTTCTTCCCATTGCCCACCAAGGATCCCCTGTGAGTAGCTTTTACTAGATACCTAGAATTTTAGATACTTCAGAACTAAGTTTAGTAAAGAATTTCAAGTTTGGTGGCCTTTTTTTTTTTTTTTTCCAAACTTTGGCTGTGCACTACTCTCTGTATAAGAAAAATCAAAGCTTTCTCTCACTGTCATGTGTTACCACTTGGTGGTTGACATGAAAGTTTCCTATCCTCCAGTGCCCCTCACCGAACAGATGTTTGTGAGAAAGGCGTATCAATAGCCCTTCATGGCAAGTTTTTAAGTAGACTTCTGACAAGATTAATTCCCTACTTCAGACAATGACTCCTTTATTAGAGGTTCTTGAATACTTAATTATTAATCTACATTATTAATGAACACTGTGGGATTCATGGATTCACACTGGAGTAATACATACCCCTGAAGTTACAAGGTGTCTGAAAATTACAGAAACATGCAATATTCAATAAAGTGTAGAAGTTAGCACTGAATTTACAACTAGGTGCATTTTGCAACCCACTAGAAGTTACTTTTCTCTAATTTCAGGCAATTTCAGAGCAAGTAGTTTGTTTATTACATGCCATCTTGCTCTGCTGTGATTTAAATCTTAGAATCGTGACTAGGATAAGTGGACCACTGTTTGGAAGTACAGGTCTGCATTTCCAGCTCCACGGAGCTCCATATTTTGAGACTTGCTATAAACCAGTCCAAAATTTCCATCCGAAAGGATTTTGTTAGAAAATGTAGATTCCAAACTGATTCCATGTGAATTTTTGACAAGGAAGTTGTTTGGGTTTTTTTAGCAGCAGAAAAACAAACAAACAAGAAAACTCAAAACCCATCACTTTGATTTTCTCCTAAAAAGAAGGCACTTTATTTTTATTTTATTTTAATTTCAATTGATGTTTCATTTTGGTATTTTCCTACTGTACTGAGGAAACACATTATAAAGCTTGAAAACAACATGAAGATATTCATTGTGGGTGGAAGACAACATTCATTTAAACTCAGAAACGCTGGGTCTGTTTGTTTGTTTGTTTTCCATTTTCAACTAGCTACTTTTTATATTTTTATATTTTTTTTTACTTTAGTTTCATTCCAGATCTGCCTCCAACTTATTTATTTATTTGCTTACCTTGCAGAATTGTTAGCCAAATGAAAAAAAGCAGTATTCCCACATCTCAGTTCAGCAAATAGTATGTCACTATCTGTGCCTAAGGGGGGCCCACAAATTGCTCTAGATCTCCAGATAATATTTTATTATAATTGGGAATAAGTAATATATATATTAGAAATAATAATAGGACAACAACAATAATAATCATAACAACAACAATAATCATGATGACAACAATAATAATCATAACAACAATAAAAGCAATAATAATAATACAGATTTAAGTGGATGGTGCTCACTGTGTTTTCCACACTGGGTGTGAATGAATGAAACACCAACCCAATTCCTTTCCCAGTCAGCCTCTTCTAAAATACCTACTTTTGGATGAATATCAGGTTTTCCTTATTGCTCCCACCTTAATAGGTTTCTGTCCCACTCAGACCTAGTAGTGGTTGACCATGGAGCGTCCCATTGCTGAAAGATGATCTCTGATGTCATTGTTGTCCCCAAGTCTGGAGCAGAAACTCTGCTTCCAGTGAAGTCAGAGGGAAGCTTCTCTGCCAGTACATCAAGGACCGGCTGCTGCTGAGCTTGTCTCAGTTGAGGGAGCACAGTCCCCTGAACCTGACTTGATGCAGGTGGTTTCCGGTCTCAGCTACTGCAATAACCTGTGTTATCATGAGTGTACTTTAGACAGGGATGATCCTAATGTTGGAAGAGTTTCATCCAGTGTCAGGCAAACAAGCATTATCCCATGAATATGTAAGTCTTGCAGAGATAGAGTGAGCCATTGCTTGGGCTTCTATTGCATCACGACCACCAACTGATAGCCTTCCCAAGTGAGGTGAACCTCTGAAGTTCATTACCTCTCTGCTCAGCTATGTAAAGCCAGCTCAGCACCAGTAAAGCCAGCTGAACAGGAGGTCTGAACTTTGCTTTCTGCTAGAACTGGCGACAGGGCACGATGCTATGTATCCTTCAAATGCATGCAGATGTATCCTTTCACAATATCTTTGCATTCTGACTTTTGGGAAGATAAACATTGGAACTGATTGTGTTGAAATCTATGCTGCAAATGTATCAAGTCTGGTTAGTACTGGACCCTGAGTCTTCATTTGAAGCAGAGTAGTTTGGCAGCCTGGATGCACTTCTTTTGGAATGGTGCCCTCAGGGGTATGGCAGCACCTTCTGCAACTTCATTTGTCTGTACTACTGTGCCTGACAAAAACCAGCATCTTAAATAAAAATACAGTCTCCATCACAGCATCTTTGCATGCTTCCCCCCAGTGAGTATAGCAAGGGAGTTTAAAAGAAGTAATATTCTCTTTTTCCTCCTTCCCTGTGGGCAGGAGATGTAACTAGTTTAGTCTGATATGGATTATTTTTTTCCTTCTATTTTTATGTTTCTTTTTTTTTTAAGAAGCAGCTAAAGGTGGTTAGGACCAGAACAAAAACTGTTACCAGGATCTTAGTCCTTTTCACACTAGGTAATCATGCAGGGTTCACCTTTTCCATAAACTTCTTTGTATATGGTCATGGGGGAAGTCATAGGAGGGTATGAAGTCGCTTGGTTTGTTCTGCCTGGAGAAGAGGAAGCTGAAGGGAGACCTCATGGCAGTCTGTGGCTTCCTGACCAGGAGGAGTGAAGAGGCAGGCACCAATCTCCTCTCTTTGGTGATCACTGCTTAAACTCAAGGGAATGGGATGAAGCTGTGACAGGGAAGGTTTAGGCTGGATGTTAGGAAGAGGTTCTCTACTGAGAGGGTGGTCAGGCACTCGCACAGGCTCCCCAGGGAAGTGGTCACTGCACCAAGCTTGGCTGAGTTCAAGAAGCATCTGGATGATGTACACAGTCCCATGTTCTGATTTGGCTGTCCCTGTGTAGATCCAGGAGCTGGACTTGATGACCCTTATGGGTCCTTTCCAATACAGTATATTCCATGATTCTATCATTCTCTTGCAGAGAACCTTCCAACCATCCATGTTCTGAGTGCTAGTGTTCTCAGCTAAGGAGAGGGGACCAGCTGTGGCCCTACCAGCATGTGCTTAAATCAGCCTGTCACTAACTAGTTTGGCATTTTCCCTGTGTTTTTCTGTGCTGGAGAAATTTCCACTGGGTGCCCTATACTCTGCATGTGTTTCACAGTTATATTTAGCTTAAAAGTGTCTGACTCAACAGGTAAGAAAGATTCCTCTTTGCAGATATGCACTCTTCTGATGAAGAGAGGCACTGAAGATCAGTGTAAAATCTATTGTTCCAAATTCTTGTGGAAATTGTGGGGGAAAAAAACCCAACCAAACCGATTTGGTGACATAGTGTTGTTCTTGCTTAACATGTCTTACGAGCTCAGGCTGATTTTGGTTGATGTCTGGTTTAGTGATCAGCCCTTCCTTTTAAAAAAAAAACCAAAACATCCTTTGTAGGTAAATGCCAGAGTCAGGCATTTCTCCTTCTGCATAAGAAGGGCTATGTGGGATCTCAGCTATCTGTAGCCAGAAGGCTTCACAAGTGCTGGGCTCCCTGGGTCAAGAAGGACAGGGAGCTACTGGAGCGGGTACAAAAAGGGGCTACAGAGATGATGAGGGGACTAGAACATCTCTCTTACAAAGAGAGACTGACGGACTTGGGACTTTTTCAGCCTAGGGAAGAGAAGACTGAGGGTGGGTATTATCAGTGTTTATAAATACTTGAGGAGTGGGTCAGTCTTTTTTCAGTGGTGTCCAGTGACAGGACAAGAGGCAATGGGCACAAACTGGAATATAGGAAGTTCCACCTAAACATGAGGAGGAACTTCTTGACTGTGAGAGTCAGAGCACTGGGACAGGCTGCCCAGAGAGGTTGTGGAGTCTCCATCTCTGGAGATATCAAAACCCACTTGGATTCTCTCTGGTACATCCTGTTGTAGGTGATCCTGCTCTGGCAAACTGGTGGGCTATATGATCTCCAGAAGTCCCTTCCAACCTCTATCATTCTGTGATTCTGTGGTTCTGTGAGTTTGCTTTTCATGGACTTGTCTAAATCTGCAGCAAGAGACATCCATGCTGGAAAACAGGGAAGGTGCAGAAGTCTAAGATTAAACCCATCATCTCTTAACTCCCAGCTGTGTAGGGGTTATATGACAACATGAGCTTCTTTTCCCAAACGTAGGGTAATGCTCATGTGCACATGTGGGACAGTTGCTAGTGCAAGGGCATTAGCAGATTGTGGCATTTTTGTCTACCTGTGCAGTACAATCTGGTTTATGCTACAAAAGGATAGTACAAAAATCTGTCTGCTCTGATGGCAAAAGCCCCTGCTCTGCTTTCTTCATTAGCAGTGACCAACAGGTTATGTCAAACATTGCACAGGCTCTAAACCCTCATGGAACAATGCAGTAAACCCAGGAGACAAGTTATGTGTTGTTAAAATAATGATATATTGCATGAATTTCTGTCATGCTGTGTTATCCTTCAGCAGAGCTTCAAAGGAGGCAGAGCAGAATCATAGAATCATAGAATGGTCTGGGTTGGAAGGGACCCCAAGGATCATAGAGCTCCAACCCCCCTGCCACAGGCAGGGCCACCAGAAAGAGGGCCTCTGCCACAAACCATTTACAGTGTGCAGTGTTTGATGCAGTTGACTGGCTTCCATACTTCATGTGTGTAAAAATGTTGCAGTGGTGGCATTAGACCAAATATTTTAGCAATGTGCTGGTTTTGACTAGGATAGATTCAATTTTCTTCATAGTAGCTGGTATGGGGCTCTGTTTTGGATTGGTGCTGAAAACAGTGTTGATAACACAGGGTTGTTGTAGCTCCTGCTAAGCAGTGCTTACACAGAGCCAAGGCCTGTTCCACTTCTTATAACACCCCACCTGCAAGTCAGTTAGGGATGCACAAGGAATTGGGAGGGGTCACAGCCAGGACAGCTAACCCCAACTGACCAAAGGGATATTCCATACTGTGACATCGTGGTTAGCATATAAAGCTGGGGGGACTGTCTTTACCTTAACCCATGAGTTTTATTATCTTTACTCTCCCACCAGGGGAAGTAAGTGGCTTCATGGTGTGTAGTTGTTGGCTAGGGCAAAACCATGACAACCCTTTTTGATACCCAACATGAAGCTCGAAGGGTTCAAGATAACAGACTTGATTGGAATATCCTAGATCAAATTTATAGCAATTATTGGTGCTTAGCTATTAATTAGCAAGCTCCTGTGCTTGCCATGGGGCTTGTCTGCCTTACGGCATCTTAGAGTCTCCTGCTCGTTAGTGGCTGCTTTTTGCTATCATAGCTTGCTGTGCTGCTGCACTGCTTATCATCCTACTCTGCTGTGCCTGGGAATATTTTGATAACAGCAATAGGGATGTGCCTGGGCTGGCAGATGGCCAGGGCATCACTGCTGTCTCTGTGCTGCTGCACTGGACAGGCTGGATCTCCAATGTCAGGTGGAGTTGAAGGGACTGTGACCTGTAGATGGGTCCATGTGGAAGCAGGACACCCCAAAGCATCTGTGGCTGTGAATAAGTCTGCACCAAAGCTGGTATATGGAATCATAGGATCATCGAGCCTGATCTTGAATGCCTTCAGGGATGGTGTCAGGCTTGATGGGGCTCTGAGTGACCTGATCTAGTGAAGATGTCCCTGATTACTGCAGGGGGGTTGGACTAGATGACCTTTAAGTGTCCCTTCCAACCTAACAGATTCTATGACTCTATAGATCCTCTCTGGGAATTCCAGTGTCTCACCACCCTCATAGTGAAGAACCTCTTCCTAATGTCTGAACATCTCAAAGTGTCTATGGCTGTGGTTATGTATATGTCTCACCAGGTATAGCTCTGAAGGGATTGTGTCCTCAGGATAAATCAACACTGGAGAAGGCACACCTCAAAACATCTGTGGCTGTGGATAAGATCATGCTGCATAAGGTACACCTTGAAGCATCAGTGTCTATGCATGAGGTCATGCTGGAGCATGTCAAAGTGTGTGTCCATGGATGAGCCCATGGTGGAGCAGGTTTACTTCCGAAGGGACTGTAGCTGTGGACAGGGCCATAGGACATCATCCTTGGTATGTAAATCTGGGGGAAGAAGAAAGAAGGGGGGGATGTTCAGAGTGATGGCATTTGCTTCCCAAGTAACAATTATGTGTGATGAAGCCCTGCTTTCCTGGAGATGGCTGAGCACCTGCCTGATGATGGGAAGTGGGGAAATATTTCCTTGTTTTGCTTTGCTTGTGTGCACAGCTTTTGCTTTACCTACTGAACTGTATTTATCTCAACCCACAGACTTTCTAATTTTTAGTCTTCCGATTCTGTCTCCCATTCCACTGGTGGGGACTGAAAGAGTAACTGCATGGGGCTTAGTTGCTGATTTGGGTTAAACCATGACACCCCACCAGGAAAAGCATGATGACTTCCAAGAGTTTTCCGTGCAGCTTGAAGTAAATCAGCTTACTAAGCACAAAGAAACCAGAGTCAAGGAAGGGATGTGCAGCTGTATTGAGTAGGATGTTCTCAGTCTCTTCCAATTATTTCAAATCGTTCCTACACTCCTGTGAAGTTGCTGATTTTGTAAGTTTTAACATCCCTGGAGATCCTTATTCCCATTTCATCAATCCTTTTACAATCTCCTTGACTTTCTCTGGCAGGGCTGTATTTGAGTCAACGATAAAGTCTGGATGAGTTGAAGGAAACCTGGGGTAGTTCTTGAGTCAAAACATCCAGACATGAGTGTGCCATATGCCTACACACTGGTAGTGCAAAAAACTAAGCCTGTGTGTGCCACAAGTATGTGAAAGGCTTGTGTGTCCCATGATTCGGGGCATATTTTGTACCCCCTGCTCCAAATAAACAAATTACAGAATAGAATCATAGAACTGTAGAATCCCATGAGTTGGAAAGGACCCATAAGGCATCACCCAGAGGCTTCTTGAACTCAGTCCCTCTCAGTGCTGTCACCACTCCCCTGGAAAGCTTGTTCCAGTGCCTGACCACCCTCTCAGTAAGGAACCTCTTCCTAACATCCAACCTAAACCTCCCCTGTCACAGCTTCATACTGTTACCTCAGGTTCTATCTCTGGTCACCATAGAGAGGAGATTGGCACCTGCCCCTTCACTCCCCTTTATCAGGAATCCATAGACAACCATTAGGTCTCCCTTCAGTCTCCTTTTCTCCAGGCTGAACAAAACAAGTGAAGTCTATTCTGCTTTCTCATGGTTCCAGTACCAATGGATACCACAGCACGTGCTTCAGCCTGCTCTACTGATCCCAGACTTATGTCAGTTGATCTAGTCCTCATGGTTAGGCACTCTCATGGACCTGAAAGACTTTTGTGTGGTGAGGAATGGGAAGACAGGGAAGGAAATTAGCAATGTCTAACTGTAAATATGGCTCTTGATGTCAAAGGACTCTTACTAGAAAGAAACTAAACAAACATGGTTCATTATATGTTAAATGAATAGCACAGACTTCTTCAAAGGAAATGGAGAAAGCAAATGTCACTTATTAGGAGGGAAAGGCCAAATGCAATCAGCACATGGGCTCTTAGGCTGTCGTGCCAAGTCTGATCAAGGTGAGGCAGGATTTGGGATACAGCTGGTGCTAGAAATGGCCTTGGGGTCATCTGCTCCATTGCCACGCTTATGGACCATGATTGTTCTCTGTCTTAATCTCCTTATGCCCGTGTTTTCCAAAGCAGATAAGCAGCTTTTCCCTGCATAAATGGCACATCAGTGGTTCTTATATGCCTCTCGGATTGCCTTCCAAATTTTCCAGCAGCCTCCACAGGCTGTGTCTAAACCCAAAACACCTCTCTAATCAGGGGGAGATGGCTTCTAGAGTCTGCGGTCTCTCCTGATGAGGTGGAAAATGCTGGGAAGAAACTGAAGGTCCTTGAGTGCAAATCATCTTGATTTTCATCAAAATACATAATAAAAATAATGAGTTAGGTTTCACTCAAATCTCAGCAGTTGCATTCAATTCTAGCAGTAAAGTGGGCTACAAAACTTGGTGGTTATTCAAAAGAAGGAAAAGGAAAAAAAAATACAGAAGAGAAAACTCCATATAACAGTTTCATTTCTGGTATATTTTGAGGTTAATATGACTTGACTGTGTCCCTTAAGCTTATTTAAACATTTAATTTTGTTCTCTTGTTCTGTCCCTGAGTACATATGGATTTCACAGAGGTTTAAGTTTAACAGGAGAGAAGAAAGTTCCTTGTAATTGAAACAGGCTTTATGCACAAGTCACAATGTTATGTTCAACACTCAAAGGGAGAAAAACATGTTCTTTCTGTCTAAAGTGGCTTATTTTCAGATTAAAGGAAACAGCTGTGAGAAGGGAGAAAAGTCTTCCCTAGAAATGCTCTGACCCCAAAACGGTTTCTGAACTCCAGTTGAAGGGAGTAGTCTTAAAACTTTAGGATGGCAATACAGAGAAAGTAGAGAAAGACTCATGAAGTATCATGTGGGGAATGTTTCTGGGAAATAAAAGGGTCACATTTCAATCATTGTAATAATTCTCACAACTGATTATGGTCAAAATGAGCCTGGGAAAGCCTGGGTTCGCTTGCCTCCTCTGCTACTGGCCTCTGACATGGAATCACAGACTATGTTAGGTTGGAAGGGACCTTTAAAGGTCATCTAGTCCACTCCCCCACAACACCTTTAACCAGTTCAGTTGCTCAGAGCTTCATTGAGCCTGACCTTGAATATCTCCAGGTACGGGGCCACTGCACCCTCTCTGGGAACCTTGTGCCAGTATCTCACCACCCTCAAAATGAAGCACTTGCTAGTGTCTAATCTGAACCTCTCCTGCTCTAGTTTAAAACCACTGTCTCTTGTCCTATCACTACATGCCCTTACAAACAGTCCCTCCCCAGCTTTTCTGTAGGTCACTTCAGGTACTAGAAGGGTGCTATAATGTCCCCCATGGAGCCTTCTCTTCTCCCTACTGAACAAGTCCAACTCTTCAGCGTGTCTTCCTAGGAGATATGCTCCAGCCCTCTGATCACCCTCCTGGCCCTCCTCTGGACCCACTCCAAGAGGTCCATGTCCTTCTTGTGCTGAGGGCTCATGACCCAAGTCAAGGCATTTCTTTGTCATGTGCTGCCATTCTTCCCTGCTAGTGTGGGGTGCAGGATTTGCCTTGATCTAGAGAGGTGCCACCTCTTATTCTTATTTGACTAAACTGGTAAATTCTGCTCATCTGGTAAAATCTTCTTTGGCTGTGGGGGCACTGTTACTAAGACAGGGCACTGCCAAACGTGAACAGTTTTTCTCTGACATGAAAGCACCAGAAAAATCAATGAGGACAATGGGCAAATTCTAAAATAGCACATTGCCATCAAGACATAAAATAGGTCAGAGGTCATTGCATTTAGAAATAGCATTGCACCTGCAGAACTTTTGAACTTTGCTGAAAGCCTCTGCAGAGTATTTATGAACACATGTATCAGTGAGCAATGTTCTGTGCTAGTAGCAAATGGCTCAACAGCCAGGCTTGTCCCAACTGTTCTCAGTGATTTATGGCAGGAGACAGTGATAAGCTGTCTGATAAATGGCTTTTCCATAATCATAAACATTCATGTTCCAGCACACATTATAATTATATCTGATAGAAAAAAACAAAAAACAAAAACCCACAAAACACTAAAAAAACAAACACAAAAGTTATGGGGCTGAGTTTGGGTAAATGCTTTAGTTGGTATTAAAGTAGTTTTGTTTTTTCTTCCCCTATTCAGGATTAGTCCCACCTTCTGTAGAAGGACATACAAGGTAAATTCAATAAGCTTTATATTACAGAATCAACCTTGTATTGCAGCATATAGAAAATATGCTTGGGTCAAATGATCTGTACAGTTACAGATTCACAGAATCACAG
>VZTU01004377.1:64042-86917 GCA_013400835.1 Zapornia atra | reverse complement strand
CAATCCCTATGATTCTATGATCTGAACCCCTCCCAACATTCTTTGTAGGCTCCACCTGCTTCTCCTAAATTCCTCTAGAGATATGGGCCAGCAATAAACTGGACTAAGTGAGGCAGTGCCAGTCTACAAGCTACCACTGCTTTGACAGAGAAGTTTAAGTGTCTCTTCTTACTCCCACTTATTATTTTCTTTGACCAGTCTCCCAACAGGAAGAAAAAGTGTGAGAAGAATAACAAAGCAAGGTCAGGAAGAATTCTCTATCTGTGAGAGAGACGACCAGTAATTTGTTAAAATATTCCCTGGCATGCTTTTGGCTCACATCAACCAGGAGTCTCCCAGCCAATTTCCAAGCACTACTCAGCAGTGAAAAGGCTTGCGATCCCTTCAAACAGACAGTTTGCACGCAGCCTCTGCTTTACCGGGTGAGCATACACCAGCACAAACAGGCCATTTTGTGCCAGCTGGCCCTAAGCAGCAAGGAGAGTTTCCAGGCATGATTAATTTAGTAGTCTAGACACAGACTAAGACTCAGAAGTGGTCACTGGAATTGCTCTCTATGCTTACATTTTTTTACAGCCAACCTCAATGGTGGTGGCAGAGGGCAAGATGCTTACTGCATTATACTTCAATGCAATTTCCTCTAACTCGTGACCAGAAGATCAATATTCAGGAGTAGATTTGGTAAAAACAGAGGTGAACCAACAGAAGCTGGGGTGTTATCCAACATCGTAGAACTGTACACCTACTGCAAATCAAGTTTCTCAATGTTTGCAGCTATTGTACTACCACTGACTTCACTAGAAGCTGCAGCTTTTAATACTTGTACGTAAAAGAACAAATACACTGTGTAAAGTAGGTTTTATGTGGAAAGAAAGTTTAAAAAAAAAAAAAGAAAAAATTGCCTGCACTATTAGGAAAGTAACTTGAAGAAAGTTTTGGTAAAGTTTAAGTACTTCAGCAAATATCTTCAAGCCCTCTCCACATGCTTAATCTCTTAATGCTTTATTCTCCTATGTATTATTTCCACTATCATTGCTGCAGCAAGCTTTCTATAATCATTCGGGCTTCTCTGATGCAACTCTTCACTCAGGACAAGTACACAGTACTGTATGAATATACATGTAAATGTTAATTAAGTCTTCAGCTTTTTCAAGGCTTGAATCAAGACATTTGCTGTATGTTCTGTCTGTGACCCCACCAGTTTCATGTTCCTAAATATACTGAACTGACACAATGTAACTCTCACAGGTTAGTGATCCTCTAGTGAAACAAAGGTTACTTATTCCTAACAAAACTAAGTAACACTTAGGGAGACACACACACACCCACACACTAAATTAATCTTGCCTGAGTGAGGGATACTTAGTCTACTGCCCACTGTCATCAAAATAAGAATAAGAATGCATAAAAATAAGTAATTACTGGATTTTTATAGCTCATTTATTTATACACCATATTCCCTTCCTGACTAAGCAATGGAGAGAAATAGTTTTTCACAAATATTTGAAAAGCATCCTTATTACACATCTTTTCTTGGCACTTGATACACAGATCCTTAAAAGAGGAAGTGGTTTAGGATTAAGTTTCCTAAAGGGAAATTTACACAAAATTTGTTCAGATAGAGATAAAAATAGTGTTAAACTCTATTTATAATACTCAGATTTTCATAATATTTTTAATGCAAAAGGTAATGGTCTGTCAAAATAGGGAAAAACATTGAGC
Source organism: Zapornia atra (assembly GCA_013400835.1). Taxonomy (NCBI): domain Eukaryota; kingdom Metazoa; phylum Chordata; class Aves; order Gruiformes; family Rallidae; genus Zapornia; species Zapornia atra. Next base: position 85,195 of record VZTU01004377.1, on the reverse strand, counting down.
TACTGAGATCTGGTATCAAAGATGGTTAAGCATACTGCTTCAGCTTGGAACCAAGCACTCTTATGCCATCAATATTCTATCTCCTCAAGTACGGGAGCTAAGCACCCAATCAGCAGACTTCCAACGTGAATAGGTAACTGATGAAGGGAACAAGCACTGGCGTGGTCACTAAACAGCGTGGGCACAAGGCAGGCTGCAACACAACACACTGGCCAGAATCCTGACAGCACGGTGTGAACAAAGCCTGAGAGCATCAACTGTGCTTTTGCAAAGTCAAATCTTGTTCAAAGTTCAACATGAACCATAATTCTGAAAAAACAAGACCTTCTCCCGCTGATCTTGGGCAGCTCTTACTTTAGTAGCTCCTTAGAAGCTGTACCTTGAGCAAGGTTAAAAGCCTCCTCTGCACCACTCATGAATTTTTCACTTTACTCACTTTTATTACAAGTGCACAAGTGTCTTAACATTATTCACAGAAGACCTGCATGCAAACAGTAAAGGATTTTTTAACTGTTTGAATATTAAAATTTCTACCACACCCAAAAACATTTAAAGAGGGTTACTCCTGTGTCTGATTTTCACCAGATCAGTTGAAAACATACTCCATTATTTCTGTTTTCTGGAAGGCAGTTTTGCTTTTAAAGAACACTTCTCAATCTCTTCTAATGGTGTTGAACTATTTTTCATACAAATTCAATTTCAAGAAGATTGCAATCACAAAAAACTCAAGCCCAGAGGATAAAACCTCTAGAAAGGTAAGTGCAACCATTAACAGGAGAAGAAAAGGAACTATTTATTCCTATTAAACCTGCCAAGAAAGGCAAACACACACACAGGAGAACTTCAGACTTGAGTACATCCTGACTTCCACTATATAGAAGTTAATGTAAAAACTCCATTTTTTCATAAGCTAGCACCACACCAATGTCACTAGTTCCATATAAACTCCTTTTCTTTGCCTGCCTATTGCTATGATTTATTGAGGTCTTTAAGCACTAGTTAAAATTCAACTAGGCTGATTGGCATACATCCTGCCCCTCTCCCTTTAAATGAATTTAAAAGTTGTTTCTGTTCACAACTCGGAAGAAAGCTGCTGCAGAACAAAACCATCCCATTCATCCCTGTCCAAGGATTTAACCTGAGACTCCAACTTAAAGTTCTTCCACTGTTGAACCTTCCATCAGTGACAAAATACAGGCTCTCTAATTTCATGGAAAAATTGAGAAATAGCTTTCCAGAATAATGTGTTAATTCCTGAATATTCAAGCAATTAAGTTACAGGATGGGAATACGCTTGTTCAGAAGTTTTTATTTTCTTCAGGCACCAAGATTAATCAAAGTAACTCATCTCCTCTTAGAAAAATACTGTGTGAAAAGGTACTGTGTTAAAAATGAAACATTCTTAAGAGTGAATTATTATCTTAACATGATAGCTAATTACATACTAACAGTTCCTATTCAAAACCACTCAATTTCTTTTTGAAAAGTGTTACTTTCACTTAGACTTTAAGATAACACTGACAGTAGATCAACATCACTGTAAGAATAAATTCCATACTAGGCTGATATTGAAATAACAGCTCTGAGAACTTAACACTTCTCACAGAAGAGTTGAGGTGGGAAGAGACCTCTGGAGGCCAACTGCTCCAACCTCCCTGCTCAGACAGGGCCAGCCTAGAGCTGGTTGCCCCGGGCCATGTCCAGGTAACTTCTGAACTGTTGCCAAGGATGGAGTCTCCAGCACTTCCCTGAGAAGCCTGTGCCAGTACTTGGTCACCCTCACAGTGAAAAAGCGTCTCCTGATGATCACAGGGACTCTCCTGTGTTTCAGTTTGTGCTCATTGCCTCCGGTTCCATCACAGGGCACCACTGAAGAGAGCCTAACTCTACCCTCTTTGCACCCTCCCTTCAGGTATTTACATATATGGGTGAGATCCCCTCTGTCTTCTCTTTTCCAGACTGAACAGCCCCAGCTCTCAGCCTTTCCTCACAGGAGAGATGTTCCTGTCCCCTTATCTCCACAGCCCTTTGCTGGACTCTCTCCAGTATGTTCATGTCCCTCCTGTACTTTAAAAAGCCCAGGCCTCCAGGTGTGACATTACCACTGTACTCCAACTCCCTTGAGCTGTTACCAATTTTACCTAATGCAGCCCAGGCCACCATTCACCTTCTTTTCACTACTTCCTTAGTGCAGTATGCTAGGAAGAGAAGCATTACAGAAATATTCCCACCTCCTCCTAAAGGTATACACCACCTGGTCTCCACCCTTCAATTTTTCAGTAGCAAACCCCAAAATTACAGCTGCATTTAAGTTAGCTTTGCTTTCATCTCCCTCCACTAAAGTACATAGTTACAAAATTCTCATCAAGATAGAGGATGAATAAAGCTTTGCTGCACACAATTACTTCTAATTCTACATAGCTTACATTACAAGCCTTATCTTAAAGGAGGGTTTTTACTTTCTTCTCCCCAAAATACATAAGCCATGGCATTTGTTCATTCTGTCTCCACATTCCCCACCCTAAACCTGAGAAAATAAGCACTTTCCTCAGGGTCGTTCCTGTGCTATGTTTTGTAGCACATCAGAAGTTATTCTCCTCATCTTAATACTGTTCTACTGGAACTATATTCCAAAGTATTTCTTTGTAATTTTCAGAATAATGTTAATTGGACTATAAGTCATCCTGCAAAAGAATGAGATTGTTTAATTGTCAAATTCTGTGACCTACAAAGGATGATACCACCTTTTGCTTTCCTTACTCACCAATTCAAAACTTGCCTTCGACAGCATACTTGGCACCATCTGCAGCATGTCCCACTCACAACTGTTTGAACTAAAGCAACTGGATTTCTTCAGAAAGCATTATGTAAACAACTGCATAATTTTGTATTTAAAGCAGCACATCTGTATTTCCAATCTGTTCTCAACAGTTAAAAAGTGAAGACATTTATAAGCTTCTGTGCTATAAGAAGAGTTTTATTACTCAACTCTCTCGGCAGACCCAGCAACGGGAACAAAGGTCTTGGTGTTCATTCAGCTGCAAGACTTTGAAGTGAGCATGGTCTCAACTTCTCAGGCTTTTAAAGAATGCTTAGTATACTAACACTGGCACAGCAAAAGCAAGCAAGATGAATTTTTCTCCATTGCTTGGCCTTGCCAATGTTAACACTGCAGACTGCTACCTCCTTTCTTTTATTTTGATCAGAGTCATTAATTACTTTCTACATAACCTGCAGTCAAATGGAAGCCATGCAGTTATAAATCTTATCCCATAAGATTGAGAAAAAATGGGTTTCTGTGAAGCAACATGCATGAAGACACCTTGTACTGTTTTATGCTCTTACAACCAAATTGCTCAATTCTAATATGACATTAAATGTCTTAACATCCCAACATAATACTACTAAAGCTCCTTCCCACCCCACCTGCATCTTTGACCAAGCCACAAGTTAGTCAGGGGGCAGCAGTAATGCCAGAGGCACACAGACACCAGCCAGCCAAGCAGCACATAGAGCAACTGAGCGAACCACCAAGCATCAGAGGCATCCCGGCCAGCCAGCCCCTACCTCCTCACTGCTAGGAAAGCCAAAAGCAATGAGCTGCTTCTTGAACCACACCTCTGACTGTCTCCTGGCAGCTGCTGCTATGCCAAAAAGAAAAAGAACAGCTTCGAGGACAGCATGCAGCCTGTGGGCCATGTGTTGTGCAGGCCTGCTCTGTTATTAGTCAGGGAAGGGGAAAACAGAAAATGAACACTTTGATAAGCTGAAAGTCAACACTGCTAATGTAGTATAAGAAAGCACATGCAGAGTCAGGAAGAAAAGACAGATGAAACAAAACTGTATTAACAGGAAAATGCAAACCAGTGAGGACAGGAATCGATTATCAGTAGGAAAATAAATAGTAACAACAGAAAAGGCCAATGGGGACAATGAAAGGTTGGTTAACAGCAAAGACATTTGAGGTAGGAGAAACAGAAGGATGAAGTAAAAAGATACTTTTCAGAACAGAAAAGAATTAGAGCCAGGGTGACTTAAAAAAATCCTGTCTCTTCCAAGCTTCATTAAGGTTTTTTACTCTTTCTTTTTTTCCCCCCCACAACTGAGCATTGCCATTAACTGCGCCTTCACTAACCTAACCCCAGTGAGATGCTCTAGATCTCATAAAATACTCTTCAACACGTACAAACGAAATATCAAAGTGAGAAATACCCATTCTGTGGAAATGCTGACCACCAGTCTCCTACAGTATCTGTGATTAGAGAAGCCCACTCCCTTCCCAATTCATCACGATTCAATTAGCCTTCCTTCTTTCTGTTGCTTCCTTAACATCGTAACACAAATTATGCACTGCACAAAAACACAGCTTTGCTTGAGGCAACTTGGCTCCATTACATGTGTGTTATGATAACCCCAATATAAACAATCACATACTCTTTTCAATAAACCTCAGTTTTATTTGCTGCACATGACACATTCTGGGATTACGGAATAATTAGGAACAGTCAAGACGACTCATCTACTGAATCACTAATCATTAAGTTGGAAGGTACCGAGTGAATAAAGCACGGACTGCAGAAAGACTATCACATGGTAAGAGAAAGCCAGCATTACCCAGAAGAGACTATTACTGCCTTTGCTAGATTGAGGCCAGTTAAGCAACTGGAATCGAGTTTTCCCCAGGTGGTCATTAACTCCATTCCTCACCTTCCAGCTGTACAGGTTAGTTTCAAAAACTCTGGTTGAGGAGGGAAGGGGGGTGGGGGTGGTTTAATTGCCAACCTTCTTCCCACGCCCCTGTAAAATGCAGACTACTTTCTTCTTTCATAAGAAAAGCATTCCTCAAAGTTGGATGCAATTATAACCTGCACAGAAAAGCACACTACCAACTAACAGTCTTCACAAGAAGGCTGCGAACCCCATGTAGGGGTAAGGCATAGGACCATAAAATGAACGATGGACTATCAGATGGATGCTCATTATGCAGGCGCCATGCATCTTTGTGTCCCAAATTAGTCCCACTTCTAATTTTCCCACTGAAAAAAGTGATACAAAGGTATGAGAAAGACATTCTCAATATATAACCTCAAGACTGTACTGACAACCTAAACATAACATTTCTTAACATCTACTTGTATCTCAGTGGTGCTTTTCTATCAGTGTGCTTATTTGTATGTTGGTGCAATTTCCCAGTTTTAACAAAATAGATGAAAACGTTTCCTCTTATTGCATCACTGATGGATCTATTTCTGAACTGCAGAAATCCACCAGAGATGACTAATTCATAGATGAGCTGATGTTGGCATCTGCAAAAGAAAAACTGAGAGGCTAATGAGATATTTTACAGAAGACTTCTGATGAGAGGGCTGGAGGAGCCCTCTCCGATCAAAATAGGCTGAGAGAGTTAGGCTTGTTCAGCCTGGAGAAGGCTCCAGGGAGACCTTAGAGCAGCCTTCCAGTACCTGAAGGGGCCTACAGGAAAGCTGGGGAAGGACTGTGTTTGCAAGGGAGTGTAGTGATAGGACAAGGGGGAATGGCTTTAAACTTGAATAGGGTAGATTCACATTAGACATTAAGAAGAAATTCTTCCCTCTGAGGGCGGTGAGTCCCTGGCACAGGCTGCCCAGGGAAGCTGTGGCTGCCCCCTCCCTGGCAGGGTTCAAGGCCAGGCTGGATGGAGCTTTGGGCAACCTGGTCTAGTGAAGGGTGACCCTGCCCATGGCAGGAGGGTGGGAATCGGATGATCTTTAAGGTCCCTACCAACCCAATCCATTCTGTGATTCTATGATTCGTCAACGACAGAACACAAAGTTTTCAGTATCTTTTCTCTGATTCAAGGGCCTGGATAGAAACAGACACATGGATTTGTTCTCTCCACCCTACTTTGCCCCAGCTTTGCATTATACCAACTTGTGCAATTCCAGTCCCCATTCTGTGAGTGTCCCACCAATGTCTCCCATCAGCTTCTGGCCCTTTGCTCAGTCTTTCCTAGTTCCTTATTCACTTATCTTCAGCTCAGTTTCTCTAAGCCCACAGCCTTAAGTCTCTTTTCCCTTATACACCTCCCTGCTCTTCTTCATTAAACACAACTTCCCTTCCATGCTGCTTCAGTCTGAAGTGGAATAAAATGAAAAAGAGGGAAATACAGCAGATCAGCATTCCTGCTTGAAGTTCAGGTAAGGCCTAGATCAGGTCAGAGCTGTAACTGCAAGAACGTACTCAAGTTGGAACATGCCAATGCAGACTACATCTTTGGGAAACTATCTAACATCTAGGAAGTCTCCAGTGGGTCTATATAAACCAGTTTTGCAAAGACTTAATCCAGTCACATGCTTTAACCCAGCCAGCAGCTAAAACAACCACACAGCCGTTTGCTGACTGTCCCCTCCCCAATGGGACAGGGAAGAGAATAAAAAAAATATAAAAAGGTAAGACTTGTGGGTTGAGATAAAGACAGTTTAATAGGACAGAAAAGGAAAAATATGATGGTGATAAATAAATTATACAAAACAAGTCACGTACAGCACAAATTCTCATCATTCAAAGGTGATAGCTAGTTCCTGAGATACAATCCCACCTCCCCACCTCTCAATCCCCAATTATATACAGAGCATGACATCATATGGTACAGAATATCCCTTTGGTCAGTTGAGTTCAGCTGTCCTGGCTGTGTCCCCTCCCAACTCCTGGTGCAGCCCCAATCTACTCACTGGTGGGTCAGTGCAAGAAGCAGAAAAGGCCCTGGTTCTGTGCAAGTGCTGCTCAGTAGTAACTAAAACACCCCTGTGTTACCACCATTGTTTCCAGCACAAAGACAAAACGCAGCCCCATCCCAGCTATTATGAAGAAAGTTATCCCAGCTAAAACCAGCACATTAAGTGACAAAACGTGGGCAAATTTTCAGAGAGACAGAAAAAGGTCTACCCTTGACACAACCACCAATCTATTAAAGTCTCTTCTCCAAACCATAAAGCACTCATATTATTTAAAGTAAAAGTCACTGGAGAATAAGATGAAGGAAAAAACTTAAAGGGCTGAATGACATGGAAAACCACATTCTAAGCAGCTAAACTTTGCCAGCATGGACTTAATTTAGAAGCTGACATACAGTCAAAACAGGCAGTGTAAACTACTTTACCTATGCAAACAAGAACTTAAATTAGATGATTCAAGGGGGGGGGGGGAAATCAATAAAAGAATGCTTTTTAAACTGCAGTTTAATGCCTGTAAGCACTTTCTCAACACTAATGAAACCCTTCTTCAGAGATAATTTTCCTTAGCCTGCAAAGGGTAAGAGGCACATCAATTTCTTCTTTTCTCAAACAGAAACACAATGCCTTGTCTATAATCTCACAGGCGTTAGTAAAATATTTAAAAATTCTATGAGCATGTTAGATGCACACCCTATTGTCTTTTTAGAAGAAACAGTTATAGTTAAAAATCTGTGTTTATAGAGAGACATTAGCACTGCTGTGGAATACAGTTTAAGAATACAAAACTATGATTTTGCACTAAAAGGACAAAATTGTATGATCTCAGTGACACCGAAGTTTTTAATTTCCAACTTCAATCATAACTTTGGGATCAGAGGTTAATTTTTCTTTTTAAATCATGCACCACTGTCAGTAATAAACATTTCCAGTTTTGCAATTTGGTTGAATGAGAAAATCCAGCCTTCTTGAAAACATGCAGAGAAGAGAAAAAAAAAAAAAAGAGAGAGAAGAAAGAAGGAAACACACCTAATTATTTCCCACCTTTTGCTGAGTTATTTTTCAATCCATAATACAGCCACAATTGAGATCAAAGTAAGCTCATAAGGAGAGTTTCCTTGATATAAAAGAAGAGAGTTGTTGTCAGGACTCAGTGAGAACTGTTTGACTTGTGCTCTCTTTCATTTACCAGAAACTGGTTCGTCAAACTTTTGAGTACAGGGAGAGACCATATTCTTTTCAGCTTTTAAAAAGCATAACAGTGTGAGGGAGTTGTTATAGTACTTCATGTGTTAATTCAGTACTCATTTAGGTTTTAAATATGACAGCTTTTTGGTGTAAATTTTGCATAATACTACCTACACAATAAATTCCACCTCATGGGAGTTCCTATGCCAACATCTACAGAACACTATAAATACGAGAAAACATCTCAGGAGATTTAAGTGTGAATTCAACATCACCAAACACCACCAGAGACCAAGTCTACAAATTCTCAAGTTTCTCCCTAGCAATTTACAGGTTTGACAGGTCACGTTTTGCTTTTGTGACTTTTGATCTTTTAAATATTTCAAAAATGTGATTTTTATATATTTACTAAAAGACTATCAAAACAAGCTATAAGCCCAGGTAGAAATCTAAGAACACAAAGTTAAAGTATGCAGCAAAGCCCAATGCAACATCTCAGATAGGTGCCAATAAAAACAGACTTATTTTAAAGCAATTATATCATTTCATTTCCATTTGGAAGATTAAAGTGGATATATTCTCTATATCCTACAAGATGACACATACCAAAAGGCTCCATTTTTCCTGCCTGTTGAATCGTTTTCCCTTCTTGGTGTAATGCCAGCCAGAACTAAGGAAACACTACACAAGTCAGGGCTATTACCTGCATCATGGGATACTTTGTTTCAGCGGGACCTCCAAATCCATTAACGCCAATGAAGCTGGTGCTAAAGTAGGAATCTGTGAGACTAGCATCAGCTAACCCACCGCCATCTATTCCGGGAACTAAAAGAAAAAAAGAAAAGTGTTTCAGAAAAAAAAAAAAATATTAGTTTACCATGGGTTTATTTGCTAATACATGGGGATTTTTTGGTGGTGGTGAGGGGGGTAGGATAGGAAAAGGTTGGTAACACTATTTCAAACCTATCATCTCAGCAAAAGAACTAAAATTACTTCAGCGCAGAGAATGAACCTTGATGAGACGGCATGCTGAAGGACAGCTTGTGCAGCATGAAGGTACAGCACAAAGGCAGAAAGAGGCAGAAAAGTAAAAAGCTTTGACAGAAACCATGGGATTGAACTTTAGAAACAAGAGTAACAAGGCAAATAACACCACCAGAAAGAAAATAAAAGTAAAAAAAAAAAACTTAGAAGGCAAGCTTATTTTAAGCAAACCTATATTCTTGCAAATACACGTCTTGGAAATACACCTGTTGAGTAGAGTTTTTAACTGGAAGTACTGGTTCTTGTAAAGAGTAACACAAAATGTACATTTTAAAAAATCTCTAGTCCTTTCACACAAAGCACAACCATTTTAAAAGCTTCCTTAAAAGCACAAGACTATTTTGATTATCTCATACTTCATGAAGTGGCAACAATTTAATGAAATATGGCCAAAAACCTATTTTGGATTGAAAGCAAGAGTGAAGGATATGAGAAATTAATCCCCTGTCTAGAAACAAGGGCCTTGACGTACAAGCACGGTACTTTTGCCACAAATAAATTAAATACTATGAGACTACAAAGAACAAGAAGCAGTCATAATTAACACAAAACACTCAAGCAGGTATTACCCTGATAAAAAAAAGACTTTACAATGGTATACAAGCTGCAGCTCAAATTAAGCTTCCGCAAAAACACCCACAGCAAATCACAAAGACACTAATCAGTATGGCCAGGCCACTGCAAGCCAACAGGCATGAGTAATTGGTTACTCCAAGGTAGGAAGGCACACATCCAACTCAGAAGAACATCCTGTACCAAACTATATGCCTTGAACTTCTGGGAGGACTCGCAGCCAGACGGTGACACCAGGAAACAACTTCCTGATCCGAATCGTCAAAGGAAATAAAAGGCAACTTTGTGGCAAAGCTAAAGGAACATTGACTATAACCCCTCAAATTTCATCAGAGCAGGAATTTTTCCTCCAAGAGAGACACATAACCTGGTAAGCCATTTCTGTGCTGTAGGCAGAGGAAACAGCGAAATAAGTACAGCCAGATGAAATCATAGGAAGGGCTGGACGAGGAGAATGACTACCACCATCCATACTCCAGACAGGGGGAAACACTGTCCCAGCTGTATGAACTACCCAACCAGGGTCAACACCAAGAGCACCTCAAACTCCATGTGAAGAGAGATCAAACAAACAAAACACTTCAGTTGCAATACAGATCAGCATTGCAAGTGAAAAAGATGCTTAAAAGTATTGCTACCAAATCCAGAACGCTGTTTGTATTCTCTGCCAGTTTGAGGGACATTCCTAAGGAACTTTAAAGATACTAATTACTAATGAATTGCAACATTAATATAGTTTCAAGTTTTAAAAGTTAGCTAAAGGAATAGGAAAATAAAACTGCCTCCATTACCTGTGCCCTAGATCCTCTTTCACAAGGAGCTGTCACATAGAAAATTAAGCCCTCTTACTACAATCCCTTAAAAAAGACACCTTCTTTGTCTTTTAAATGTTTGTCCCTCTTCGGATTTCATTTGGGAAAAAGGTTAAAATACACTATAAGGGATAAAAATTAATGCCTGCAGTAATGCCAATTACTGCCTCATCCTACCTGCTACCATCAGTCCCTAACTCACACTGTGAAGGTTAGCATTTTAACACAATCATTTTCTGGCATCATGAAAAATACTACAACTCATTCATACAAGAAAATCAAAAGATACCAAATCCATGTTTCGTTATGAGTAGTTTCAGTCTCCTCTGCCCATAAATTATTCAAGGTTCACACTCTGGTTTTTATTTATTTTAAAAATACATTTCCAATACAGCTTTCTCTGCCTGCGTTTCAGCCATTATCAAAAACTGCTGCAGTTTTTATGCTACATCTCGGCTGTAAAAGACCATGAAAAACATTTAATTTCCAGGAACAACTGTCATTTTCAAGGTATGCTATATAATTTCAGCAGTGTATCTGCTATTTCATCTTTTACTTCTGTCAGAAACTCCAGATTCTAGCCAATTTTTAACAAACTAGCAAACAACTCCCTCAGGTTACACTATCAGTTTTACAAATCTTTCAGCCTCTGTTGAAGAATTAAGAAACAGCCGACTTTATGCTTCTCCCACTGCTCCTCACTATGCTAGAGTCGATGCAAGGATCCATGTACCCTTATTGCTCTGTTGGATGCACAGTTAATGAACAAAATATTTAAAACGGGGAAGAGGCAAGTGAAAGCTGGCACGTTTTGCCACGTTCAGCAGCAAAACGTGTGAGGAGCCCCCTCAGTGAGAAGAAACCCATGGGGTGACCTCCAGTAACTCCAGACAGCTGATAGAGCTGTGGTCCTCCATTACCCAAACAAAGCCCCAGAGCCCCTGCAGGTAGCCTTGCCAAGGCACAAACACAGCACCAGGTGCTCTGAAGCATCCTCGGTGCCAGGCAGATTGACCTGCAGGTAGGAGCAGGCTTCAGGCAGCCACCCCAGAGCTGAGCAAGGCTGACAGTGCTGCTGGGAACGACAGCATTGATCTTGAACATTGTCACCTTTCTACTGCTGGTATTTGCTACACAAGTCTATCCAAACCAGTTAAAGCTGCTCAAAGCTACCATTTAGGCTTTCTATAGGCACACCAATATCTAACTGGGCGCTCCAGACAGCAAAAGCTAGTCCAGAATATTTACTTTTATCTAGCTGTATGAAGACCATCTCTCTACTGAGTTACAACAGTTTGGCCACATTAATCAGCCTTCTTGTGCCATTACTACAAATTGCTGTACTCCAGCGCTGACCCACCTTCGTACCACTCAATTCTACTGGTACCATACCAATTTCAAGGTGGCTTTTCAACTACAAGGCTTTATATTGCCCTTTTCCTAACAGTTTAGAAACACCTCTAGCAGACAGACCAAGGCCACAAGAAAACATATTCTGCAGTAACACTCAAAACCATCACAGGTAAGCTCAGCAAAGCAGAGGGCAGTTTTCTTGGCAGTAGCTATCTAGAAGAAAATGCTCTGGAAGTAGTAAGTACAACTATTGCCTTCAAAGGAAAACTCAACACTAGCTTCCTCCTTAAGCTAACTTCCATATAGCAACAAGCATGGAAACTAAGACTAACAGAAAGGTGCAGCTTACATAGGTACAAAGAAAGAAGTAATCCCGGCATTGCCTATACAATAAAAGAAGAGCGCTCATTACATACTCCATTTCTGGTACAGTGATGAAAGCTCAGATACCTAAACAGCCATGGCAGTTTTACTGCATTTGGCACCTGGCCTTCTCTATGAGAAGTTGGCAGCTTTTGCCAAACATCTGGCAAATCATAAATTCTCACTTGCTTGATGAAGATCACAGTAGTTCGGAGCAAGAAAAAAAAGAGGGGGGGGAATTTATCATAAGCAATCCGTAGGAGATCTTCAGAGCTGGGCACACTTCACCACACAAGCAGAATAGTATTTAAAAAAAATTATAGAAGTCTAAATTGAAAAGAGAAGATCTTAGGCCTTGTAAAGTTTTTATTCTCATGTGTTTACTAATTTACATCAGACCCTGCATTCGATTTGTCTATCCAGATCTTTCCAATATAAAAATTGTGAGCACACTCTTTCACTCTGCACACAACGCTATTAGAATGACAACTTCTGCAGTTTATGTCTTTTCTCTTTTAAAGTGCTGGTTATAAGTTTGGGTGAGCAAGTTTAGACAACTTTAGGAACATCTTGAATTGGCTATTTTTGTCAAAGGAACATGACTTTGTTGTGTAACGGTACTATCCAGGCACTGAAGTTGCATACATGTTCAACAGGTGCTTCCTTGGAGAGAAGCAACAACTTCCTTATAAAAGTAGAAAGGCTGACAAGGCAGGTCTGAGAAGAAAGGATGGATGTGCAAGGAACAACTAGGAATCCAGTGGCGGGGGGGGGGAAAATGCTAGCACATTATGTAAGCACATATTTGAAAACAAGAAGAAACTTCTAAATCACATCAATATTAAAGCCAGAACTTACATCCTGGCAATTCTGGGAAGAAATTAAGTAAAACATCTTGAGACATTCAGAAGATGTTTTCTACTTTCTATATACACATTATCTAATAAATTTTTGCTTGGTGAGTAACACTGCAGCTTAATGTGACAACTGCAATTAAAAATAAATATCATCTTATATAATTCTTCTCCCACAGAATTTCAGCAGAAAGTAGGCTTCCCGTCAGATGCAGGCACCAAAGAGGGGGAGAAAACATGGTTATTTTTGCCTTACTTGTTACAAAAGACATTTTTCAGGAACAAAGGATCTCATCACAGCTTAAGTGCTTGAGTACTACTGTGATGTACTCAACATACAAGCCTCAATAGAACCAGTGAGTTTCAAATGGTTTTAGTTTAATGCTCATCTTGTCTAATACCAGCACTATCTGAAAAGATGGCATTTCTGGTATTTTCACTCTAACATTTACTAGCCCGTAAACAAATACTGTAATATCCTACACTGCTTCTTTTATGAACTTAGTATCAGCTCTGATCATCTCAGAAACTGTTCTTAATATTAAAAAAAAGGATCCTTTACAATAATGTGATATATTGCCCCCAAATTGAATGGGTTAAAGATCACAACAGGTTTTTGTTGACATATTTCTCAAAGCAACACTTTAAAGGTTTCTGGCCAGGTAATAAACCATAGATTGGAATAGCTCATTTTGTTATTATCACTGCTTTAAAAATGTACTACAGTAACTTTTATGCTGGGAAAACAGTTTTTCATATAGAAGTAATCTTAACTTAAACTCCCAGCACCACAACCTTGTCGGCACTTTTCACCTCAACACAGCTCAGTAAACTGAATCATAGGCTCATTGCATACATGTGCACACAAAGGACAAGGAGTTATCACAGCTAGATATAGAGCTGCAAGAACTACAGTGCCATAACTCCAGTGGAATTTTACACAGAGATAGCTCTCCTAATATTGAGAGAAGAACCATAAAACTTTTATACAAAACCTATCTACAGCAAGTCATTTAAGACCTGTGTACTTTTACTCTCCTAGAAGCACAAAGGTGTCAGAGGAGCTTATGGTTGTCCTCCTTTGCTTTGTACTGACATATTTATGTCAGGAAATAATCACGTGCTTGTGGTCCTAACCTCACTTGTATACCCCTTTGTAACAACTCGTGAGCACCACACAGCTAGTAGGTGCATCTCAGTGTTACTTTCTCTACAGTGCCACTAATGTTGCAACTTGTTATGGAAAGTGGATTCTCTGGTGGTTTTCTGCCTCTCTCTTTTAAGGCAATGTTTTTGAAACACAGCCTAGGAGTCGCTGAAATAGAGACAACCGACAAATAAAGTGTATGTCACCCCCAAGGCAGGAGGAGCAGACGTAAAAGCACACGCCTGGGTCAGGATGCAGTGACAGAGAGTGCAGTTGAAGGGCAGACAGCACAAATGAACCAAGTTGGCTGAAAGGCAGACAGGAAGCAAAACAGTTTGGGAAATGCTGCCTTATTTACAAACACTCCCACTAGGCGATGAGATATTCATGGGCACGCAAAAGAAAACAGCAATCTTTATCATAATATTTTATGACTGGGGTGACGATTTTTTTTCCCCCTCTTTTTAAAATTTATCTCACATACCACAGCAGCATCTGATAAAGGCTGAAAAAAAGATAGGTGCCATCCTTTTGCTCTGTAAAAATCTCAGTAGATAGACTTTAGAGCAGCAGGACTTCTTGTCATGGAACAAGTCCAAAAGCTCAGCGATAATACACATTTAAATTGATACTTTTTCAAAAGAGTCATCAGAACTACTTAGTTATCAGAAACAGCAATTCAAAGTAACACAATTACTTAATATCATAGCTTTCAGAGCTAACTTTCACAATGCCTAATATATTGCAACAAAGTATTCCACCAACTGCTTTAAGTTTTTCAAAGCAGCATGTTTAAGCTTTCAGTTTGAATAGCTTCCTTGTACCTAAAACTCAACTTTTTTTTTTGTTTTAATGTAAATAGTTGTATGCAATGTGTGCAGATAACCTGAACAGAAGAACGCTAGGACATTTTTCACAGCAGTGGGGGAGTATGCATGAAAAAGGAAAGCCCTTCCTGCCAGTTGCATCGGTATTAGACCGACTGAAGTTGCAGGAGTCTACCCACAGCCTTCAGGAACTGCAGATCATGTAACCAACCCGACAACAAGTTGTACAATGCATGTCTCTACTCTCACTTTTGTATATCTGTGTTTGTTTCTAAATCTCTACTCTAAAATTTTATAAAAAGGTCAGGAGTAAAAGGCTGATAGGAAGCAAATTAGAAGATACTAATACATTCTAAGAACAAACTATCTCTGAAAATCAAACAAAATAATCACATGATTGAAACTTTTTCAACTCCTGAAAGACACATGGAACAAACATACATGCACAAACACAGAGCATGATCTACCCCAATTCATCTCCAACACAGAGGTTCACCACACCATTTTTATGGTGGTATAATGCATTACATGTTTACCAGCAGGTAACAGATCGGGAAAACATCAGCCACAGCAGCTTGCTACCTAAATTCCTCCACTGACCCCCTCTGCATCAGCTGCCTCACAAGCAAGGTATTTTTTCTGCTTTTGAAGTTCTACAGAAGTGCTTCTGCCTGTGTTTATCACCCCACCCTCACTTACCATTTGTCCATTTTTCCCGCAGCAGTCTAAATTTGCTTCTAGGTGGTTCCTTACACATGGAACTCTTTCTGAGCTGGTCCCCAAGGTCACTATTTTCTGGGCATTCAAATCCTTCCTGAAGGCCCACTCCTACAGTGATACCTACAAAAAATCAGTTATCTAATACCTGCTAGATAGAAACTAAATGGGGATGCTCTGTATCTTAAAAAAACATTATCAAAACTTCAAGTTATTAAGATATAGCATATAGAGTTTGCTCACATAACTATTCCACACACACTCTTTTTCATCTTTGCCTTTGAAGCAGAAAGGCAATGACAACAGTAGTAACACTTTCTTTACACTCTTCAATACCCAACTCAGGGCAGGTACTACCAGAAACAAATAATTACCAGTACTCCTCAGGTATCTGTAATCCCTGTGGAATATTTGGACTTTGAACGATTTCCCATAGAACAATGAAAATTCACCAAATATATAAACAATTCATTTCAAAGCCAATTAATGGTGTATTTTTAAGTTTCATATGCTAAAATCACCCCTCAAAAGTCCATACAACTATGCAGATTGAGAAATATTCCTTCACTCCTTTCTTTTTCCTTAGCTGCTCCCAATAATTTTCCTCCCCACTTCATTTCCACATGATATACATAAAAGTAAAAAGAAAATCCATGCCAGAGTTGGCATGTGATACAAAGTGATTAAGTGAAATAAGCAATATTCATTTCCTCTCATGCATCTTTAACCGGTTACTGTTTTTACTCGTCAGTTCTCAATTGTCTTTAACCATCTCCAAATGTCCCAAATGTCTCTTCAATTCTCAGAACTGGCTCCCCATTTCTTAAAAATATTCAGAGCAAAACAAGATGAAAATTTTATCATCTATCAACTCCTGGAAAATGCATCAGGAAAATTAAAAGGGGAAGCATCTCTCTAAAAAGAAAACTGTGTTATAGGACAACTAATTCAGCATCACTTGCCAAAAGTACAAACAGGTTTGGAAAAAGAATTCTCAACCATACACCTTTATAATAATACCTGTTTTCTGTATACAAGTGAAAAAGAAACAACCCCAGGGAAAAGCAACTGCTATGTGACATATTGCCACTATACGTCCATTTAAAAGTTTGAGCTAACTGTTTCTAAATACTTAAAGCTGTAAATACTGAAATGTTTCCAAAGATAAGAAAGATCCATATTTGGAATAATCCTGACCATTGTTTCATTGCATTAAGAAGTGTAATCCAACAGATTACCTTTTTTGTATCTGTTTTGCTCAATAGTTTATCTTTCCATTTTTTTCTATACCCACTGCTTCATTTTGTTTAAAAAAGGAATTGTCTTTAAGGTAAAACTTAAACACCTTTTAAAAAGCAGAACGTATAGGCCTTTCCCCCCCAGGACTAGCTTATTTATGGGTTTCACCAAAACTGAGCTGTAACGCTCACTAAGCTAACCACCCAGCAATTGCATACAGAGTTACTACAGCCGTGGCCTCTATCCACTACTGCTACGACCAGCTGGATAACATGCCGGTGGCAGGCTGCAAACACAGCCGTAATGCTTTTAATAGGCTAACCCAAAGCAACACAAGCCTTGATGTCCCTTTCCACCTTCTCAGGGGCAGGCAACAAAGTCTATTCTCAAAAGGGCTGTCTCAGCAGCTGTGGAGAGGCTGCTCAGGGAACTATCATGAGCACCTCATGGAAACGCAGGCTTGCATTTCGACTACAGATTCCCTAGCAGGGCTTTGAGAAAGGCTTTTTGGGAAAGAACCAGATGAAAAAGGCTCACGAGGAGGGGGTGAACTGACCTGGGGTGGCAGCACCACTGCTGCTGTGGCCAGCTCCTCCGCAGACAGCAGTGCCTGCCCACCCACCCACCCACGCTACTGATGCTGCCACGGGGTCTAGGGAGCACCTGGAGTCCCCAGCTGGGAGACTGTTTTGGTCGTGTTTATAAGAATCAAAGACAAGATGAAAGAGTGAGAGCTATGTATCACATACTTTATGGAAAGACAGAGGGGAAGTTAGCAAATGTTTACAGCCATACCTCAGCTCCTATCTATAAAGATGTAATATGAGGTCTAAATGCATAAGAATACTACATCTGTTCACTACCTGAAGCCATACAAATACATCTGTTAACTACCTGAAAGCCAACAAATACAATTGCAGTTGCCCATGCAACTTTAGCATGTCCAGCACGTGTATGGACATGACAATGACATTTTTCTCTAGATCCTCCCTCACACAGCATCAAGAAGGACCAGTGCCCTAGGAGCAAGCCAGCAGCGTGCAGCAAAGCAGGCTGCCAGTTCGCTTCTTACACAAGCTGGAAAGTGCCAGAGAGAACAGACAGAAGAGGGGAAATTTTTAAGGCTAATGTGGCCCCTAACCATCCTTCTCTGAGCCATTCCTTAAAATCCTATTCATCAATTGTATGTTTTCTCCTAAATGCCAAGCAACGATTTCACCATTCTGCTCCTTCTACAGCCTTTTCAGATTAGGTACTGCTGCCACAGCTGCTCACTGGGCTGACACGTGGGACATGCATCTAATAGAAAAGCACCATGTCCAGATTTTGGCAGCTAACAAATCTGAGGGAAGCTTTTTTTTTTTTCCACTACTACTTTTTAGTCACAGAGGTCCTATGTGAAAATGATTTTTCCAATTTTTTTTTTTTTTAAGCAAACTTCAGACAACTACTACCAACCACATTTCATGTTTTGTAGACACCTGGCCACCTTACATACAGAAGGTGAACCAGGCAGAAGGCTGAGCACTCACAACTTCAGAAGAAGCAGCAGGAATGGTGTTTTGAACATGTGTGCTCCAAAAGTCAAGTAGGTTGAGAGTGGGGGGTAGTAGTGCTAGCTTCTGAGAGCAGGCAGAGCTCATCAGCATGGTCAGTCTCATTCCATAAAAATCCAGTCTCAGGCCAAAGCCACACCTATCCCACTACCTCATCTCTTGATACTGAACAGCAGCGGATACACAGACAAAAGCATAAGCATGAGGCAAGGATAAAACAGGATTTCCCAGCAGGCTCTCAGCCATAAGTAGGGGAAGATAAGTCTGATTCAGAGATGTTTGGTTTTTTTTTCTTTTTGCATTTAATAATCCCAGACAGTTTTCTTCCAAGAATACGTGATCACTTTTGGAATCCCTGTCAGACGTTTGTATCTAAAACATCTATGGTACAGAATAGCTTAACTGCATACTGTGCAAGAAACTTCACCTGGTTAGCTCTAAGGATGTCACCTGCTCATTCCACTTCATACCCTCATACTGAAATAATCCTACACTAGAGTATTTATCGTTATTTTTCACTGTTTACCTTCTTATCACTCAACATTCCTATCGCCTCCGTTGTGAAAATAAGTCGGTATTTGGGGAGCCATTGTGATTACTGCAGAAAAACCTATAAGCAAATTAATAATCCGGTACTCAGAGCAGGATTAGAGTAACAGGCATGTTAGAATGAGGCACTGACCCACTTTTAACAATAAATAGGACTACACAGTTAATTAGTCAATGAGCATTATCTGCTCTGTGGACTGAATGAGGCTGGGGTCCAATGAGAAAGGAGTAAGAGAAGATAGCACCTACAGCCACGTAACTGAAGACTACCAAGTACTTTTGAATTAGTGAAGACAGTCAGTAAGACTGTACAAGCAGGTGATTTTGGCAATTCCCAACTTCCATGTTTTTAAGCTCAGAACTTTATTATTTAATATAACTTTGCACATAACTTCCTACATCCATAGAAATAAAGCTTTCATTCAGATTTCAGGTATTAGCTGGTCAGTAACTACACAGATCACCTCCAGATTTTGAAAAACTATTTTCCTTATTTGTTTCACAAATTGATACCAAAGCTTAGAAGTTAAGACTGGGCCCACTCGCTGGCTCTTTGACTTTAATTTCTCTCTCCTTCCTTTCCTTGCTCTTTTTCTCTTAGCTGTCTCTTTCTGCAAGATCTCTTCCTACCAGTCCAAGCTTTTGCCTCCTATAACTTCAGGTGAGGTGGCTTTCCCAGCAGCTTATCGCTAGTAACACTTGAGCAGGCTTGTCCATTCTTGGTCCCCTCACAATGGGTGCAACTGCAGAGAGTTCTACATGCTTTTAAACCTCTGACACATTCAACAGAAGGAAGTTTTTCAAATAATTTAACTGTTCAGCAGTATAGATCCCTGAGCACAAACAGATTTCAAAGGCGTTTTTCTTAGATTTTGGATTTGGGCAAATTTTGGAACTCTTTCCTGTAAGAACTGCCTTCATACAAGATCTTATACACCCCCAAGACAAAGTATGCATATTCTCTTTAAGCCCAAATCCACTAGTTTAATAGATTTTAGTGACTTCCTTTTGCATAGGTGTACTTTATGCCTTAACTCTGCCTAAAATAAAAAGGAACAAAAATTGACTTATCACTGCTGAATTCCCTCAAGATATTTCTACCTGTAAAAATAAAAATTAAAGGCAAGAAAAACTTCATCTTGGGACACTAAAGTTTGACAAAGTGATAAAAATCTGAAAATGTTATCTTTTTAAGAGAAAGCATTAACCATTTTTATCTTACAGGCTCCTACTGGAAGGGCAGGCATGACAGTGCTGCGTTAGCATAAGAAACTGACAAGCTAGCAACTACAGAGATAGTACTGCTCAGTGGCACAAGCTCACCACATCTGGAAAAACAGCAGTTGCAGGTTCTTGAAACATGTATCAAGCACTAAAAAACTATATACAGGATGCTCAGCATGGCTGCATCTTGATTCCAGAAAAAAATCTGGTTGTAACCATTTAGTAGGTTAATGTAAACAAACACCAGGTTTATGACAGAAATCAAGAATGCAACCAAGTTTAATATGCTCATTTAAAGGGGCATGGCTTTTCTGAAGGAGCTTCTTTTCCTAGCTGCCAAGTGCTGCTTTACCTACAGCCAGATCAGTTAGAAAAAAAAAATCAGCTCGCTGCAAATACCATCTAACTATTGGATTGCACATTAGGAAGATGCAAAACGGACCAGTAACAGCAAGGCCACTCTGCATGGCATACAGGCCATGTGAATTCTCACCATCTGAGAAGGGACTGTGTACGAAGGCTGCAAGAGCCTCGGGTGGGGTGAGGGCGGGGAAATTCTGCTGGAATATTTAAAATTTCCAGAAGCTGAAAGCCAGTACAGGCTGAGGAGCCTACCCAAGGGTGCAACTCCGGAAAGCCGCCCTGCTCCCAGCCTGACTCTGTGCAGGGAGGTTCACGGAACCTGCACCCAGCCTAGCGCCGAGGTGACCGATGGACAGCTGCCCCGATGCTCCCCAAAGCTAGCCTATGGGGGGGGGGAGAGCCCCTTCCCACACACATCTACCCGTTCCTTCCCCATCAGTAAGGGCCGGGTTCCCCCCGGTCCCCCGGGGAGGGCACGGCCCCGCCCCGCCCGTCTGGGACCACCGCGGCACCCAGCGCCGGCCAACCCGGGGGGCAAGGCAGCGGGGCGGGGAAGCCGGGAGGACGGCCCGGGGACCCCCGCCTCCACCATGGCTGTTGTTATTTGTTTCCGGTAGCACCACAGCGTGTCGGG
>VZTU01004377.1:0-63318 GCA_013400835.1 Zapornia atra | reverse complement strand
GGGGGTCGGCGTGGAACGATCCGGCCGTCTTCCCTTCTTGCCCGAGTTTAAGCGGTCGGGCGTTAACCGCTCGGCGCAGCGCCAGCCGGTCCTTCGACGGGCCGCGGTCTGCGAGCGTTAGCGCCCGTTGCGGCGGGGCAAACGGCAGGTGCAGGTGACCCCCTGCCTCCCGCTCCTGCCCTCGGGCCGGGGCCGTCCTGGACTGGGGCCGCTCGGCTGCCGTGTGTCCGGATGGTGCCGCTGCCGTTTGCCCCTCGCGGGGTGGAGATCAAAGTTCCGGTGGTCCCAGCACGATCTCAACCGATTCCCTCCCCACACACCACCACAGCCCCCTCCGCCAAAAAAAAGCCTCCTTCCTGCAGGACCCTCCCACGGCAGCCTGCTTGCTTTCCCCTGCCCGCTGGCATAGCGGGAATGCGTCCTGAGGGGTTCTCCCTCTCCTGGAGCCGAATCGACGGGCTGGCTGTTTTTAAGGGGGTGTGTGAAGTGTTCTCCCCTGAGCCTGGGTAATTTTGTTCTGTGAATTTTCAGTGACACGCTTGAAGAGCTACTCAAGATTATTTTTTCAAAAGCCTTACTTTTCCTCACACAAATTGCTGGTGTAGCTTGTGGTGCTGTTGCTGAAATGATGCATATACATTCTGGGAAAACCATCGTATGTTAAAGTGCACTGGGCAGTATTTTGGTGTGGAAAATGATCTGTAGAATTAAGTCATACTGTAGAGTTAAGTCTAGGTTTTGCCTATTGCAGTCTTCTCTCACGAAAAACTAAAGGAAAATCAGGATCTGCCTCCAAGATGCTTTGACAGGTTGTGTAGAGGAAATTTTTAAAAAAGACTGAGCTTTTACATGTCACTTTGGAACAAATCAAAGCCTTTATTCCTCCAATAAAGCCTTTAAAGTCTGGATGTAAACATGCCATAAGCTGAAATCTGAGGATCACCATTTTTGCAGCCAGGAGCATGCCTTCGCCAAGCTTTTGAACCAGCTGAGTGGAAAGAAAAGTGGTTACTCTGCAGCAAAAAGGTGGGACAAAACTAGAGAAGGGCAAGGCTGCAAGGGTCAGGTCTCCAGTTCTAGCCTTCTGTCCCAAGAGAACAAAGTTATCTAGAAAGGGACTGTGCAAAGACATGTGGTGATTGGGCAAGGAGGAATGGTTTTAAACCGAAAGAGGGGAGATTCAGATTATATGTAAGGAAGACATTTTTTACAATGAGGGCAGTGAGGTCCTGGCACAGGCTGCCCAGAGAAGCTGTGGCTGCCCCCTCCCTGGTAGGGTTCAAGGCCAGGCTGGATGGGGCTTTGGGCTGTCTGGGCTAGTGGAGGGCATCCCTCCCCATGGCAGGGCTGGAAACTAGATGATCTTTGAGGTTACTTCCAACCCAAACCAGTCTGTGATTCTGTGATCTCTCTGTCATTCCCCAATAATCTTGAGCCTTTTGCTTCCTTTCAACTGCATGTCAAAGATCTCACAGCTTCTGTTTTCCTGCAAGTTTAGAAAGGTAGGCAAAAGGATGGAAAGACCCTGTTGGTTTCGCCATTAAGATCTCTGGGTAGGAGCTTAGACAAACCACAGCAGATTCCACAGAGAGAGAGCCTTCATAAGCAAATGGTTCAACCATGGGAAATGTTTCAGTTCCAACTTGTGCCATCTCGGACAATCAAAATTGGTTTGCTTTAGTGCATGGATCAGGGGCAATTCCAGCTGCTTTAGCTGAGGTGCCCACAGTGCTGCTTAGCTGTGTATCACTCAGCCCTCTGGCATTAGTGTAATGCCTCTTGAGGAGTGAAACCAAGGGCTTCCTTGCACTGTGAGTTGTTGTAGCTATACTCAGGTGCTTACAGGTGACATTTCCCTCAGCTGCTGCAGTGGCTAAAGGGAGATTCTGTGAGTCCATTGTTTTCTCTCCCTTTATCCTGCTCATCTGTGCCCTGGGAAGATGCCATTACAGGGTAGAGGTCTCGGGCAAATGGAGCCTTTGGGGTACCTGGATTCATAGAGGGGAATGGGAGGTAGAAGGTGTTGAGTTGATGTAACACCAGGTGCTGGGGAAGAGAGAAACCCAGTATCACCAGGCTGAAGCCTGGTTATCAGCCATCTGTTTATCATCTCTTGTTCCAGGTATGATGGAAAACATCCGTTCCCTCCAGAAAGGCCAGACTGAGTGGAAAAGTTGTATCTGTGTGAGGAGGTTTGAAAGGGGCCACAGAGAAAGAAAGTTGAGAAAGGAAAAATCTCACTGTTGAAACAGAGCTTTCCCAAGTCCTGTGGATCTTTTATCTGGAGCTTAAGTACTGTGGATTTAATGGTATCAAGTTATCTTACAAGAGATTTCATGATACACCTAGGGTAATACCTTTTCTGGGTAAACTGGTTGAACATGAAATGAATTCTTCCAAGCAAAGACCTCAATTGCGTAGCCACTCCCATCGCTGCAGTGTATTCTAACCTGTGTTTCCAACCCTGTGAAGCTGCTTTTCCCACAGCTCTTTTGCTGATCCGTGCATGCATCTAATGTTACATACACACAGTGAGGTTAGAAACAAGGACACAAATGGGCTTGTGTATACACGCCCCTCATTTTGTCTGTCTGCGTTCTGTTGAAAGCATTCCCACTGAGATAGCGGGCTGGGCAGTTGCCTGTGATCCTGCCAGACCAAGTGCCCTGATAGCACTGAGGTGTGCAGAACAGTACCAAGGGTGTTTGGATTCTTCTCCCCAACCCAACTCAGTGTAAGTGTACCCGAGCCACTGAGCATCAAACTGCTGGGAGGCATAGAATCATAGAATGGTCTGGGTTGGAAGGGACCCCAAGGATCATAGAGCTCCAACCCCCCTGCCACAGGCAGGGCCACCAACCTCCGGGCCTGGATCTACACAAGGTTGCCCAGGGCCCCATCCAACCTGGCCTTGAACACTTCCAGGGACGGGGCATCCACTACTTCTCTGGGCAGCCTGTTCCAGCACCTCACCACTCTTTCTGTAAAAAACTTCCCCCTAATATCTAATCTAATCTAAACCTTCCCTCATCTCCCTCATCTCTTCCATGTTCTCTTGGCCAGCCAAGCAGAGCCAGGATGGCATGAGCCTCTTTTTGTGGCTCTGGCAAACTTGCCTCTCCTGTCTCTTCAGTTCTAACTGTACATAAAGATTTGGCCTGAAGGCTGACCTGCAGCTACGGAGTCTCCATATGAGAGCCTGACACTTTCTCATTAATCATAAGCATGTGTTCCTCTCCGGAATTTTATTGCCCGTTCCTGCTGGTCAGCCAAAGCATGGAGGAGTCCTGCCAGCCAGTTGCTGTCTGCTTGAAATTGCTCCACTGCCCTGTGCAGTGCACAGAGGTGTACTGGGCATTCCTGCAGAGTGTAGTGATGGATGATGTTGTCATCTTTTTTTCCCCCAAAACTAGGTCCCATGTTCATTGAAGCTGACACCTATATGGAGAGTGCTGCTGTTCCCTTCCTGGACACATACTCAGATTGACTTTGCTTGAGATCTGGGGAGCAAGGCAAAGAAAAAAGAGATAGATGCCCCTGGGTCTTGTCCCACTTCATAGTCAAGTCATCACTGCAGTGTGCTTTTCGACACAGAAACGGGGAAATACGCCTGTATGCATGCATACAGCCATAGCCAAGTGACAAGAGTTTTTATGAGAACAAGAGTCTCTCTGAGAGAAAGGCAGAACCAAACATTATGAGGTGAAAAAGAAGGGGGGATTGGGGGGGGTGAAGAGAGAAAAAAGAAATCCTTGAGAAGAAAAGCTGCCAAGAGCATTTTTCTCCAGCTAAATCAGGTTGCAAGTGCCAAATAGCTCTCCCCTAACATTCGAACCAATGTTGAGAAAGCCACGCCTGCTATCAACAGGGACAGTTTCTCTTTGTGTCGACCAAAAATTAACATGTTTAGTAAATCATGTGAAAACAGATTCCCAAAGCTTGGGCTGGCATCAGAGAAAGTGAATAAATAACAATACTTTTTGAGGGATGCAGTTACTGTAGCTGTGATATTTTTCGAAGGCATAGGCAAGACAAGTTTTGGGGGTAGGAATCTTGTTAAACCAACCAAGTAGTTGGAAAAAGTAATGCCTGATCACTGCTTTTTTCAACACCAGTTGGCCTATTAAGAGATACTATCTCTACTAACAAAACTTGCCTAACACTACTGAAACAGATCAAAGTAAGCACTTCTAAAATAAGTTTTCACATCATTTGAATTTAACCTTTAAAGTCTATTGTTATAGCATATCATTAAGAAAAAAAAAGCAAGATTTACAAAACTATTAAGTATGATCAGAGTCCACAGACAAGAATTTAGCATTTGTTCATTTATTTTTTGAAGGAAGAGTAATAAAGCTTGATAGTTCAGGATATGCACCAACGGCTGTCTGAAGTCTAAGGGAAATTGCCACTCTTGAGAAGATTATTCCACAAAATCAGGGGTTTTTTAAGTCTTCCTTTGAAGTGTTTGATAATGACTATTATGGCAGTGAGGATACTGGCTTCAGTGGACTAACCTGTTGCAGCACTACCCATTGATCCCTAACTAGGCGATTGTCTTTACTAATAGTGTCTGGTGGAACTCAAATGTTATTCCTAACCAGATTCCCATTCACATGCAAAAATAAATTCATTCCAACTCGGTGAGGTTTTGAATTCAGATCAAGTAGGAAGTCAGGAGTTAAGCCTCAAGTGCTCCTGCTAACACCTATGTTGATAGTGTATGGGGGGTGGGGGTGTCTAGCCTTAGGCTACATTTCTCATTAGGACAAGCACTAAAATCTAGCTCTAGTTTCACTCTGCTGGTAATCCTGTCATATGTTTTAGCTTGAGAGTTTCTTCCCGTGTGGCTACTCCCACTGAAGCTGGCTTTAGCTAACTTGCGGTGAAGGCAAACCATGGTGTGACATAACTTGGATAGAAAACAGAAACAACTCTCCCATGTCAGAATAATGCTTTAGTGTCACATAGATGTGTATGACACATTTGTTGAACCCTCTCCACCCCCAGTCCAGCATCTTTAGGAATAAAGATCCCAGGTTTTTAAATTTAATTTTATTTCATCCAGTAGGTATGAACTTTCCTAGCTGATGGCATCTTTCACAGAAGCTTTTAAACACCACATCTACATTAAGCCTTTGGACACCAGATCAGCTGAATCACCAGTGAGAGGTTCATAGAGTCATGGCATGGTTTGGTTTGGAAGGGACCTCAAAGATCATCTAGTTCCAAGCCCCCTGCCATGGGCAGGGACACCCTCCACCAAACCCCATCCAGCATGGTCTTGGAACACTGCCAGGGAGGGGGCAGCCACAGCTTCTCTGGGCAGCCTGTGCCAGGGCCTCATCATCCTCACAGGGAAGAAGTTCTTCCCTGGAGAAGAAGTTCTTCCCTCTATCAATATACTCTTTTTTGGTTTAAAGCCATTCTCATGATTAGGATAGTTAATGTTAATTTTTCCATGTCTGAAACACAGAAAGGCAAAATACCTTCAATGAAAACACCAGCAGCTTCCCGTGCGTAATGCATCAGGTGGAAGAGAAACAAAGCACTTTGCTCACTTCCCAATTTTAAATCAAAGGACAGGCATCCACTCTTTCAGTGTATATCTAAGTGTTAAGACACGTCATTGCTGTGCCACCTGACTGCCTATGAGCAGTGGCTGGGGTAGATTTGTGGTTGTTTCACACCAGAAGCACCAAACTGTCTGCACCCTGGTTTCTTGAAGCAAAACTTGCATCTAGGCGTGGTTTTGAAAGCAATGCAAAAAAGTACAAGAAAGACATGGACTTTACTGGAGTGAGTCCAGCAAGGAGCCATGAGGATGATGAGGGACTGGGAATTCTGACATACAAGGAGTGGGTGAAAGGGCTGGGACTACTCAGCCTGCAGAAGGGAAGGCTTGGGAGGATCTTATCAATGTGTAGGCGTGTCTGATGGAGGAGCCAGACTCCTTTCTGTGGTACCCAGTGACAGGTCCAGAGGCAGTGGGCACAAACTGAAACACAGGAGGTTCCCTCTGAACATCAGGAAGTACCTTTTTACTGTGACGGTGTTTGAGCACTGAATATGTTGACTGGAGAACTTGTGGACTCTCCATCTTTGGAGATACTTAAAACCCTACTGGATGTGCTCTGGGGCAACCTTGTGCTAGCTGATCATGCTTTGAGTATGGGGCTGGACTAGGTGATATCCAGAGGCATCTTCCAACCTCATCCAGGCTGGGACTGTGTGCCATTGAGGGCCGTGGGAAAGAAAGGCAACCTGCCAGCCAGGAGAGCTTGTCACCAGCATTCCCTGTTTGCAAAGATTTCTTTAAGGCCTGTGGAATCCTACATTTCCCTACCTGGTTTTTGCATCCTTGCAAATATGTACCTCCCTAGTTTTCATATCATTTCAGCTCCTTCCTTTGCGCTGCATCACATACAGACTTGCCTTCAGCGCCGGCATACAATGCTATTGCCTCAGCCTGGATTTCTGAGGCAGTCTTGTGAGAGATCATGCGCTCATCTCCGCTAACAGTGCTGGCCTCAGTGCCGTTTCCCCCACTGACCCTGCAGTAACCTTTGGAACATTTTCTGTGACTTCTGTTACCTAGGTCTGTCTACTTCTGGTCCATCTACATTTTTATTTGATCTTCCCTAATGCAAAATAAGCTATTTACCAGGTATTAGTAAAAAATAAATAAATCCGGCTATCACCTCTGGCAGGTTTCTGAGAGCACCTTACTGCCTTTGAATTTATTTGCTTAGGGATTCTTCTGTGCAATTGCAGAATGGATGTGTAGTCCCTAGCAAGTAAAAATACAACAACTGAATGAATAATAAAATAAAATTTTATGTACAAAGTATAACAGCTGAATTAATAATAAAAATCCCCCAGCGTATCCTGGGGATTCTGGAAGAGGTATTCCAGCTTATCCCTTAGAACTGGATCCACTTTCTGCCCAGAGGCGAGCAGGGACGGGCCAAGGGCAGAGGGACCATGTCCCTAGAGTGAGCCTGGAGGCCTTTATTTTTATCCCTCAGACAAGTCATCTGCAAAACCACTTGAGAGCAGCTGTAGCTCAGTTTGAACCTTCCTGCAGACAGCGCTAGTTCCCTGTTCCCCCTGATGTAAACACAGCCCCACACTGTAAACCTGCTCCCCATCCAGGTGGCAGCCCCCTGGGCTCTCAGAGGTGACTGCAGCAGGTCCCCTCGTCACAGCAGACCTAGCACAGGAAACCTCCCTTGACCCACAAGGGCAGATGTGGTGGGGTATTCCCATGGCACTGTGCAAAATTCGTTTGGATTTTTTTATTTTATTTTATTTTTTAGCTCTTCAGCTTGGCAGTGCCACTCGCTCTTCCTCTCATGATACTCAGAAATTATGCAGACTGCCAGTGCATGAAAGCAGAAACTATAACTGCTTCGAAAATAAGAATTGAGGTGAGACACTAAAAGCCAGCTGCACCAAATTTACCTGAGGAAATATGTTTTTATAGAGGTCTGAGTGCAGGGCTAAAGAACCAGACTGAGCAGCTGGAGCGGAGGCAGCTGCTTGGCTTGGCAGAGGCATCCTCCAACAGAAGGAAGACACTCCCCGACCCCCAGAGAGGCCCTCTTCTCCCCTATCCCACAGACGTTTCCTTCAGGCTCAGGCCTCTGGCCCTCACTTTTAAAGAAGTGGTTTCACTGTGGGCAGTGACGTGCACCCTTAAGACAACCACCTGCATGACTCGGTTTCACTCACCAGGGCCGGGGGACTGCACAGCATTGCCAGCCATGGCACAGGGCTGGCTCCGTGGCCAGCCTGCTGGAAGCCTCTTTCAGCTAGCAGGTAAGGGCTTCTCAAACCACTCCTCGTACCTTTTCCTCTCCATTTCCTGGTCTCTCACTACATCCCTTCACATCTTTGCTTTCTTTCTCCCTTGACTTCTTGCCCATTACATTTCTCCCACATCTTTTATCTTCTGCCGCACCATTCTTCTCTCTTCTGGAGATGCTCTTCTCCTTCCCACCACCCTAGTCCCTCCCAGCTCAGCCTGGCTTTTTCTCTCACTGCACCTGACTCATGCTCAAGGTAAAAAGTATTTAAATATACTGATTTTTAAATTTCTTTTTCCTGATGAAAATATGTTTCCTGATGTTAGTGCTAGCTTGACCTGATCACTTTAAATAATATATCTGCAGTTTCCCAGGTAAATAACCTTTGAGTCAGATACCTTGGTAGAGCGAAATGTAATAATGCTTCTGTAACTTAGCAGGCTTTGTTGTTGTTGATGTTGTTCAATAATGTAAATAGAAGGCAACGTCTAGAAGGTGCCTTTGTTTTGTTAGAGTGAAGAGTTTTGCATTTTAAATGTTGATTTCCTCTACTGAAAAATCACCCCAACATTTAATTGTTAAGAGAAAGGGGAATAACATTTGCTTCCATATTGAATTCCCTCAACTTCTTTTCACTAGCTCTAAAATAAATGGCTTACTCCTATCCAACATGATCTTGGCGATTCAAAACCCAGGACTGAAATAAAAAAGAGGGTGTGTTTTTACCTGATTGATCCAATTTTGACACATTCCTGAGAAAGTTATTTAAAAATCTGCTGTCCATTTTCAGCCCCTTATACAGGGATAATAAGATTTACTTCAAAGAGCAATTGCTAGATGTTATTCATTCATGGTTGAAAGTCTACACGAGCTATTTGAAGAGAAGGTGGAGTAAAAATGAAAATGAGTATTTTATGATCTACTGCTTTGCATGACAGCTGATACTACTACTGAATGAACCCTCTCAAAGAGGGATTTCTGTGTTTTCTTCTTGATCGAGCTTTGCTAGTCTTGCAGGCTGCATAACACAGTAAATAAAAAATTATTAACATCTGGGATGTGACAGTGCCCAAAGGCCCCTGCAAGATACAGACTTCAGCATGGCTCAGTTCTGCTGAGACAGGGCAAAAGGCAGAGGGGAGCCCCACGGTGCAGTTATCCTCCAGGAGGACTGGTGTCCTTTCTGTTGAGGTATTATTTGGCCAAAGTGAGGTGTATAAGCAGGCACTGTTACTTCTTGTAAACCAGCTGATACAGGGAAAAATGCTTTTGCACAGACCAATGGGCTAGGCTTTGAAGGATAAGCGGCATAGCTGATAGCAGAAATCCTGAGAACTGATAGCTGCATGCATCTCTCTCTAGCAGATCACTCTTTAAAAGCAACTTGATGTAAAAAATCTAAGTTGTTTAGTGAGTTACATGTAATTTCTTTAAAATGCATGTGTTCCCTTTAAGTATCTATCACCTAGAGATAAGACCTAGCAGTAAGTTGTGCAGACACGCGGTATGAATATGATTGTCCAGCTCTACACTGCGCTGGGGCAGCCTCACCTCAAATACTGGGTGCAGGTTTGGGTGTCACAGTACAAGAGGGACACAAAACTATTGGAGAGTGTCCAGAGGAGGGCAATGAAGATGGGGAAGGGTCTGGGGGAGAAGTTTTATGAGGAGAGGCTGAAGTCCCTTGATTTTTTCAGCCGGGAGAGAAGGAGGCTGAGGAGAGACCTCATCGCAGTCTCTGGCTTCCTGACGAGGGGGAGCGAAGGGGCAGGCACCGATCTCTCCTTGGTGACCAGCGATAGAACCCAAGGGAATGGCATGAAGCTGAGACAGGGGAGGTTTAGGCTGGATATTAGAAAGAGGTTCTATACTGAGAGGGTGGTCGGGCACTGGCACAGGCTCCCTAGGGAAGTGGTCACAGCACTGAGCTTGACTGAGGTCAAGAAACATCTGGACGATGCCCTCAGTCCCATGCTCTGACTTGTCTGGCCCTGTGTGGAGCCAGGAGTTGCACTCAATGATCCTTATGGGTCCCTTCCAACTTGGGATATTCTGATTTCATGATTCTGTTCTATGATAAACCAGAACCATCAGAAACTGTAACACTTAACCAGAAAAGAAAAGCTAAACCATAATATCACCTAGAGGTGAATCTCCACCTCTATCTGTAGCCTTAAGGCACCTGCTCTGACTTTAAATTACAGACAAAAGTTGCAAGATAGAAAAAGCACTTTCCCTGTGTTATTTGCTGAAATAAATGCTCCCCAGCAGTGAGGAATGTAGTCCCAAGAAGTTTAGAAAACAATATATACAATACAATATATATGTAAATACAGCTATATACATTTAAAAGCACTGTTCCAGTTCTTCCTTCGTCTTCTGAACTTGTTCTGGTCATCCTAAGCAAGATTCTGTGGTTTAAGAGGACATTTCCTAGCGTACAGTTAGTCTTGCTGTGGATGGGGCCTGGGAATTGAGGCAGTAGTATAGTTTGTGGTTTACAAATTGGAGAATTTTGTAATAAACAGAGACTTTCGATGACCTTTCTCATCAGAGGAAGTTTTCCATTAACAACCACTCACTCTAGCCCTCTTTATTTTTATTGCACCCTCTCTTACTAAGAGCTGTTTGTGGGGTTATTACCTGCAGCTTCAGGGCACCCAAGATAAATGAAGCTGAGAGATGCTGACTGAGATCTCCCTGTGGCTGGCAAATGAGAGGAGATTTTACATGAGCAAGGACCACAAGCTCAGGCCCTAACAAGCTCTGGATTAGATTGTGGTGTGTCTGATTGCACAAAAACTATAGGATGATACCATTGAAAAACCCCTCACAGAATACACAGGTGCCCATTACATTCCTGGGCAGGGAGCCAGGAAAATAGGAGCTGGCCCAGCACACTTCTGTTTTTTAAGGAGAACCCCAGAAATGCTTGGGACCCAGCCATCTTCAGGATCTGTCCATCTCCCAGCAATACACCAGTTTCTCTCCAGCTGACAAACATTCCAGAGCAAGTTCAGGCGCTGAGCCCTGCCACTGGCAAGAAGGTGAAATCAATGAGCACCCCAGGGAGAATCAAGTTTGGTCCTGACTACAGTCTCTCTCCCAAAACATGCAAAAAACCTGGGCGTAAGCCGGCTGTGAATGCTGGATAAGGCCAGTACATGGTCTGCTTACTCAGGGAAACTGGTAGCTGAGAAGCTGTTCTGGGTCATTGGCTTGAGTTAGGTGTTCTGAAAATCTTCATGGAGATGTTTGCTGTGAAAGGCAGGGATGGAAAGCTCATCAAACAGCAGCAGGAATGCCACTGGAAAGTAAAACATTTACAAAGAAAAAACGTGGAAGAGCAGGAGAGGATGACCAATGAAGGCAGGAGGCAATTTCAGGGTTTTATAGTAACACTAAAAAAGGACAAGGACTGTTTAATCCCAGTGATCACACACTTTTAAAAGCAAAACAGGAACCAACAATTCAGTCCAGAGGCCACAGACAGTGGCATTTCTCAAATGAGCAGCAAGACCTTATTTGCCATGTGACTTAACACTATTGCTTTTAACAGAAATACATTTAAGGAGATGCTATGACTCTGAACTCAAACATGATGCAAAACGCTTCCTTAAGGAATCTGTGACTCTTCAATCAAAGATAATACCTGAAAATTGCTGGTGTGTTTGAAGGATAGACTGTTCTTTCCTCCTCTGTATTCCATGAGAAATAAGATTATAACAAAGCTAGACAGATAGCTAGGTAATCATCATGTGTCTGTTTTTCATCCAAAGTAGGGAATGGCTCCTTCATTTTTCTAAGGTGTTTCCTTAAAAACTGCTGAAAAAAATGAACAGGGTAAACAAACAGAGAAGCTAGCTTATCACCCATATGTTTAACTCTGTGGACTTAATTGTGTAGATGAGATTTCTAATGGGTTTGAGGAGTATGTTGGATTTTATATTTGTACCACTGCTTGGGAATTGCAATTGCTTTTTAACTCTAACCTCATAATGATACAAATAAGAACAACTAGTATTTATTTTTTGTTTTACTAAATGTGGTATGAAATATGAACTCCCAGTTTTATCAGATACCTTGGATTCATTTATATCTTTTCACATTTTGTAGCAAAACCATTCTCTCCCACTCTCCCTCTTTCTGTCTGTCCTTCCCCCATACTCAATCCAGGTGTTCTGTGTTCCTCCCTCACCTCCTTTTCCAGGAAATTAAGGACAATATGCTTTAGTCAGTGGTGGAAATACTAGGATGAGAAGTAGTATCATTTAATTATCAGCCATCTTCTAGTTTCATTTCTCTTTTGGGCAGATCCTTTCCTCTTTGTTGCTGAGGTGCCAGGAATATCATAACTTTGACTTTGGGTACTTAAGTAAAGCAGCCCTTGCTTGCAAGGAATTAGTAACTCCACCAATATCAGTAGAAGTGCTAGAGTGTGTCAGGTAATGAGACTGCAGTACTTAAACACAGAGCTGTTTAAAAAAAAGGACTTAAAGCAAACCTACTAATGTCATTAGATGAGATGTGTCTGTTTGCTTTGCTTCAGGATTGTCTGTCCAGGGGTGCCATCCCATGAGCAAACATCCTCTAAAGGACAGTCAAGAACAAAGACAGGCCAGTGCCACTTTCTGATTGGTGAGAGATTTCTGTGGTGGTCTCACGCCAGCACGTCTTTACCCACAGAGTTATCCCTTTGTTCATAGACTCACAGAGGGCTTGAGATGGGAAGAGACCTCTGAAGGTCAGCTGGTTCAACCTTCTTGCCCTGGTCCTGTCCAGAACCCTGTCCAGATGGCTTTTGGTTATCTCCAAGGATGGATACCACCACCATTCCGGGCAACCTGTGCCATTGCTCGGTCACCCACAAGGTGAATAAGGTTGTGCCCATTGCTTCTGGTCCTGTCATGGGGCACCATTGGAAACATCCTGGTTCCATTCTCTTTGCATCCTCCCTTCAGATATTTATATACATTGATAAGATCTTCCTGAGCCTTTTCTTCTCCAGGCTGAACTGTCCCATCTTTCTCAACCTTTCCTCACAGAAGGATTGCTCCAGTCCCTTAGTCATTATTGTGGCCCTTTATTGGTCTCTCTCCATTCTGTCCATGTCTCTCTTGTACTAAGGAGCCCAGAACTGGACACAGCACTCCAGATGTAGCCTCACCAATGCTAGGCTGTGGGGAAGGACCACAGCCTGCTGAGAAAATGCCTAATGCAGCTCAGGATACTGTTATTCACCATACTTAGTGGGCTGCAAAGCTCTGGGTGATGTGGGAGCCAAGGCAAAGCTCCAGTGAGAAGACAGGAACGGTGGGTGAGAAGCAGAAGAAGAACCAGTTACACTGTAGGCTCTTCCTCAGAAAGGGAGGTTGCCATGGTAGCTGAGGTTCACTGCTTTTTCAGCCACTTTTTAGCCACTTCCCAAAAAGGGATGTCCCCAGCAGTCCCAGTTATTCTTTGTAAACTGGATCACAAGTGGCTGGAATGGCCCAAAATGTGTGTAGAGCAGCAAGGATTTCAGCGAGCTTCCTGTGAGCACCAGCCCAGGCAGAGAAGTCACTATGGGATCACAGTCCAGGGAACCTGTGGAAGGGCTGTCATTCATTCAGCTAGTCCCATGCAAAGCAGGCAAATGAATAATGGCAAGCAAAATAACAGTTCAGCTGTTCGAGCAGAGCTTTTTTCTTGGACTCACAGGGAAGGTAGGTGGAAAGTTGTCTTAGTGAAATGAAAGGCAAATAAGGGTTTGAATATAACCCTACAGGCCTTCCTCACCCATGCCCCAGTAAACAAAAACCAGAGGAGACAGGACAGAGAGCTAAAATGGAACTAGATGTCTTGCTTGCTACAGCTTTCAGCATTTGCTTTTTGCTAAGGAGATTTATTTTTTTTTTCAGATAAAACCATGAGTTACTGTCACAGACTTGAGAACTTAAAAAGATCATTTAAAAGCAACTCTATAAATTAAGGAGCAACACAGTGCTAGGACCAGTTTGTATTTAGCAAAGAAGCCTGCAACAGCTCGAGGGGTTGGGCTGCTCATAAATGTGCCCAATCCCTCACCAAGAGCTACTCATTCCCAGAGGAACAGCAAGTCTCATGTACTCGAGAGGGCAGGCATATCATAGAGTCACAAAAGGGTTTGAGTTGGAGACCATCTAGTTCCAAGCCCCCTGCCATGGGCAGAGACACCCTCCACTAGCCCAGGTTGCCCAAAGCCCCATCCAACCTGGCTTTGAACACTGCCAGGGAGGGGTAGCCACAGCTTCTCTGGGCAGCCTGTGCTAGGGACTCACCACCCTCACAGGGAAGAATTTCTTCCTAATGCTAATGTAAATCTCCCCTCTTTCAGTTTAAAGCCAAAACCCCTTGTCCTGTCACTATATTCCCTAACAAACAGCCCCTCCCCAGCTTTCCTGTAGGCCCCTCTAGGCACTGGAAAGGCTGCAATAAGGTCTTCCTGGAGCCTTCACCCTGATCATCTTTGTGGCCCTCCTCTGGACTCAGTCCAACAGCTCCATGTCTTTCTTATCCTGGGGACCCCAGAACTGGACACAGTACTGCAGGGGGGGGTCTCACCAGAGCAGAGTAGAGGGGGAAAATCACCTCCTTGGACCTGCTGGTCACACTGGTTTTGATGCAGCCCAGGACATGGTTGGCTCTCTGGGCTACAAGTGCACATTGGTGGGTCATGTTGAGATTCTCATCAACCAACAGCCCCAATATTATTAGAAATTCTGCAAAATGATAGAAATATGTAAATAAGTCAATCTGGGTTGTTATTCGTCTTGGCTTATACAAATGCTGAAGTCACAGTAAGAATCACAGAGTATGATTTGAATATCAGTCTGCAATGGAGTAAAGAGCAAAAGTAGTGGATAAAGTTGAATATATAATAGTATCATGTGAAAAATATGCCTGCCCTCAGTGTCACCATTAACATCGATTGACATCGATGATGGAATTGAGTGCACCCTCAGCAAGTTTGCAGATGACACCAAGCTGAGTGGTGTGGTTGACACAACAGAAGGAAAGGAAGCCATCCAGAGGGATCTTGACAGGCTGGAAAGATGGGCCCGGGGGAACCTAATGAGGTTCAACACTGCCAAGTGTAAGGTGTTGCACTTGGGTCGGAAGAATCCCAGACATAGATACAGACTGGGAGAAGAGCTTCTTGAGAGTAGCCCTGCTGAGAAGGACTTGGGGATTGTGGTGGATGAGAAACTTAACATGAGCCAGCAGTGTGCTCTTGCAGCTCGCAAGGCCAATGGGATCCTGGGCTCCATTAGAAGAGGGGTGGCCAGCAGGGACAGGGAGGTGATTGTCCCTCTCTACTCTGCCCTCGTGAGGCCCCATCTGGAGTACTGTGTCCAGATCTGGGGCCCCCAATACAAGAAAGATGTGGAACTGTTGGAGAGGGTTCAGAGGAGGGCCACAAGGATGATTAGAGGGCTGGAGCACCTGCCCTACAAAGAGAGGCTGAGGGAGCTGGGCTTGTTCAGCCTGGAGACGAGAAGGCTGCGGGGGGACCTCATTGCAGCCTTCCAGTACCTGAAGGGAGCTTATTAGCAGGAGGGGATTCAACTTTTTAAAAGAGCAGATAATGGCAGGACAAGGGGGAATGGATTAAAACTAAAGGAAGGAAGGTTTAGATTAGATATTAGGGGGAAGTTTTTTACAGAAAGAGTGGTGAGGTGCTAGAACAGGCTGCCCAGAGAAGTAGTGGATGCCCCATCCCTGGAAGTGTTGAAGGCCAGGTTGGTTGGGGCCCTGGGCAACCTTGTGTAGATCCAGGCCTGGAGGCTGGTGGCCCTGCCTGGGGCAGGGGGGTTGGAGCTCTATGATCCTTGGGGTCCCTTCCAACCCAGACCATTCTATGATTCTATGATTAACTTATTTTTGCTGTATAAGGCACTGAAGCAAACATGTCTGTGAGTAATCTGTAAAAACCAGGAGTAGCTCTGCTGAGTGCTGGCTACCTGTTTTGTTGGAGAATGTTTTGTTTGGTTCTCTGGCAGAGGAGTGTAAAATACATCCCCAGCATGACATCTTATTTGAAATCTTCAGCCATTTCAATTATTCTTTGTTAAAATCTCTATGTAATCTGTAAAGTGGCTGCAGTGAGCCATAGGCAGGGCTGCTGGTTATCCTCTTCTAAGAAGAAAGGTATTAACACCAAAAGGCATCATTTTATCCAGAAGATGAAGTCTGCTAAAATCTGTAACAAAAATATGTTAGGACATAACACAACAGAGGACAAGTTCTTGGAAATGCTGGTCAGGTTATTAGATATATTAAAAAAAAAAAAAAGTAATGGAAGAATAAAGTTATTGCAGCTGTTTTCTTGGAGGAAAATATGAGGAAAATTACAAATATAGAAAACTTATTTGTGTACAGAGTCTTCCCTGCTGCATGTGGCAAATGATGCTGGAGTAGGAGGGTCCTGGCAGCAGTGTTCTTCAGGTGGATTCAGCAAACTTCTCTCTTTCCCATACCCTGAAATGAGGTCTTTTAGATGCAGGCACAGATTAAATTTGGAAGGACCGGGGAAGTGAAGTACTTTGGCAGAGGCAGGGCAGTGTTACTGAAGAAGCTGACATAAAGTAAGGTACTGAGAGGCGCGCCCTTTGCTGGCGCGTGCCCTGGATGGACTCCAGACGGTTATTCGCCGTCTCCAGTTCTGCTTTCATACCTCTTCAGAAGAGGCGCTTTCGAGATCACTGTGACAAACCCGGGCACAGCCGACCTAAAGATGTTCTGCTGACCAGGAAGGGCTTACTGTTCTCGTGCAAGATTACCTGGTGGGGGGGGTTACCCCCCAAAGCTTTTAGAACTGAGCGGGAATCCTTTCTGAGCCGGGCAGGACAGCCACGGGATCTCCCCAGAAAGGGTTTGCGCCTTTAAGCTTCCCGTCTTTCAATAGGAAATGAGGAAACGTTTGCTGGAGACCCCGCGGAAGAACAGGAGAAACAGAACCAGCTGTCGGTCATCGGTGGCGTGATAACTGTCTGGAGGAGTAACAGACCCGCGGGGCAGCCCCGCCCCTTCGCAGCCCAACGGGCGCCAGAACCACCGAGCCCGTTACCAGCCGGGAAGACACCCACGGGCTCTTCCAAGGGCCGAGCGCGTGTGTTCGGCGCTGCCTCTGCTGCCTGACGCCAGCCCNCCGCGCGGGGATTGCGCGGGGCTGCGCGGCGCGGCAGCGCCCCCTGGCGGCCACCGCCTGCCCCCGGGGGCTGGGGGGTGCGGTGGTGGGTGGGCAGCTCTCGATCCCTCCGCACGGAGACTCCTCTCTCGGGCAGAAATAACGTGTAACGGGTTCAGGTGATAAATGTTGCGGGGAGAGGAGGGGGTTGGACTCAATGATGCCTGGAGGTCCCTTCCAATCCCTAACATTCTGTGAAAATCCTGTGAGCGGGTCCTGGTGGACGAATAACCCAGGTGGGGTGGCAGGCAACGGCCGCAAGGCTGGCAGTGACAGCAGCGTTCCAGAACGCTGTATGTATCCCCCTGCTTTCTCACCAGTAGCTTTGGACTCACAGCCTAGTTAAGCCCTTTACAAGACCTCTTGGCCTCCCCTGCTCCACTCCTCTCGCTGCTTTCCTGCTCAGTGATCCGAGTCCAGAGATTCTCCGCTCCCTTCCACTC
This sequence comes from Zapornia atra, assembly GCA_013400835.1. Taxonomy (NCBI): domain Eukaryota; kingdom Metazoa; phylum Chordata; class Aves; order Gruiformes; family Rallidae; genus Zapornia; species Zapornia atra. Next base: position 45,859 of record VZTU01004377.1, on the reverse strand, counting down.
AACCCTCCTGAAGAGCTACCATGCTCCACGGGCTTTTTCCCTTTGTTTTTCCTCCATCTCAAATCTCAAGCATGCTTGAACATGTCTGGAATTAATTACATCAGTTCGTGTGATGTTTGTCCTAATTAACTGGTAAGACCAGATAAATGACTGGTCCTGACCTAGTCTACCCCATCCAGCGCTACAACTAGTCACTATTAGCATGAGCTGCAACAGAGGCATCTTGTCACCCACCTTGCTCGTTAAACCTTGTTCTCACGTGGTTGTTATTCGGCAACACAGAGCAACACCTCTGGCCCCATCATCATGTGAGAATGAACTCACAGGTTGCTTTTTTCTTTCTTTCTTTTTTTTTTTTTTTTGGAAGCTAGGAGTTATTTAAGTGGTAAAGAAACCAATGAAGGAAGGTGTGCTAAAAGATGAGAAAGGAGAAAAGCTATGGGATGCTATAGGAGAAAAATAATATATGGGTAAAAGGTAAGAATTCACTTAAGATCAGTACTTTCTACCTGTCCTGCCTCCCTCTGATTTTTACCATATTTATATTGACTACAATCCTCATTTCAGAGTCCACTCATGTGAGAAAAAGGCAGCCACATGCAAAGGTGTAGGGTTTTCAGGACTTAATGCATGTGGATTAGGCTCATCCATGTCACCACTTCTGCAGATTTGTTTCTGGCAGCACATGACTGTGGAAGATCTATAGGAAAAAAGGGTCGTTGTTCCTTCTCGGATCAAGAAGAACATTTTGGAAAGCTGATCCAGAGAGTCACACACAGAGAAAATGGAAGCTGAAGAAGAAGAAAAACATAGTTTGCCTTATGAAAGTCTCCCAGGCTATAAAGCAGAGTAGAAGGCGGTTCTATGTCTAGGAAAGGCCTGACTGCTATGTAAAAAGCTGAGCTGAACTCAAACACAAGATCCATCTCTTGTTATGAAGAGAAAGCTTTTCTCTTCATCCTTCACAGTGCTCCAGTTCCTCGGCTCTTGGCCTTCTGAGAAACACAGACTTTTCGTGTATTTTGGAGTAGCTTTCCTGCTTTTCCAGACTCTACTTTCGTTGTCCCCAGTGGAAGATAAAATTTTGCAAGCAGTTCCATTAGATGAACCACCTAATGGCTAAACTAGCTTAAGCATAGTTTCTTGGTTTGATATCTCTTCAGTAGATTCAGGCCTTTCTTCCCAGCATCCTAACATATAAGCCCACTTTTTGACTTGTACAGACATTTCCCCATCTTGATGAAATCCTGACTCAGTTTATGGCAACTAGAGGTTTGTCTGACTTCAGTGAGAACAAGGTATCTCCTACTGCATTTATTTTTGTATAACCTATGAAAAGATAATGACGATGGGAAGGAGGCATAAGCAAACATCGTTTGGAGGCAGCAATTTATTTCCATTCTGGCTTCACTACAGTTCAGTAATACACAATGTGATTATGCACGCTACAGATTTGATATACCTTACTCAGTGCTTTCAGCCTCTGCAGTTCTTTCTCTGGGCTTTTGGGAAGATGACTGATGTGCAGACCTTAACAGTAGTCCCTGGATAGGCCAGCTAGCAGCTGGAAGATCAAGATGGTGAATCAGAGTGTTACCACTTTCCCAGTATTTCTTTTCTTGATTTTGCTACTTCTGAAAGGCACCTTCAAGCTCTTGTTTTCTATTTTGTCAATGTAATGTATTTCTCTAAGACCTACACAAGTTTAGGCTGCTCCATGTCATGTCAATACTTCTGACTGTGACATTACTCGTTTTTTTTCTAACTGTAAAGCAGCTGGAATAATCTCAGGTTCAAAATATCCTTCCTTACCCTAAAAACCCTCCTGGATTTCAAAGGAATAAAGAGGACAGCAGTAACAAGCTCTAGCAGTTAGCAGGACAAGCATTTCCTCTTGTGCATAGAATCACAGAAACATTTTGGTTGGGAAAAACCTTTAAAATCACACATGAGGGTGTGAGGGATCCTCACAGCTCCCTGTTCCAACATATGCTCCCACATACTGTCCTTCACAGATGTAGTTCCAGTTCATCAGACACCTTGTTTGCATGTCTCTCAGTCTGGTTGCTACATTTGTCTACTTCTGCTTAACTTTTAGCAGCAAATCTTTTCCCCTTCTTACTGCAACGTTAGGCATCCTGCTCACAAGGTAATCTGAGCTAAGTGGAGTAATGCAAGGAGTAATTAATGTTTATAAATAGGTAAAGGGTGAGAGTCAGGAAGATGGAGTCAGGCTCTTCTCAGTGATAGCCAGTGATAGGCAACGGGTGCAAGCTGGGTCATAGGAAGTTCCATGTGAATATAAGGAGGAACTTTTTCACCATGAGCACTGGGACAGGCTGCCCAGAGAGGTTGTGGAGTCTCTTTCTCTGGAGACATTTAAAACCCACCTGGATGCGTTCCTGTGTGGTTTAGTCGAGGTGATCCTGCTCTCGCAGGGGGGTTGGACTGGATGATCTTTTGAGGTCACTTCCAACTCCTAAAATTCTGTCATTCTGTGAGTAAATTTGTTTGGCTTGTACAATCAGAAGCTAAAACTATTTTCAGATCAGAAAGCTGAAGCAAGGGAATGTTTCACAGGCCAAACAAGTTGAACTTTTAAGTGAGGTCATATTTTTAGGTGGTTTCAGCTGGTGCATCTTGGAAATCAGTGGAGGTAAGTGAGTTTCCATCGGCTATGCCCCTCGCTGTGAACTGGTCAGATGGTCTCTAGTTTGAAAAGGGTGAAAGGTAAAGCAACCAATAAACAAGGAGAAGTGGAGAAAGCTGAGCAGAGGACTTGGGAAAGGCTAATGGGAGTGCTGGAAACCTGGATTCCATTGATGGGGAGAGATTCAGTATGCTTGGTGTAGAGGCATAATTGCATGCCCACCTTTCAGCTGCCTTCTGGCACACACTGACTCAAGAAGTGCCCATGCTATCTTTATGGCAAGTGGAAGGAGATACATGTCTCCACAGCCAAGTCCTGTTCACCTTTTTAGGGATCACAGACTGATGGACAGGATCTTCCTGGGAGGAAGGAAATGTATACCCAAAATGAAGTGTATGTTAGGTGCCCTGGATGAGAAGGACTCAGTCTTAATCCACATTTTCCAACAGGGCTGAAAAGAGGCTGTCGAAGTGTTACCAGCTTAGAGCTCAGGCAGCTCCAGACAGTATAAAAATCAAAGAGGAGATGGCAGCAACTCTTACTCATTTCTTCCTTCTTCCAGTTTTGCTCCCTCCCTCACCTGCAGAAAGTCTTGTTATTTCCATCCTTCAAGTGCTTCCTGATGCGTTTACTTTTTTTCTTTCTTTCAACTCTGCACCTTGCTTTATGTCCAACCATCTCACCATCACAGGGTGGAGGGGAAGCAAAGCAACAAACCAAAGCCTAAGGGTGGAAATTTTTCATGTTGCCAAGAGAGAGATGTTATTTTATGATTCAGTGCTTATTCGTAATGTGGAGAGCTGGCTTTAGGGACCTAATGGAAATCAGACACATTTCACCCTGCCAGTTGTGCAGTCTTACTTCTGTTTTTCTTGTTTATGTGCAATGGTTGAGGACATTGTTACTATATAGCTCCTTTAGGGCTAAAAGGTGACTTTTCAAGCTGCTGTCCCTGCAGGAAAGTTCATAAGAAGCATTCTGGAGAGATGATGCCTTCAGGGCACCAGAAGCTTTCCCACACTGCTCCTTATGCATAAGGAGAAATGATATTTGCTGCTCCTGCCAGGGCTGGGAGCTGGCAAGTGAGCTGTCCTGGTGTGGTGGTTCACTGCCCAAGCAGTGGCTGAGCACCTCATGCCCCTCCCTTACTCCCTCAGGAGAAACAGACAAGAGCCTCCCTGGGTTGGGATAAGGACAGTTTACTGACAAAAGCACCATTAAAGAGGAACAGTAACAGCCCGTGGCAAATTTCACTCACACCCAGCGATAACACTGAGTAAGCCCTCAGACTGCCCTGGAGGCACCCAGGAGCACCCCTCCCCAACCAGCCCCTTTTGTGGGGGAGTGATATCAGGTGGTGTGGAAAACAGCTGGGGCTGACTCAGCTCAGCTCCAGTGTGCTGGCTGCTTGGGGAGGTTACCTCTGGCCTGGCCAGAACCGGGACACCTGGCTCCTGGGCATGACAAAGCCAGGGCGGCACAAGGAGAAGTCAGGAGAAAGCCATGGGCTTACTCTTCCTTGCCCTCCACCTTCCACATCTGCTTTCCTCAAAATAGTGTGACTTTCAACCTTGTTTGCTTCCTGGAGGGGAAAGAGCTCAAGGGAAGAAGCATCTAACCTGGACCTCACTTACAAGCTGCTGGGGGGCACAAATCCATGCCAATCCAATCCAGGATGGCTCAGGAGGGTGTCTGTTATGTCAGATCAAATACAGCCTGTCCTGGAGAGAAGGGAAAGGGAAAAGTAGAGCTTTGAGTCCTTGGGTGAGCTGAGTGTGAGCTCGAAAGGCAATTTGAAGGACTTTGTTTTGCCATTGCAAGCTGGAGGACTTCATTTTGCGATTCCTCTGTGCAGGAGTGAGGGATGCTTGGGGATGCTTGGGGAGCTTGACATCTCCATTGTGTCAATGGGAGGGATGCTGCATTATCATCCCCTGGCTCCCGATGGGCAAATGCTGGCCTGCAGCCGCGGAGTTTGGTGCTGCAGAAGTGAGCTGCAAGAGGGAGCCTGTGTTTTGAAATGTGGTTTCTAAAGGAGCCTCTGTCACATAGAGGCTTTAGACATTTTCTGCAGTATTGTGGGACATGCTTCAAAGGTGCGATTTATCTGTGGTTTTGAGAGCTTCCCCTCAGCTCAATAGGCAAATGCAGAGTTTGCAAATGCACACGATATAGCTGCATATTCCTTTTGCCTTTTCTTTAACAAAAAAAGATGTAATCTTTCTGCAGTTTTGTTGCACTTTATTTTTACTAAAATTAGTACCCCTGAGCAGGGACATTTACAGACACCATTACATTTGTTGTCTATTTCTGTTTTACAGTTCTTGTTATGACAGCAGTTACTTTCACTTCTGCAGTGAATCAAAATACATCTGAAATTATATGTGTGTTTATCAGCCAGAGGGATGAAGGTTCAGAAACACCGGAGGCATCAGTATCTCTTAAGGTAATCTAGCAGAGCATGAGTTGCTTATAAATATACCTGTCCGCTCCAGAAATGCCTTCTCAGAAGCTTACAACACCACCCTAAACCATTAGGCTGTGGGGATGTCACAGCTACAATAACATGGATTAGGCCAGGTATGAGTGCAGAAGTTTAAAAGGAGCTATCAGAGCTCATACTTTGAAACTGTAAATAGAGAGGTACCAGTTTTCTCTAAAACTGATATTTTAATCACTGCCTTGATGCTGTCTCACATCAGTATGCCACAATAATGCTGAATATTGCTGAAAATATATCAATGTAAAAAAACTATGTGCCCTGAAGAGGAGATTGCCAAAGCCATGGTGTGAACTGGTGGTGGTGTGCCAAGGTGTGCATCACTGCTGGGACTGATAGGGAAGCTGCACCACCCTCTATTCCCACCACCAAAGCCCATATATCCCTGTCTGGTCTAAACTTTGACTGAGACACCAAAGCTGGATAGGGAATCAAATACTTTTTTTTTTTGTTCCCCTCCCCTTCTGACTCACAATGGTAGAAAGCCAAGAAGAGGTGATGTGCAACCAAATTATGAAGCATCTGAAACCTGCAATTAAAATATTTCCTGAGGATTTCTATTTCAAGTTAGAAAATGAGAAGAACCAACTGGCCAGCACAGTGCAGGGCAGAGAATGTGATGAACTCTGTCCTTTCAAAAACTTACACCAGATAATTTTTACCCACCAAAGTAAGGGAGACATTTGGGGCTACTCTTTGGATGTATTTGCCACTACTTCATATTTACTTGCTACCTTGTGCTGCAGCTAAGCTTAGAAATGTTTTAATCCATCAGTGGTTTTCAGAATGACTGTGGGAAACTCTTTCTGTTTGCAATTCTCCTTCAGCTGTACTCAGTGGTAAGGAAAGGCACCCAGCCCAAGCATTCCTTGCCTAGGAAAGCTGCCAAGGAGTTGAGGAGCAATCTAGCCAGATGATGCTGTGACAAGCAGTGGGATGATAAAAAATATATTCTGGCCTTTGCATTGAGGTCGCAAGCGGAAATGTTGTATTATAGTTCTATGTCTTCCTATGGTTCTACATGAAAGGAAACAAAAATGAAAGTAAAGTATAGCCTGTATCACTAAGGGAAAATATGTATCTGGCTAAAATTGTTCTATGATGTTCTGGAGAACAGAGTTATCTTATTCAGCAATAATCCTGTAGTATTCCTCTCCACTAGAATTCAACATACTTGAAGTTCGAGAGTAGAAATGAAAAAAACCCAAACTAAATCAAAATGAAAACCAAACAAAATTAAGATATGATGAAGGTGTTATTTCAGTATAATTTGTATTCATATTTGGGCATCCTGGGGCATTATTAATTCACAAAAGCTTTTCCAGATCATTCTTTTAAAATATTTGAATGCAAAAAAAGCAAATAAAGCTAATTGCTAATAAATACTAACAACATGTCCTCTGGCACTGCAGATTTCTAACATTGTGAAAGATCTTGGGTGTTACTTGAATTCTCAAGGAACAGAGAACATCTACAAGCCAACTAAAAATGTGGAAGTCAATGTGTTTGAAGATATTGAATTAAGAGTGATAATGAACATTTCAGAGATCATTTCATGCATTTGGTTCTTTAAAGAGAGCAAAGCTTGTAACCTTTCATTGGACTCCGAGAATGGGTAAGTCAAGGGATGTACTGGATCAAAGAACCTTTAAGAGAGAGTTTCTTTTAGGATGCAAAAAGAATATTTTCTGTCACTGTGCTTCCATTTAATGTCATGCTACGCATTATCTTTTTAAGTCTTCTAATCTTTCTTAACTGTTGTCACCCAGCAGCACCTTGTTGATTATCATTCAGCCCCATATGCACGTATGAACCTTAAAGCCATGAATAATTTGAAAAAATTTAGTTCTTTTAATTTGTGTAGCATCATGCATGGGGGTCTCCAGGGATTTTCTGACGTTGATCAATTTGAGCTTTACAGTGCTCACATGAGGCAAAATCATTATTTTATAGTCAAAGAAACTGAGGTATGAAGAATGATGTGGCTCATTAAGGTCACGCTGCAGAGCAGAAACAGCAGCAACAGCATCCTAATCCTCACAGCCAAACCTGGCCTGGAACCAGAGGCTGGATTATTCCCTCCCCTTGCAAAACAGGCAGGATGGGACTGTAGGTAAAGCATTTACCTGTGGACATCCCCAGCTGTCCATGACTCAGGAAGTCCATCCTTTCCAATGCTCAGCATTAAGCATGTGGTACCTGGGGCTGGAAGTTCCTATTCCTATCTCTGAAGGGATTTTGCAGGACTAACATTTCATCGTGTGTGCTGCCTGTTACCTTCCAGGTAACAAACACAGCTCGACCTTCTGTTTTATAGATATGTCACGTCTTTGGCTTTTCCCCAAATAAAAGAAGCACAAGCTGGAACACACACCCTCTCAGTCATAAGTAAAACTGGCAATTACACAGTGGCTGTGCCTGTTCTCATCCGAAGTAAGTATATCTCAGACGAAAGGGGTCACTCCAGCAATCAGCTCAAAGCTCAAGTTCAGCCGAAGCCACGAAGCTCTGGCGTGCTGCATTTCAAGCATCTTCCTAGATTTGCATAGGGCACGGGGCTGTCTTCTGAGGCTGAAGTCAAAGCCACCAAGGGTGGCTTTTGTGTGTACTCAAAGCAGGCTGGTTGGTTTGCTTGCATCTTAACCTGTTTATGCACAGTGTTTCAGGCTGGACTGTTAATCTGGACCAGTTCAGGGGCATCCCTTTTATTTTTGGGTCTCTGGAGCTCTGAAGTCATGCTTTGATCCACTCCGCCACCTCTGCCTGTAGAATTTTCTTTCACAATGCTGTGGACAGACAGAGGCGCTGCTGAGGGAAGGGGAAAGACAAAGTTCTCTTCTCAGTGCCAGCCTGTACTTGCTTATTGAGTTTTTGGGTAAAATGCATCAGTACTGCAGCTGCTCAACACAGAGGTGCCTGAGGAGCTGAGATTTTAACTACTGTTAAGTGCTCACGACAAGAGTACATGTAAGGTGTGACTTTTTGAAAGGGTCACAGTGGAAGCAGATTTGATTGAATTTTCTCAAGGACCACACAAGAGACATTGCTGATGCAAACAGAACTACTGCAACAAATTCAAGCTTCTTTTCTAAGGAGGGGTGTCCAAGAACACCTTACCAAAAAAAAAAAAAAAAGTCCACGTTTACATGTTCTGGGGTCTTTTCTTAAAAATGAAGAGAAATACCATATTATTTTGCCTGGAAAAGGCCAAATTTAAAAGATAAAATTTAACACTGTAAAATAATTTCAAATAAAAGAAAGGAAAACATCAATCCACACAGCTAAGACTGGCAAAGTTAGGACCAAACCCTTCTATAGACAGGTTTAATAATATGCATCAGTATTTGCCTTTTCTTATATAAACTGTAACTAATCAACATTTTTTATTCCTTATTTATTTATACTTATTTCTTCTGTTTGATTTTTTTCTCTCTCAGGTGTCAGAATGGTCACCTCCAGTTTCTCCTTCTTTTACTTGAAGGTCTATCCCGTGTCTCAATTATCATTTTAACAGCTTCATTGAGGAGACAGGATATTAAATCTTTAATTAAAAATTACCTTCTCTACTCTATCAATTAGGCTTTAGAGGTAAAAAATGTTATTACGTGTGCAAGGAAGAGTAGTTCGAAATGGTCTCGATAAAGATCTTTTTCATATCAATTGCATGCTCTTTGCTCCTGTGAGTCTAATATCATAATTACATCTCTCATAAAATCCTCCAGGCTAGATTTGAACCCTTCAACTGAGATGTGAATCTCTATAGGTGGAAAAAAAAAAAACCTTCTAGGCCCATCTTATAAGAAATAAATGAAGATAGAAATTAAAAAGCCAGATGTATTAGTTTCACCTTAGCACATCACTTACAAGCAATGGAAGTCTGACTGGAGAAAATGTCACTCTTCTGTGTGGAAGCTGTAATTTCATTTTAGGATGACCTAAGACCAAACAGAGTGCTTTTCATTTTGAGTCAAATCTTCAGCAGATGTAATACATTAAATTTTGTGCTTAGTCCAAGTCAGCGCTTGATGGGTTCAGGGGACTGGGGATTGTGTAGGAACCTTCTCCCACTGGGTTACAGATACAGGGTAGGGAAGTTATGGTAGGATACCATAATCCTGGTTATCAGGAGTCATTATCACCCATTGTTTCTCCATCCTGTATCTGATCTGACCCAGTAGTATGTGAGGATCCTATTTTGTGTAGAGACTTTGTAGTGTCAACAGATACTCCACCAAAGGCCACAGGGCTTGGGGTGTGATTTTGAATGGTACTCTTGCCCAGTGAACCAAATAGCAACCACAGCAAATTAACACCTTTTGGTATCAATCTCAGGATTATGGTGTGTAGACACAGTCCTTTGAAACTGGGAAGCTGTGCATTTAGCAATCAAGGCTGACAAGCTCATGAGACCAACCCACAGTGTCCCTAGGGCAGGATCATTTTCTGTTCCCTAAGAGTTGAAACCAGTGAATTCCTTCAGTGAATTGGAGCCCCATAACTTCATGTACTATGAGCAAAACACTTTCAAAATTACTTTCGACTTTTCAAATATTTGCATGATTCTTGACAGATAAACCAGGGAAACCCTATTTCAGGAAAAGGGAAAAATCAGACATTATTGAGTGCATATCTGAAAGCTACCCCCAGCCCTCTCTGGAGTGGATATTCTGCAAAACACCTGAAGAAAGGTATGATGTATGTATATGAGCATGCTGGATCTCTACACTGATAGCTTACCATCTTCCGAAAAAGAGGGAGAGGCTTTGTATCACTGGTGTGCTTTACAAGCTAGGGAGATAACTGGAGAAGAACTTTTGAGTCAGAATTTTTGGAGCTGGGCTCAACTAGGTTGCACAACCACATGCTGGTTAAAAGCTTGTGTCTACATGATCCATTTTTGGAGTGCAGCAGCCCATTTTTCTTAGAAATGTTGGCTGTTGTGGTCTTTCAGAAACATTCAACTCTTGGCTTGTAAAAGGTTCATCCGGATTCTGTTTTGATGACACCAGAGCAAATGTTGTTTCCCTCTAGTTTTTTACTTTTTTTTTGAAATGTGAATGTACTAGAGCTGGAAAGATGTTATAAGGAATCATAATTTTCTAAGCTTATTTTATTTTTTCACCCTATTAACATATACAGTTGATTCTATTAATGGTGGGAATAATCCCTTTCCCTGCAGTGTGGTAGTTTGGGATCTCATAATGGTTGCTGAATTTGCAGCAGCTCTCACCATCAGGAATTCATGGATGTGAAAGCTCAACCTCTCTGATTTCACCCTTGTTCTGATTTTAATCACAGCATTACCTGTGTATGAGCCAGTTTGAGTGTATTCAGGTCACTTCATCTCTTATTTCTGCCTAGGCCATGGCATTTTTATTTTCTTATCTTCACCTTTCCTAGTTCCTTTTATTCAGCTATGTAAGATCCAGTTTTCCCACTATTGTTTGCATATTCTCATGGCTTGGAGATTTATCAGATTTATTTGCTTGAGGTTAACCAAATGAGCCAATGAATAATTGTGCTTGTAATTGCAGTTGCCCTGATAAAATGCATGAAGAAATTGGGGAAATAAATGGCATACAGAACATGCAACATGAATTATTTCAAACTTATATATGGTGCTGTGCAGCCAATGACCTGGGCAGAGAATGCACCAGCCTCTTTACAATAGGTAACTTCCCTCTAAGATTTACTTGCATGTGAGCTGGATCCTACCACTGAATTTAATTGCACTACTTGTCTGAGTATGCTTTCTGGGTTAAGCTACTTGTTTGTAATCACCGGAATATATCTAACAGTGAATGTGATTGCTTTGTCTCATGTTTAAACCCGAAATCCTAATAGCTATTTGTGGTCTCTGTAAAAAAATGTCTTGCCCTTCTTCACTTGCTAACATCTATGAACTTATTCTTCATGATTTTAGGACTGTGTTTGAGGGAAATGCTCTTCAAATTTTTCTTTAAAATCTAAATTTATTAATAATCGTAAGTTAATACATAAAATTCAGGTTTGATTGTCAATTTTTTTAAATAAACCTGACCTGAGCTAATCTCTACAGTAAACTGTGTCTTATAAATATAAATTATTACAAAATTTGGTTTGAGATGAGTAAATCCATAAAATTTACTAATTTCTTGATTAGCGAGAAAACTTCCCAAATTCTAATTATCTTTACAATGTAATTATAGATGTCTATACAGTGTTAGAAGAAAAAATGTGGATCTAACTGAGCATTTTTGCAGCCAAAGTGAGAGTTGTTTCAGTGACTTTGTTTTGATTTTGTAGATTTAAATGAAAGACAAGCAGCACCTTTACCTGAATTACTTCTTAAAGTCGGGGAACCGTTGCTGATCAGGTGCAGAGCTGTTCACCGTAATTATAAGTTCCGAATCAAGTTATCTTTTGAAAACAAAGAAGTTGAGCAGGTAAGAAGACAGAGCATATTTTGAGGTAGGAAATATCGGGGAGTTGCCACCTGATTAAATGGGAATCTCTGTTGAAAACTAGGACCGCCAGTTTGAAGGATTAGAATATCAAACAGATCACTCGGCAATTCGGATCCAGTATACGTTTGCTTCAGCGGCAGGAACAAATGATAGTGGACATTATACCTGTTCTTCTACAGTTCATCCGAATCAAACTGCTTTGGTTACAGTTTTAGGTAATTCCAACCGCCTCAGTGTTAATCTTGTTCCTCAGTTGGTTGTTCTGCTTTGTTTTCCATGCAGTTCTTTGCTTGCAGGTATGCAGTGTATGTTTGTAGTTCCTTTTCTCAGGAAAAAAGTCTGTTTGCACTTACTGGCAGTCCAGGAAAGCCAAGAGATTAATCTGAACTGAGTCATTCTGGTACCTGAAGATAATCAAGCTTTTCTTTATGTAGCTTTTCAAATCAGTGAATTGAAAAGGTGCTGTTGAGAGATCTAGTCTATGTGATTGTTGCAATTATATTTCTAGAGACACAGGCTGGGATTCATCTGATGTTATTGCAGGTGACTTTCAGACAGTGTGATGCAAAGCCATAGTGGCTTTTTGTGGCAACACAAAGCTATATAAGGTCCCCAGGGAGGTTAAGCCTTGGACTTTCTGGGCAGGGGGAGTAGAATCATAGAATCACAGACTGGTTTGGGTTGGAAGGCACGTCAAAGACCCTCTAGTTTCAAGCCCCCTGCCATGGGCAGGGACATCCTCTGCTAGACCAGGTTGCTCAAAGCCCCATCCAACCTGGCCTTGAACACTGCCAGGGAGAATGCAGCCACAGCTTCTCTGGGCAACCTGTCTCACTGCCTCACCACCCTTGTAGTGAAACAGTTTCTCCTAACATCTAATCTAAACCTACCCTCTTTCAGTTTGAAGCTATTTCCCCTTGTCCTATCACTACAATCTCTGATGAACAGTCCCTCTCCTACTTTCCTGTATGACTCCTTTAAGTATTTGTAGGCCTCAATTAGGACTCCCTAGAGCCTTCTCTTCTCCAGGCTGAACAAGCCCAACTCTTTCAGCCTGTCTTCATAGCAGAGGTGCTCCAGCACCCTGATCATCCTTGTGGCCCTCCTCTGGACTTGCTCCAACAGCCCTATGTCTTTCCTGGACAGGGGACTCCAGAGATGGATGCAGAAAACAGTTTCTGGATCTGGCTGAAAATATAAAATGCATGACCTGGTCCATGTAGTAGTGTGGCCAGAGTCCAGAATGACCAGTGACTGGCTTCAATGAATGTGAGACAGAAATGTCCTGCCATGTTTCCAGTACAGGTTTTGAAAAGCTGCAGCAATGGCCTCAGCCTCCTCCTTACCATTTGCTCCCACTGAATCTCCCTTTCATGTGCAGCACCTCAACCCCGCCTTTGCTGCACCTTTGGAGGCAGGGAGGTACGACAGAGGTTCTTGTGGGCACTGCTCTGCTGTTTCTTATGGTCCCTTCAGGTGCTCCTTTGTTTTTATATATAAAGAAAAAAAAAAGCCAGAAAACTTGCACCAGGCCTAAACTGGGTCCACCAGGAAGGAATTGAACAGTTGGAATGTTCATGGTGGTGGGCTGTCCCATTCAAAACCCAGAACAAATGAGAAACAACTGTTTCCTCTTATGGCAAGGGAGTAACTGACAAGTGGCCATTTGAGTATGCTAAATTTTATGGGAAGTAAATCTGGGGAAGAATTTTAGCTCTGAAAGCTGTGTAACTCATAGGAAGAAACAACCAAAAACTTTTATGTTAATTTATAATGTAGCCCAGAGAGAAGATGAATAGCAAGTGCTGACAGAGCTGACAAACTGTCATCCAGAAATGCTGCTGCAGCTGTGATGGATCTGAAGGACAGCCTGAAATTAGAGATACAACTACTCCGGTGTTACTGTTTGTTTGGCATGTCTCCTGCTCTCCAGGCCCTGCAGGGAATCATCCTCCCAACACCAAGCTACACAAGGCCTGAAAATTTAAAAAAAAGTCAAAAGCATGACAAATGAAGCCTCATTCTAGGCAGCAATATAATGATTTAAAAGTGTTGAGGTTTGTCCAGGACAGCTTCAACTTCAAACCTTGTTTCTCAGATGGAAAAACATATCCAAATAGGCATAAGTCTGGAAATAAGGCACAAAAAGGAAAGCTGGAGTTAGGACTGTATTGCAAGATAGGTACTGGGAGTAGTTTTCTGACTGATGGCCTGGGCTTGGAATCTGAAGCCCTGAAAGCAAAGCTTTCTGAAACACTCACACAGGTTTGACAGTAGATGTAGTTGCTCTCAGAGCTTACAACACCTAGGATAGGAACGGTAGGAAGTGAGAGTTCTTACCCCAGTCTCTTCAGAAATTACTTTCCCAGTGCAGTGTCCTCTTTTTAGCTTCTGCCTACCACAGAGCAGGAAGTTCTCTCATCATTTACAATAACTGTGATACCTGGGCACTTTCTCTGCACACAGCTCCTTCATAAACGGGAAGGTATGGGTGAGGGAGTAGCGCAGGGGCAGGGTAAGATCCGCTTCTTTCCCGGTACTGGTGCCCAGTTGAGAAATAGTGGGTGCTTGGATCTGTAAACTGTTGGGTGCAACTATGTGTCACATTAACAGGGGATACTTGACTCACTGCCCATGAAGTTGGCAGTTCTGAGTGGGGGGGGGTTGTGACTGTGATTGTTTGTAGCCACCTTAATACCCTTATGCCAACAAAACTTCCGAGGGCTCCTTGGCTTTGCTGACGAAAGAAAATCTGTTTGTTCACATATGTTGTGGATTAAAGTTGGGGAGGGGGGTGTTTTCATACCTGGCACACAGCTGTGCTTCTCTCTCCAAGATTATACAGAGACATTCTGTACTTCTGACCCACCCCAGCCTTTGGCCTAATATAATAATGACAACCACTGTTAGCATGAATTTGAGCTAGCACCCCAAGTTCCATTTCAGCAGTGATATCGCTGCAGATTTCACTCAGCTGTCCATGTCATGGGGTAGCAGTTTCTGCAATGATCGGTGTCCTGCCTTTAAACCACCATGTGTGTGAGTCCGCACCCATAGCTACTCTGGGAACGGTCATGATGTAACTGAACCGAGAAAAAGCTGATTTGTTTGGCAGACTGGATTGCCTTGATAGGCAATAACTGTATTGACCAATGGTCTTCTAATGTCTAGTAAGCCCTTGCACCCAGACAGCTCAGGTTTGCTCTCTGCTAAAAGATACTTCAGCAGCTTACCCCATTTTGAGCCACTGGTCAGGTCAGGGAGGGTGGTTGGCCACTTCAAAGCAAAACAGACATGAAGCCAACAGTTGCAGCTGCAAATCTCTTTGTTTCTGCAGTTCTGATGTTCAGTTTCCACCAGTGTGGAATAATGAATTTTTTAGCACTATGCAATCTTGATTCAGGAAAATGCAAGATACTTTACAACTCGTGTTAGGTTTAAAGCAACAGATAAATATAACAAATACAGAGACATGAAAGCTTTGATTCCAGTCTCAAGAATTTCATCTCACCTGTCATTACTGAATAATCATATTCACTGTTTCTCTGGCAAGAATACACCTAAAGCTGCCAAAAATGATAAGCCAAGCAATAATACGCAATTTTCTTTCTCCTTCAAGAAAGAAACTGCTTTTTTTTCTGAGTTCTTTTCCAGAGAAATGGCATACACTGCTCCAAGGTCCTTCTGTGCACTCTGGAGAAAGCTTTTACTCTTGGCTGCTTATGTTGTTAACAGTACACACAGAGATGACCTTCTGCCTGGATGGATGAGGTCCGAAAGAGAAGATCCAATATATAAAACCAGTAAGCCTCTAACATCAAAAAGTAGGAGAACAGTCATGAAAGGAATTGCTGCTTCTTGTTTCAAAATACAGAAAACTTTGTGGTTTATATGAAAGTTTCCGGATAACATTTTTTAAACCAGTAAGCTAGACAGAGACAAAAGATGACAAGCAGAAGATAGACTTACCAGAAGAAAAACACTCAAAAGGAAAAAACTCAGTCCAGTACTATTTCTGCAGTGCAGTTTTTCACCATGTGGCTGATTAAACAAACACTGGCAGAAGTTTCCCAGAGGCTGTGGAGTCTAATTCCTCGGAAATGTCCAGCCTCAACTGGATGTGGTTCTGAGCAACCCCATCTAGTTGGACCTGGTCTGAGTATGGACTAGACATCTCCTGAGATTTTTTCCAATGTATAGGAATCTCTGATTTTTCACTGAGCTGATCCTAACCCCAGTGATGCTTTTAAGAGAGTCTCCTCCCACGTGTGTCTGCTGTTCAGTCTCCTTGGATGGGATTCATTTCACTTCATGAGACATCTAGCCATAGCAATTATTTTGGTTCCTTCAGCATTCAGTGTCAAGGAACAGATATTTCCAGAAGCAGTTCAGTGCACCTTAGAATACAATGCATCTGGACATGCCTGTCTCATTCCACTGAGTTTATCAGAGGTCCAAACAAGAAGCTTAGGTGGGTCACTGAACTTCAGACAGCTCATTAGGTGGAACTAATCCTACCCTAGCAGGGCAAGTACCAGCACATCTTCAAACCACTTTTTTATGTTGCTGTTGTCTTGCATCAAATATGCCTAATTTAGATGAAGAAATAAAGGAGCAGCTACAAAACTAATTTGCAAAAATCTTCAGCTCATTTCAGGGAAGGAGAAACAACTCCTGTCCACATCTGGTTATGCTGGTTGTGCTGCCTGGTTTTGTTCCCTGTTAGAGGAAAGCCAGGAGATGCAGCTGTTAACACCTGGAACACACACCTAAGACAAAGCAAATAAATAGTGGGGTTCTTGGCCCTGTGACTCTGTGGGAAGGCTGGGGAGAAATGCTGGACCATTCTGGAAGTGCTCCGGTCTGAACAAATGTACAACTTCAGCAGGTTCAGATCATTTGTCTGCAGCTGAATACTGTGATATTGTGTTACTACTATTTTGAAGCATTATTTTATTTTGATTAACAGGATGTCTTCTGTAATGTAATGTGGTGCTTTTTTTGGCTTGTGATAACCAAAATGAAAATCATGCAGATGTCAAAATTCCTTCATGAAGCAGCCCAGCCTTTGTAATATAATGTCATTTCTTTTTAAATCATGTTTTTCAGAAAAGGGATTTATAAATATAACCAACTCTAAACAAGATTTTGAAATTGGTGAGGAAGAGTTTTGCTTCGAAGTTACCTTTACAGCTTATCCCCCAGTTAGATGCATGTGGCTGTTTTCCCAGAAATCATTTCCGTGCAAGCAAAGTTACAGTGTGGATGGTCGCAGGTATTTGAATATTTTGAAGTGACTTGATCTAATACTTTTTTCTCCTCTTTATCTCTCATTTGGGCTGCTTACTGGCTGTGTTTTGTACTGTCTTTGTGTTTTTAAAATGTGGATGGGCCACGTGATGAAGCTGTGTTAACAAAAGGCGCTCAGACGTTATTTTGACTTTCAGTAGCAGTTCATGTAGGTAACTTCCTGAATCACTTTCTTCTCCACGTTAGAATAAACCCTTTGGTAAGTTATGCACCCAGCGACCCTTTTGTTTACATACACGCTGCCATTCCCTTCCTCTCTGCCATCATTTCCCACTTACAAAATCTGTCGCAGCTTTTATACTGGACCACAAGTTCTCTGCGTTCCCCTTCGGTCATCCTGTTCTTGATGATGTTCCCAGTGTCTTTCATACTGCTCATGCCAGAGCCACGGCCCCGTAGTTTCCCAGGCCTCTGTTAGATCAGTTCGGCTCTGCCTGCCCCACAGAAACATACCATTCTGCTCGTTACCCAGGTCATGTATTCTTCTGCTGCTGCAAAACATGTTTTGGATAAACCTGTTTAGTTATCTACCTTTTCTGTTATTTCCTACAATGAAGTTCTGGCATGAATCCTGTTTAAGGCTAATGTTTTCTCCATTCCCTAGGCTTTCTAATATCTTGATAACATTATCTAATTTCCTTCAGGGATTTTTCAGAGTAGTCCCATGGCTTTCAAGGCAACAGCTCTTAATTCACTTCGATGAAAAGAAAGTCAAGCTACTGTTTTAAAGTTTTAGCTTTAAAATCAAGCAGGACCTCAGCGGGAATTAATGTGCCTGCACTGATTTCTTCTCATATTCTTAAAACCTCTCTTAGCATCTGCATAAAACTGTGTCACAGCCTGGATTACACTTTTGTACCATTTCTTTCCTTAGTCTATTGGTACACTCACTTTTAACTGCTAGGTGGTCGAGTTATCTTTGCAACAGAGTGGCCTTTTCCTCTGCACCAGGTGGTGTATTGGAGTCAGATCTTCACAATGTTCAGAGACAGCTCAGTCCAGATTGGTAAATTGTCATCTCCTGGCCATGGCCACAGGAACTCTGTCCTTGCTGATAAAGTGAGTGCTGTCAGCAAGCTTTGATAGCGTCGGGTGGGTGTTGGTGACTAATCTGCCCTGACATGGGCTAGACAAATCTGCTCTTTGTGGTCAAGAGTGATTTTGGAAATGAGGTCTCAGGGGACAGCCATGCGCATGTGCTCATCCGTGAGCAATAGGTACCTCCCTCCAGCTGATAACGCAGAGTTGATTTGCTTTGCAGCTGGTCCGGACCTCCTCTTACTGCCTGCAAGAGTGGGCGTTAGTTTTGCTTGGATGATTGACAGCTGGTGTAAATTCAATCTAGATAACGAGAAGGTGCTATGGACTGGGCCAACAACAACAATTTTGAGATAGCTTAGGTAACCCTCGTTAATCAGTGCAGCTCCTGGTGTCCTGGGATTTAGGAGTCACTTCAGCTAGCTTTTGCAGCCCGAAGTAGAGGTTGCTGACTGCTGACCACCACCTGCAGGATAGGGAGACATCCAGCCTGTGTTCCTGGAGCAGCCAGCCCTGCACTGGACATGGCCATGGACCCCTCACTGCCCCAAGCACTGCTGGAGCTTGGCCTGAAGGCTGTTTCAAACAGACAACTCACCCAGCCATAGGACTATGCTGCTGATTAAATACCTTTTAGTTGGGGTTTAGTTTTAATTTTAGGTAGTTATGCTTTGCATTTACTTATAGGTCTCTTTATTTTATGGAAAAATGTAATTGAGGGGAAAATACAAGAGTTTGGTTGTGATTTCATCTGACAGGTACATTCTTCTTTACAAACATCTCCCACAGCTATCAGGTTTTGGTTGAATACTAGCAGTGGATAGATGCATCTCACCTGAGGAAAAGGCATAGAGGTAGGTATTTCATTGAGTTTCAAGTTCCCAGAAACAGCTAAGTGTAGGGAGGTCAGGAGATTCTTGCCACAAGCTGTAGCACTGCAGATTTCAATGTGATTTTAAAGCAGAAGGTTTCTTGAAACAAAACCAAAAAGGTCATAATGTACCTTAACGTATCCTGTGTCTAACTTTCCATATTTTAGTTGACTTCTGTGTAATCCCATCTCCCAACACTTCTACTTTATTCCTTTCATATCCTTTTTCACTTCCTGTTTTCTATTTTTGATCTCTGCCATTTCCTTATCAAATTGTTCCTTCTGATTATAGAACATCTTCAATTTTATTAATTAACTTTGTCTCTTCCTTTAGCTTTTAATTTCAAGTCCCAGGGATTCATCTCACCTATCGGTGCCCTTACATGTTTCCATTTTCCACGTGCTTTTGCTGTCTCTTTGTTTTAGTGCATTGCTGATTTTCACTTCCCTCCTAAGAGCAAATGAGGTTTCATACACAGAACAACCTCTGTTAAATCTATAATATTTAATTCACATCTCCTTATATTTTCAGGTAGCAAAGACACTCTTTTTTAATGGCTTTCACATTATTTCATTAGGATTTAATCTTTCAGACCCAGGATTTCAAAAGGACCATATGATTCATGTTTTCTCCTGCATTCAGTATCCATTTTGAAGCAACTTTAAAAGGGTCTAATTATAAAAATCTCTGAGTTCAGGGATGTTTTTAAAGCCATTTCAGATGAAGACATTCAAAAGTCAGTAACTATATGGAGGTGTTGCTTTAGTAAGAAGACAAAGTTGCCATTGACTTCGATGTGAGTTCTCTTGCTTTAGAACTGCAAGGTGATACTTGATGTCTTAGTTAATTTGTAATGAGAAACACCCTGATTTTAGTTATTTAGATTTCTTGTTCCAAGCACATTACTGCTTTCTCTTTGCAAATTACTGGTATATGATCTCTTTTTTTCTGGCTGCTTCAAACTCCCTGATATGCCTGCCTTTACCACTGAAGTTGAGTTGGGGGCCCTCCTACACAGTTTCCTTGAGCTGTCTGTTAAAACATCTGCCCCCAACATGCCAGCAACTAAATCTAAGATTTTCCTCAGTGCTCTTCTACAGTTGGTGAGTTACAATAGCTGCCATTTAAATATGACAAATGTCCCGACAACAATAACCTGGTCAAAAGGACAGAAATAGGATGCTACCTCTGTAAGATCATATTCCCTTCCCTCCATCTCATCCCATGTCCCATAAAGCATTGATTCAAGGAGTCAGTAGTGTAGGAATCTTTAAGTCTCTGCAGTCCTCTGTTCTTACCTTCTGCTCAAGGACTTGTTAAAGCCCTCCCTCACCATTCCCATTGTCGCAGGCAGTTTCCTGTGTGGTTTGGGTCTTGGTTTGCTGCCATCACCTTCAGGGTTAGTAGAAGACTGGCCATCCTCCTGGAGAAATATCCTGGTGGTTGGTACTTTGTCTCATTGATAATGAACTTCTGGTGATGATCCCATCTCTGAGTTTCTGTCACATATTTCCATTTGGAGAGGTTTGTCTTGTATGATCCTACACAACATTACTATTTCCTACTACTGTTTATTGTATCAGCTAGAAACTGCCATCAAAATCCTTTGGAGAGTAGAGAGTCTGATTCTTTGCTGGCATTAGCATCTATGTCAGGATGTATTATCTACCTCGTCTTCCAATGGTACCAAAATCACAGTCTGACAGCACTCATACACTCCAGGAACTATGAGAAAAATTGCAGAATTCAATCAATACTGCAGGAAAAAAAATTTCCTCTTATTAAAACAGTTACATTTTGGGACTTACATTCTCTAATAGAAAATAATGTGGTCTGGGTTCCTTATTAGAAGATGTTGAATTTTTTCAAACATATATGTATATGAGTCTTGACTACAATTAAAATATTTTTCAAAGTGATCTTTTGTCCTTTTCCCTCCTTTTCTTTGCTCCACAGCATTTCATCCAAGTTCTGCAACCATCAGCACCAGTCTGGAATATACGTTTTTTATGCTGAAAATGATGATACAGTCATGACAAAAAATTTCACTCTCTATGTGAGAAGTAAGTGAGAAACCAGTATCTGTAAAGATTTGTCCAAGTCTGGGATTTTGCCCCTGGTATAAAGGGGCCTTATATATTGCTTTCCCCTCAGTATTCAGAGGGGGGCCACGAAGATGATTAGAGGGCTGGAGCTCCTCCCCTATGAAGAGAGGCTGAGGGAGCTGGGCTTATTCAGCTTAGAGATGAGAAAGCTACGGGGGACCTCATTGCAGCCTTCCAGTACCTGAAGAGCACAGAGAAACAGGAAGGGAATCAACTTTCTAAAAGTGTAGACAATGCCAGGACAAGGGGGGATGGATTAAAGCTAAAGGAGGGAAGGTTTAGATTAGATATTAGGGGGGAGTACTTTACAGAAAGAGTGGTGAGGTGGTGGAATAGGCTGCCCAGAGAGGTGGTGGATGTCCCATCCCTGGAAGTGTTCAAGGCCAGGTTGGATGGGGCCCTGGGCAACCTTGTGTAGATCCAGGCCTGGAGGGTGGTGGCCCTGCCTGTGGCAGGGGGGTTGGAGCTCTATGATCCTTGGGGTCCCTTCCAACCCAGACCATTCCATGATTCTATGATTCTATGATTCTGTGATTTTATTCCCCATTTCATTTACATAGACCTGTTGTTTAAAATGGAGGAACACAAGGCAAAAATGTGATTCTCTGCACTGCACTACTGAAATCCTGGCACTGAACCAGAGAATCATAGGATCACAAAATGGTTTGGGTTGGAAGCGACCTCAAAGATCATATAGTTTGAACCCCTCTGCCATGGGCAGGGACACCTTTACTTGAACAGGTTTCCCAAAGCCCCATCCAACCTGGCCTTGAACACTGCCAGGGAGGGGGTTTCTATAACATCTCTGCTGGGGAATGGATGTCAGGTGTTTGTGGGTAACGTTTCTCGTGTTGGTAGGGGATGGAGAACTCTTTCTTTGAGTCTGACATAAACAGAGAGGACAGAATATAAGAAATTAGTCATATACTGAGAAAACAAATCCTTCTTAAGAAAACCACAAAGCCTGGGATGTCTGTAAAATGCAGTCAGTGTATTCTAACTCTGCAGAGCCGGAATATATGACTGCTGTAGAGGCCGTATGAGATACACGGTGAGAGGAAACACTCATCCTCGTCAGGTGTTGGCTTTCTGTGGTGTGTTTGTGTCATTTTTTTCCTAATGGCAGTAGTGAGTTAATGCTGTTAGTCCAGAGACCCTTTGGTGTGTGACACATACATGAAGGCCACACTGCCTCCTATGCCCCTGCCCACGACTCACACACCTACAGAGTCTTGCCCCCTGCTCTTGCTCAGCGCTCTTGCTTATTTTTGCCACACAGCAGCAGCATCTCAGCCTTGCTTTAAGTTAGGGATCCTTATTTTTTATATATTATTTATACAGGGATCCTCTTTGCACATTTTGTTATGAGCCAGACCCCCAGAACTGGGGTGTCAGGGGAGTCCCTAGACCAACTGCTTGCTCAGACTCAGAAAAGCAGAAGTCAAGTTCTAATTTCGGCTTTGCCACAGTTTTGATCTGTCTGTGCCCGCACAGAGAAGTGGCTGCTCCCCTTGCCTTGCCCATGCCCTGTCCCACAAAATCGAGGCACAGGGCTGGAGGAAGGAGGACTGAAGGCCACACCCAGCTCTCACAGTGACATGAGGGTGGGTTATTTTGAAAAGGCAGAAGCAGATCTTCATCTTGGCAGATGTAACATTGCGACATGTATGTAAAAGTTTTGGTCACTGATGTGCTGACAGAAATTGTCTTTTGTTAATCTTGTTGCAGGAAAGCCAAAAGTAACAATGCAGTTGTTGTTCAAGCAAATCTCCTGTGTTGCTGACAGTTACCCTGCCTCATCCTGGGTTTGGAGGAACTGTCCTGAACTGAACTCATCCAAGTAAATATTTTAATAGAAGCACAGACTGGTTTGGGTTGGAAGGCACCTGAAAGACCCTCCCCCATGGACAGGGACCTCCTCCACCAGCCCAGGTTGCTCAAAGCCCCATCCAACCTGGCGTTGAACACTGCCAGGGAGAATGCAGCCACAGCTTCTCTGGGCAACCTGTCCCACTGCCACACCACCCTCATAGTTAAATAATTTCTTCCTTTTATCTAATCTAAACCTACCTTCTTTTGGTTTAAGGCCATTAACCCTTGTCCTATCACTATTCTCCCTGACAAACAGTCCCTCTCCAGCTTTCCTGTAGGTACCTTTGGGCACTGGAAGGCTGCTCTAAGGTCTCCCCAGAGCCTTGTTTTATCCAAGCTGAACAAACCCAAGTCTCTCAGCCTATCTTCAGAGATGTTCTCCAGTCCTCTGATCATCTTTGTGGCCCTCCTCTGGATTGCTAAAACAGCTCTATGCCTTTCTTGTCCTCGGCACCCCAGAGCTGGCGGGTGTCACCAGAGCAGAGCAGAGGGGCAGAATCACCTCCCTGGTCACGCTGGTTTTGATGCATCCCAGGACACAGTTGGCCTCCTGGTCTGCAAGCATGCACTGCTTTTCATTCACCAACACCCCAAAGTCCTCCTCCTCAGGGCTGCTCTCAATCCATTCTCCACCCAGCCTGTAGTTGTGCTTGGGATTGCCCCAACCCACGTGAGGACTTTGAACTCCGCCTTACTGAACTTCATGCAGTTCCCACACGCCCACCCTCTGATGCCTGTCAAGGTCCTTCTGGATGGCATCCCTTCCCTCCAGCATGTCAGCCTCACCACACAGCTTGTTGAGGGTACACTCAATCCCACTGTCCATGTCTCTGACAAAGATATTAAACAGTGCTGGTCCTGATGCTGACACCTGAGGAATGCCACTCATCACTGGTAGCCGCTTGGACAGTGAGATGGTGACCACAACTCTGAGTGTGACCATCCACCAAGCAGTCCATCGAATCCATGTCTCTCCAATTTAGAGACAAGGATGTTGTGCAGGACAGTGTCAAATGCTTTGCACAAGCCCAGGTAGATGACAACTGCCACTCTTCCCTTATCCATGAATGCTGAAACCCTGTCACATTTGTAACCCCACCAAATTTGTCAGCCACAATTTGCCCTTAGTGAAGCCACATTGGCTGTCACCAGGCATCTTCTTATTTTCCATGTGCCTGAGCAGAATTTCCCTCTTCTTGGTTCATTTCAAAAAGACCATATCTGAGCCATCCTTGCTAAAATGAGAACTGGCCTATCAGAAACTAAATGTAAAATATACCCTCGACTGTTTGTCCAAGGGGACATGGTGGCCCACTCCAGAGGAACCAGATCACCAAAATTAAGGGCAGTTTTCAAATTTGGTTTTTTTTAATTTGCATCAAACGAAGCCTAGAAAGTCCTCTCTTTCAGGATCTTTATGCTGAAATAAACCCCAGTGGTTTTATATCAACAGTTAGGAGGTTACAAAGTCCAGTCTAAGATTTTGTCTTGGCCTGTTCCCTGCATTCAGGGAATGCATTGGTTAAAACTGGCTTGAATAATTGATTAAGCTTTGGTTAATGCAGCTGTTATGGTGACCTTTAACCAAAGCCAGTAAAGTCAGTGAGAGTGTTTCCAGTAAAGTTAGTGAGAGTGTTTCCATTTCCTCTATTTATTTAGGGCAATGAGTCAGGCCCTAAAATTTCAGGAGGTGCTGAAACAGCTTTGAGCTGGTTTATGAACTCTGCAGTTTTTTGTTTAGACGTACCAAAAATCCTAATAATCCCACCATGCAGAAGAGTAGTAGGTCAAATTATCTTTTGGAAGATTGTGGATAAAGCTCTAAATGTTTTAACTACATATATAAAAAAAAAATCTCTGGACCATTTTCTCATCTGTTCCTCTGAAAAGGCTGTTTGTACTGAAGTGGAAAAGGAAAAAAAAAAGAAATAAATCCAGCTAGTGAGTATAAAGTACTACTTAAAACAGCTTTCTGGAGAGAAAATGCTGTGACATTTCCTTTCTTGGGAACTTCCACATGTAGAAGCTAGTACTTTGTGTAGAGCTGAATAAATTCTATTTATTTACCTCCTCATTTATTTCTGTGGACAGTAAAATTAAGCAGTAAGCTGATGAATAATAGAAAAGCTAAAAGTCAAAATTATCCCTGTGTGGGCTTCCTTTGCTTTGAGTACAATGTTCCCTCTTTCTACATATCAGGTCTTAAATAAGTCATTAACACAGGGTGGGTGCTCTCCAAGGGAGAGAAGCTTCATGGCTGATATCACATACCTTCAGGGAAAGGAGTTAGAACTCCTAGTGTGGGTTCATCCTCTATTTGTGTTTTAGTAACCACTCATTTGGAGCTGCTCAGTGGTTTGAATGCTTGAGGTAAAGGTGAAATAAGTAGCAATAGATGCAGGGAAGGGGGGGTCATGTAGCTTTGGAATTGGTGGAGGTCTTGGAGGTCAGGGCATGAAGGTGCCCTGCTAGGGCAGTGATGGAGAGTGAGAGGGAGCCCAGTGCAGGAGGTAGGGAGCCCGGTTCACCTCACGCTGACCCTGCCATGTCCATCACCAAAAAATGAGACTGGCATCTGCTCTGAAGCTTCACTCTGCAGTGGCAAATAAAATCCAAGCCCATCTATCCCTCCCTTACTCTCTTCCAACTCAGACATAAGACATGTTTTGAAATATCCCACCTTCTTCCTTGGAAAAAGCCACTGTGAGCCAAAAACCAAAACCGTTCTGCTTTCTTTTTCAGCTGTACGGAAGAAATCACTGAGGGGATTCACAACTTCATGCCAGAGAGGAGATCCCTGGGGTCCTGGATTTCAAGCAGTATTTTAGATGTAAAGGAGACAGCAGCAACCTTCTCCATTGAGTGCTGTGCAAACAATTCTGTCGGTTCAGCCTGCGAAAAGAGTTTCATTAACCTGTCAGGTATCAAGAGCCAGGCCTTTAGCACAGATTTTCTCAATTAAAGCTGGCAGGGTAGAACTTACAGTATCTTTTAGCTGGCTAAATGGCTGACCATGCAGTGGCATTGCAGGTAAAACATGAGCACTGTGTGTATGCAGTGTGGGAAGCAGCGGGGGACTGGGAGACACGTGTCTCTTTTCTCTGGTTTCCTAAAAAAAGCAGAAATTTCACATGAACATGAAGTTCAGGGAGGAGCCATGGCAAAGTTGGAGTCTGCTTTTTTATTTTATCTTGGTAATTCCTGCCTGAAATCTGGATGCATCAGCTTTGGGAAGAGCTGAAGTCACTTTGGTAGCTGGTGGCAGGTGTTAGCTCTTCTTCCTCTCCTGGGGGTCACTACAGTGCTGCCAGAGAAGCCCCTGGGAGCTCTCCTCACCCCATGGAGGTCATTGCATGCCCGAGCAAGAGCATGACTGAGCTAACAGACCCACTCTAGGGGACAGTCCTTGTCTGGGAAGCAGGAGTAAGTACCAGGGGAGGGACCTTCTTAAACTGCTGTAGGCAGCTGGCAAAAGGCCAAACCCTGGTTTGGGAGCTGCTGCTCAGTCTCTCTTCTTTTCAAGGCCATAACAGATGCTTTCCTTGTTGAACAAGAAAGCCAATATTATTATTTGCCCATGAACTTGTAACACCATATACTTTCCATAAGGCAAAATGTTTTAGTTACAGGGAACATGCTGTGGCCCCTGGGAAGTGTTTTGAAGCACCCAGATATGTGCAGCACAGAGATATCCTTTCTCATGGATAAACAAGCTGCTTGCTGCTTTTGACTACAGCTGGCAGAAGCTGTGACAGCTGATGGAGTTTGAGCATTTATGTTGAAATTACAACAGAAAGTAAGCATAATACTCACACTCTTAGAAACTACCAGGATACAAGGGCAGGTTTCATGTAACACTCACCTATCCACCAACGCCTTGTAGTATGGTCTTGACTTGTTACGAGAGCTCTTCCAGCAGAGCAATGGTCCAAGCAGGTTGTGTCCAACCCCTGATCACTGGTGCTTCTACATCTGATGCACATTGCTTGATGGAAGGCACAGGGAGAGAGGAGGGAGATGCAACAAGAAGAGGAATTTTTATTCTTGTTTATGCTCACAGTGATTTTTATTCTTGTTTATGCTCATGGTGCCCAGTCCACAGACCACACCACCTCCATGCACTTGTATTTCTTATTTGCCCTAGCCTTTGGGATTTTTTTGAATGAAAGCAGATGTCAGAATAACCCACCATTGAACACCTCCTGCCCAGCTTCTTGCTCTGCGCGGAGAAGAAAGATGGTGGCTCCATCTCTTTCCCTGTGCAGAGGAGGCTCCAGCATGGGAGTCCTGCAAGCTGGCAGAACTGACCAAGCCACCACAGCTTCTCCTTGCACATTTGTCTGTACACAAGCTCTGATTCAGTGGGTAGTAATACATATCTCTTAAAGTTGCAGGAGCTGTTTCTTCCCCCCGGGACAATGCTGTATTCTATGCCTCTGTTGGATTTTTACTCCTGTTGCTCACTTTTTCATTTGTATTCATTTTTTGTAACTACAAAAAGGTAAAAGCAAACACAAATACCTGACCCTTCTTCCTTTGATCCTACCAGGCTGTTTCTTCTTCTCCAAGAATTATTCTACTTATTTTTTTCCTTCCAAAGCAACTTCGATATGAAAACCAGTTGCAAATGATCCAGATGATAGGCCCATCAGATAACGAGTACATCTACATCGACTTCAGAGAATTTGAATATGATCTCAAATGGGAATTTCCCAGGGAAAACCTGGAATTTGGTGAGCAATCCACAAGGCAACCAACAATGCTGGAGCAGTGGCCTGTGATTTAGCAGCTGCAAATAATATGGTGCATTGTGTCTTGTAGGGCAGGTCCTCGGTTCTGGAGCTTTTGGGAAAGTGGTGAACGCAACAGCTTATGGAATTAGCAATGCAGAAGATTCAGTCCAGGTGGCAGTCAAAATGCTAAAAGGTATGATAAACTCTGGAAGCCTTTCTGAAGCACTGATGTATTCTAGCGGGCCCAAAGCAGAAGCGGTGTTGAAAATTCCTTTACATTCAGACTTGTTGCAGTTACACCCTACAAATTCTTGGTTTCAAAATTCTTTTCAAAATCCTGTTTTGGCTTGGAAAGGCACTGCTGAAGCACCTTCCTCCTGCAGTGCACAGCATTTTGTCCTACACGCTATAGGTCTGTCGTATGGGGAAGGATGGAGGTGCTCTGCTCTAAAGAGGATAAATGTAAATTCACATTGCAATCAGCCTGTTGATCACATTGGTGACTGTCAGCTTTGGTGTAAGGTCCCTTTTTCCTGTAGCAGTGTCCAGTTGTTGCACTCCCTTCACATCCTGTGTCTGAGCCAGCTTGCTTGCAAAACTTCCAACTTTTCTTGTTGATGACACAAAGCAATTTCTCTCCATACCTCATTATGGGACAGGCTTCTTAAAGCTCTAGTCTTCACTGGTTCTTTGTTCTGGCAGCTCTCCAGACTGTCTTGACCCCTTGTAAGGGCACTGTCCAAATGTGAGCCCCCCCCAGCAGCAAACAGAGGAGGAAGACTGCCTCACTGGGTCCAAGTGCCACAATCTTGTTTATAGAATCACAGAATCACTAGGTTGGAAAATACCTTTGAGATCAAGTCCAACCGTACCTGTCCTCTACTAAACCATATCCCTGAGCACCTTGTCTACCGGTATTTTAAATACAGCCAGGGCTGGTGACCCAACCCCCTCCCTGGGCAGCCTGTTCCAGTGCCTGATAACCCTTTTGGCAAAGAAGTTTTTCCTAATGTCTAAACTGAACTTGCCCTGGCACAGCTGAGCACAGCTCAGGACAGGTGACAGGATGATGCCCCCTTATCCTATCACCTGTCGTTTGTGCAAAGAGACCAACACCCACCTCTCTACAACCTCCTTTCAGGTAATTGTAGGTGGTGATAAGGTCTCCCCTCAGCCTCCTCTTCCCCAGGCCAAACAATCCCAGTTCCCTCAGCTGCTCTTCATAAGGTTTGCTCTCCAGCCCCTTCACCAGCCTGGTTGTCCTAAAGGCAACCATTTGTTGTTGGTACCTGATGGGACGAGCTTTGCATTGGCAGCAGCACCAGCACCCTGCTCACCTGTGTGCTCACACAGTGCCTTCCTGCCAGCACTGCCGTCTCCCTCTCCATCCCCTATTCACACATGTGCATCAGCCTTACGCTTCCTTTGTCCACTCCTGTGCAGTTCTTTATGGAAGCTCATCTCAATCATTTTTGTTCACATCCCCAATTCACTGAGATCATGAGGACCAAATGCTTGCTGAAAAACAATCCTGAAACTATTACTGAAATGTGGGGTGACCTTCTTAGCTATTGAATCACAACTCACTGTGTGCCATATGGCTGTTGAGACTATTTTTTTTCTCTTAGCATTTCTCTCCAACAGGGTTGACTGCCATCTTTTCTGTGCTTGCAAACACCTTAATACACTGCTGTCATTCCTCATCAGCCTAAGAATGACACATATTAACATTTTATGTCTGCTCTCCCAAGCATTCAAATGACACACACTCACACACACATTTATTTTCAACCTTTGGCTAAATCTTTTTATACTATGCAAAAAAATTTAGGATGTTCCCAAATGTACTTTCAGCCCAATTAGTTTGAAATGGAGACTTGCATGTGACAAAGCATCACAACCATTTGAATTTTTAATTCTTAGCTGGAGATTTCCAAATCTGTCTTACTTTTACAGAAAAACCTGACACTTCAGAAAAAGATGCTCTAATGTCTGAGCTGAAAATGATGACTCACATTGGAAGCCATGAAAATATTGTGAACCTACTAGGAGCTTGTACCATGTCAGGTAACTCGTGGAAACGTACCAATTAAAAATGTTCAGACTAGTGAGGACTTCTGAGCAGAAAAGAAACATCAAAAATTGATTACTGAAAGCAATATTAAAAACATCCACGTTGTGATTAATTACCTACTCCTCAAGCTTCTGTTCCCCTCTCCATCCCCAAATCCTGTCTTTGCCCAACCAATTCTGGTGTTCCATGCCATGCCAAAATCAACGTTCAGGCCATGCATGTGTAGAGAAATGAGTCTTTTCAACTCAAACTTGCATGAAGTGATACAGTAGCCCTTCTACAGATGCTTTCTTATTACAGTGGTGGTGGCACTGATACGGTCCAGTTTCTTAAGGGAAAAGGAAAAGCTCATCTGGTGTAAGGTACTTCTGTGTCCACATGATTCTGTTTGCATAATCATTTTTTTAATCATACGGCTCATCAAACAGTGAAGTTGCAGAAAGAAAGGGGGAAATGGCTAAAAATTAGACTGTAAAGGAGAAAGTTCAGGGTTAGGAGGAAAGAAGAGGAGACAAGGGAGTAATGTGAAAAAAGAGACAACTTTTTATAGGACTGAATGCAATAAAAAACCTGAAGATTGAAATGACTAAGCAAAGATGGGCTAAGATGAAAGCAGCAAGGTATTATCGCTAAATAATTACTGTGTAACCAGTAATATCACTGAGGCAACATGAGTTGGTATTCCTCTCCCAAGAACTCCCTCTCTGACCAGTCCAGCAAGGAACAGGAAAGGGTGGAGAGAGCCTAAAGAGCATATCACCTCAGGGAAAGGGCAGGGTTTACCCAGTATTTGCCCATATCATGAACTGTAACAGCTGCCACTGGACAACTTGCCAGATTTTTCTGCCATGGGTATTCATTAAGTCAGAAAGACCAAAGGTAACAGCTGACTCTTGTTTCCCCAGTTTCCATCAACAACAATACTGTCGTGTAAAGACATCTCAGGCATACGAGGAAAGCTGAGAAATAGGTTGGTGGTGGTGGCTTTAGCTGATTTGAAACTGTGTAGGCTGCCACTGCCTTCTGGTGTAGGTAGGAGAGCTGCAGCACAGATCTGCTCAGTCTGGATGGGTAGGACAGGGACACTCCCAGTCTTATCCAAGAAGCATTTACTTTACCTGGCTCTCAACACCTCTCATCCATCTTCTGAGAAACTTCACAGGCTTTTCACAGTTAGCCTTACCTTGATTGACAAGGGCCTTCTGGCACAAATGTCCACAAATTTGTATTCAGTCTTTCTGAGTCAGAAGTGGTAGTGGCAGAGTAAAACTTTGCAGGGGTGATGTGTGGCCTCTCCAAGCTCCCCTTGGGCCATTCTCTCTGCTCCTGCATGCTGGTCATGACTTACCTCTGAGCCTGACTGGTTGGGAATTGGAGGTATTTTTCCTTTCTTGGGAAAGTGGCCTGACCAGTGCTCCACCCAAACACATCCCCTTGTAAGGTCTTTCCCTCCTGTAGGTCCCCTCAGCACACACACTTGGGTTTCAGGTGGCCCTCACAAGAGCAAAAGGGTATTTCTGGAGCATGAAGGGAGTACAGATAAGCAAAAGGAGGTAGGTCAAACAATACCAATTTGCACGATCCAGATAATCAACAGGGATCATCTTTTGCTTGAACCAAGTATGGTTTAGACAATACACTGTCCTCCCTGGTGCCGTTTGATATGGGAAAGGATGCTTGTGCCTTCATAGGCATTTGCAATCCACCCTGGGGCATGTGCCACAGGAAAGATTCAGCTACACAGACTTTGTAAAGAGACATTACAGTCAGTAATTATAGTCAGCAGACATTACCTGCCCATCAATACAGGTTATCTACCCGGGAAGAGACGATGTTTGAGGCGTTTAATACAGATTAGTCCTGGCTTTAATGGAGAAAGTGCTATAGATAGCAGGAGCTATTTACATTTCCAACTATTTCAGGACCAATCTACTTGATATTTGAATATTGTTGCTATGGTGACCTTCTGAACTACTTAAGAAGCAAGAGAGAAAAGTTTCACTGGACACTGATGGATATTTTTAAACAGCACAACTTCAGCTTTTACCACAACATCCATTTGGACCAAAATTCCAGGTAAAGCATTCAGCAGTAGTTTAATACTTCATAAAGCTACTCACTCTTTTTAAGCTGTGTTCCCAGCTGTGCTGTAAACTGCTGAAATTATTGCATTCTTGAGGATGTGCCCTCACGTAATTCAATAAGCAATGGTGATCTTCACCATGGCCTTCTCACCTTGTTTCTCTTCCCAGGAAGGGGACTCACCTGACATACGGTGTGACTACAACTGTATGCAGGGAGGACGAATTTGACATCACACAAAGAAGTCAAAAGATGAACGTGACATCTGGATCAAGTGGGATTGTGCTGTATTCTGAGGAAGGTAAGAGCTTAATTGCTTTTATATCTAGTAATTCTGTTATTATTGTATTCATTACATACTTAATCTAACCAGACTGTATTCAGTGACACAGGAGGCCCCTTTCTGTGTAAGGCTCTCTGTCCTTCTGGGAGAAGTTTTGCTGGAGAAGGATTCAGCAATACTTAAGACCAGATGCTTACATTTCTTACATAGTATTTGAGTGTGAAAATACCCTTTCTGTTATTTTGCATCTGAGCAAAGGATGCAAAGAAGGGATGTTCTTTGTGATGCTGTTCTTGGTAGGATCATGTGAAAATCCTTATAACAGTCAGTAGGATTAATCAGAGAGTGAGGAAACCCATAGAGAACTCATACTCCTGGTTATTTTTTGCAGATGAAATGAAGCATGCAAGCAGACAAACGGATGAAGAAGAAGAATTTAATGTGCTCACTTTTGAAGACCTTCTTTGCTTCTCTTATCAAGTTGCCAAAGGAATGGAGTTTCTTGAGTCCAAATCGGTATGGTGAAGGGTGGCAAAATGTTTTGTTAGAAAAGATGGCAAAAATACATCAGTCTGTAAAAGGCAGACTGAGGAAAAGAGCCACACAGTGGCAGGCAAGAACTGTACCTGCTTCCCCAGCTGTATGGGAAAGACACGGTGGCTGCACACTTCTGCCTGCTCTGGCCCTGTCCCTTGCCACAAGCAAGCAAGGACTGTCTGGTTTGCTGATTATCCAGACAGTTTAAGTGGAAAGAGGCAGCAATTCAGAGAGCTCTGGGCAAGACAAGAGAATTATCTCCTTCTGATACCAGGTGCTGCAGAGCATTAACCTTTCTTTTCCTTCTAAGTGCATTCACAGGGACCTTGCTGCCCGGAATATACTAGTGACCCATGGAAAAGTGGTGAAAATATGTGACTTTGGCCTGGCCAGAGATGTGGTGAATGACTCCAACTACATTGTCAGGGGCAATGTAAGTTCCTGAGTGCTCTCTATTTTTCATCCCATTGTAAGAATGATAAGGAACCCCCCAAAAAAATTAAGATCTTTATATTCAAATTCCTTGTACAGAAACCTCACTTTTTCTTGCCCTTAGCAAATTCAGATTCTTAGTTTGTAGTTAAGCTAATCAAGCTAGCACTGTACATGAGAAAGTGCTTAGATCCTTTCTAAAGCACACTGACATCCATCAAAGGAAAGTGCTGGGAATTGTTTGCTGTTTTGGACAACAATACCAGATTTGTGGGGTACACCAGATCCTCTGGCTGTATGAAGAAGCACAGAGTGAACATCTCCATCTGAGCTACTCACTCTGGGAGTCAGAGGAGGAAAGAAGGCTCTTCCGGGGCTGAGCTCATCTCCTCCTACAACAGTCACCCAAACTGGATGAGATGAATTGGCTCCTTAGAAGTGCCTTTTTCTCTCTTTAGGGGAAATTTAAAGGGACCACTAAGAGACCCCCCAGCTTTTCACATAGCAAACATATGCAGCGCATAGCAGTGCAAACTACATCAAGAAAGGCTGTGTCACAGCATGACCTGGCCTCCTTTCCCCCTGTTTGCACAGGCTCGTTTACCAGTTAAGTGGATGGCTCCTGAAAGCTTATTTGAGATGACGTACACAATGAAGAGTGATGTCTGGTCCTATGGAATATTACTGTGGGAAATATTCTCCTTGGGTACGTTCCGTAACGCGACAAAAGAGCACTGCTTGGTTTTGGCAGCTTCTGGATTAGCATGTGTTCTCTGACATTCCCAACAGGTGTAAATCCCTACCCTGGGATCCAAGTTGACAGAAACTTCTACAAGTTGATACAAAGTGGATTTAAAATGGACCGACCATATTATGCTACAAAAGATGTGTAAGTGTGCTCTCCGCATGGCGCACAGTGGCGGAACGGACCCTTACTCAGTCCCTGTCTGACCTTTTCTTTATTACACTCTGTGCTTTGCTCCAAAATATCACAAAAGGTAAGACCTTCCTCTAACTCTGAAGAAGGTTGCTTGATCACAAGGCTTTTGTCCTAAAACAGAAATGAACACTAAAGGTTATGTGCATTTGAAAGGACTAATTTATTGTCCGTATTTAATTGTGCCTTCCTTCCCAGGGAACTTCTTGTTCTCAGATCACAGACTTTTCTTTGCCTTTTTCTTCTTTTTTTTTTCTTTTTTTTTTATTTTTTCTCTTTTTTCTTTTTTCTTTTTTTCTTTTTTTTTCTCTTTTTTCTTTTCTTTTTTTTCTCTTTTTTCTTTTTTTTCTTTTTTTTTCTTTTTTTCTCTTTTTTTTTCTTTTTTTTCTTTTTTTTTTCTTTTTTTTTTCCAAAAGCAATATTATACCTTATTCACTCAGGGTATTAGCTAAATATTTGGTGGTTTTTTCCTAAACTTTTTTTTTTTTAATTGAGCCTTTAGCATGTTTGATTCTGTTCCAGGAGGCTAAGGACCCCATTAAACAAAATCCCTGCTAAGGATAGAGTTGGCAGGAGCTTCTCCTCTGCTCTCAGCTCATGATTTTCAGCCTGGGCCTCTGTGCCTGGTTGGGCTCTGCCTAGAGGTGGGCCCCAGGGGACGAGAGAAGGGTGGTGAGGAGCCACAAGACCCAGAGCATGAAGGAAAGGGATGGACTTTGGGCTGCCTGAGCTCTTCTGCCTGACATTTCACAGACAGCCTAGAGACTCGGTGGCTTTCCATAGCACAATACTGTTCTCATCCTCCTCATTTAAAGACTGTAATGTCATTAAAGGTATAGATGAATCTGACATATTGACCCAAGAAAGGTTGCTGTGGGCCTTATAAATACCAGGGATCCCATTGACCTGGTAAGTTTGCAAGAGACTTTAGCAGATAGGTGCTGCACTCATCCCTGATGAAACTGTAAGACCTCCAAAGCAGGCTTTAAACTTCAGAAAGATTTTTCTGGTGTCAAATTCCAGAAAAAGGCTTGCTGTGCAAACTGTCCTCAAGACTGTAGAGTCTACAAGGAGCAGGTACAGTCCCAGAGTCATACAGCAATTGTCTGCCTACTATTTTCTCTATGAAAAGGGGGAGGGGAAAGAAAAGGTTAGCATACGAGTATGTGTCATCCTGGCCCAATCCTATGAGGTGGATTTTTCTAAGGACTCCCATAAAGCCATGCTCTTCACCTTTTTTCCTCATCTTTCTGTATCTTTTCCTCTGATACAACATGCTAAATCTGGCCTCTCTCTATAAAATCATTTTGGTGCCCCATGATTCCCATGCAAATTCTGCATTTCCATGTAGTCACATACAGGGACTCCAACAGCTAACATTTTCCATACCACCTCTATATGTTCCTACAGCTATCAAGTGATGCAGCTCTGTTGGGCCCTTGACTCCAGAAAAAGACCCTCTTTTTCTTGGCTGGTTTCCTCTCTGGCCTCTCAGCTGGCTGAGGCAGAAGGAGCAGTAAGTAAACAAAGAATGAAGAAAAATGTTTCTTTTTTTTTTTTTGAGCTTCATACGAACTGAGAAATAGTCTTCTGATCTCTATTTGAGTGTGCCATTGTGTTATGACCTATTCCCCAGGGAAACAGAATTTTGGGAAGGGTTTGGGTTTTTTTTGCTATCAGAAAGGGTCCTGATCACCCTGATGAGGATTTTTTTCCTCTTATTGCCTGCACCAGAACTCTGGAAGGCTGAAATTTCTCAGGCTGTGTTATGGGTATGAACCTCATTTGGGCAGCAGTGAATGCAGTTGACTTTGGGGATCGTGATAGGTGTGATGGGAGGGAAGCTGAACCCTGGCCACCTGCCAGGGTTCTCATGGGGGACCACCATAGGTATACACTGCCACATCCTCACAGGTGGAGGGATGTATGTCTTTCTCAAAAGTCAAAATAATAAACAGAATCTGAGGAAGGCATATTCCATCCTTACTAGGCTGTGATCCTTCTAATTTAGGTTAGGGATAGGGTCCAGGTGTCTGGACTCCCTTCGGAGTCAGTGGGAAGTAACAGGCAGGTATGAGTATAATTGTCCCTCAAGAGAAGGTGGGGCTGTACCTTCCAAGTGCCTGCTTCACAGGGTGAAAAGCAGTTTACCAAGTTCAGTTAGTAATAACAGAAATATTTTATTTCCTCTTCCCAATTCTAGGTTTACCAGAACATGAAGAAAAATGTCTCTACACACAATTTCAGCATCAAAACTAAACCACATGAAAGCAGGGATGAGGAATCTCTGCTATCCCCAACTGTGCTCCAGCATGAAGACTCTCAGGTTGAAAAATAATCTAGGTTCTGGATTTGAGCTCAGTACTTACAGAAACTCTGTGTGGTACAAATGTTTTCTGTGACCACTAAGAAAAGGCAATGTTACCAACTGCTGCTCTATTCACATTTCTTATGGGCCAGTCCATGTGTATGTTACATTGAGGAGAAAACACAATTCATTTCTTTGAATTCAGTGAACACATCTATTGAAAGACAGAAGCTGTGGTCTTTTGGCTGTCTCTCTACAACTGGATATCTCCTGCATTGCACTCACACTGCTCTTGCCATATTGCAAGCAAACACAGGAAAACCCATGGGGGTTTAGTCAATGCTTATAAGCAGGGACTATGCATCTCAAGAGAGTTGGTGTGATTTCCAGAAGTGCTACTCATATCTTCATCTACAGATGCCAGTGAGTGTTGGAAAAAAAGTCCATTGGAGTAGCCAATATTAGATGCCCAAATTTTAAAATACCAGCCTTGTTTCACAAAGAACTATAAATGTGAGTGTGTATAACTGTCTTATCCCTGCCATCTCAGTTTCTGTGAAGTCACCAATGGGTGGACAGTTCAGTTGGGTTCATTTCATTGAGTTTTAGGCACTTGGGTGGTCTCTAGTCATCCAGGCTACATTCTACACCTGCTGATGAGAGGGAAGTGCTTACAGGGAGTGATTCCTTTCTGCCTAAAACAAGCATCTAAAACAACCGGGAACAGTGATATTTGGAACTGACGTCCTGCCTCCCCGGTCTAGAAAATCCAGGTGGCAGACTCCAACTGGAAATTTGAGGGTTGTGTGTTGTAATATTAAATAAAAATATTCCATTTTAAAGAAATTATCTTCTGTAGAAATTCAGGAGTGTAATACCATCGACTCCCAGTTCCCAGACGTCAGCTTGAGTTCATGAACCCTGCTGCAGTAAAATGAGGGCATGTCTCTTTAACTTTCTCCCAGACTCCCAAGATAATAACAAGAGGTTTGATTTCATTTTATTTTTTTTTTAATATGGATGAAAAGACATGTTATTTTTATGATGAGATTTTGGCTATTTGTAAATGCAGCTTCCATAATGACTAATGGGTTACATTTGTTTACATCACAGTGAGTCAAGATGGGAACATACTGGTTAATAGGCTTCTTTTCTTTGACGTTTTACAAGGTGCTAACTGCAGTTAGGATTTCTAGCGGCCAGTGTTATAAATGAATAACAGTTTGAGTAGAATATGCTATCACATTAATTAAGCTGCTCTTTACTAACATTGTCTGAAAACAATTAATGTTGTAATGCAGTGGTTATTATTTGGGGGGTTTTTTGTTAATGTTGCAGAATTAGCAAGGAGTCATTATCAGCTATAAAGTGCTGATGAATTATTTGGATATATAAGAGAGAAATAAAAGGTTAACACTGCGTTTTCTGGAAAATTTGCATGACTTTTAACATACTCATGACCCGGTTTCAAAGTGTTCAGCAACATGATGTCACTGTTCAGCCCCATTAACATACAGCCTGCACAGGGTGGAACGCATCTTGTGCAGACAGGAGTTTTCAGCCTTTACAGCTGGAGGAGCTTCACTTAGAACTTGTATCCAAGCCTAGCTGGCTGGAGGAGCTAAGCAGATGTGAACTTGGCTCGTAGAGGAGCAGATGGGAATCCCCCGTGCTTTAAAACATGCCAGGGAGTTGTGTCAAATGCTTTCCCATAAGATTAAAAAAGGAGCGGACAGAGGTCATCTGGCCCCATCATCACTGTGTGAGCACACACGGAGAGTTGTGCATCTGTTTCTCCACACAGCAGAGGGGAGTGGAGCAAAGCTACAGGAGGTATTCAGTGGAAAATAGTCTCTTTCAGGAGCACGTTTTCTTTCCAAGAAGTTGTGTGGTTCTAACACAACTTAGCAAAGTCCTGGTCCAAAGTCTGGTTTGTGCAGAGCCACAGCTGTTTAAGAAGCAGTTTCGTGATTCTAGAAGGAAAATGACCACGTGTCTCCCGGTAGGATCCAGACCCCCAATCTGAGCCTCCAGGAGCTGGTTCTCTGGAGAAAGCGCTAAATTCCCCCTGTATCGAATCAGAGAATCATAGAATGCGTTAGGGTGGAAGGGGCCTTTAAAGGTCATCCAGTCCAACCCCCTGCAGAAAACAGGGACTTGTTTGAGGACCTCCAGCAGAGATGCCATTAGCCTAAGCTAGAAGCATTAATTTAGGCAGAGACTGACAAAGGTTCAGTAATTATTGAGTAGGAAAGAGGGGAGGACAGAGGGGGTTGAGGTCAGTTAGAAGCACGGAATGGCAAAGGACACGGCGCTCTCCTCGTCGGCAATAACAGAAAGGAACAAGAGCGAAATATTTGATAAGCCAAACTGAACGACAAGGGGCGCTGAGGAATCGACCCTAATTTTCATTCCCTTTTCCCTGTCAAAGCACATCTCGGAGACTGCAGCCCGGTTCCGAGGAGACGTCGTCGGTCCCGGACCCGCTGCCTGAACCGGCACTAGGTGGAGCTCCGCGACCGCGGTACGCGGCTTCACCCGGCTCCCGGGCAGCCTGATGCCGGAGCGGCAGCGGGGCGGGGGCAGGGAGCCGGGCTGGTGCTCAGCAGAAGGGCCCGGGTCCAGCCGCGGTGCCCGGCCCAGAGCTACGGCAGACCGGGGGGAACGGGGCTGGGGTGATGCTGCCGGGATTCAGCGCGTCCGGCTGTCAAAGGGAATCCACAGCCACAACCTCCTGGCACTGCTGGCATGAGAGCCGGTCAGCCAGTGCAAACCGGTCAGCCCCTTCCGTTAGTGCATGTGCCCCAGCAGCCGAGCCTGTGTGTCACAGGCAGCTGGAGCCAAACACACTAGGAGGCCCTTTCTCGAGGGAAACTGGACGCATTTCTCTACCACAAGTCTCTGTGTTGGGCTTGGGATATCCGTGATGGGCTGGGGCTAGTCATGTGTTGAACCAGAAGAGGACAGCAAAAGTGTCATGCAGGCCAGCCAGGTCTTTCAGTCCACGTGTTCATAGAGGTATGTTCATGGGGGCACGTAGCAGTAGGACAAGGGGTACTGGTTTTAAACCCAAAAAGAGGATATTTAGGTTGGCTATCAGGAAAAAGATCTTCAATACGAGGGTGGTGGATCACCGGGACATGTTACTCAGACACCTGGTGGCACCATCCCTGGAGACATTCAAGGTCAGATTTGATGGGGTTCTGAGCGACCTGATCTAGTGAAGATGTCCCTGCTTACTGCAGGGGGGTTGGATTAGATGACTTCTAAAGGTCCCTTCCAACCTTACACATTCTATGATTCTATATGTGAAAGGTGATGAAGGTCATATTTGCTACTGAGAAACTTTGTGGATAATGTTGGTTTATTTAAGAGTCCTTTCTGGCTGCATTAGGGTCCCCACCCTCCATGATGGGGACATGTCATGGGGATATCACTGTCTTCCAGATAAAGAAAGCCTAGGTGTTACTTCTAATCACAACCCTTCAGTTTCACCAGTGCCATTCCTTCAGATTCTAAAAATCTACCTCTGGTTTCCACCATATTTTTTCTGGAGAAGTGACTACGTACCTGATGTGGACTGGGATGTGCTTTGGAAAAGCCTTCTGCGGCAGGAGAAGCAAGCTGGGGGGTGTCCTGAGCGCAGAGGGGCTGTGGAGCTCAACCCAGGCAGAGCTGGGGCTGGTCTCCAGGAGCTGAACCACAAAGGGAGAGGCCAGAGGATGGCAGTGTGGGCCACAGCCAGGAGCCTGGCCCTGAGATCTGGGCTGGGCCCTACCTTTCACTCTTTCTGAGACCTCTTTTCAGATCAGGTAAAAAAAAAAAAATGGGGTGAGACTTCTCTTCCCTCCCAGGAACTAGAAAACTTCTGGAAGCAAATGGGAGGTGGTGGAAAGTATTCAGGCACCAGTTTCTTCTTGGAACCAAGACGACTACTGGGGTTTTTGTTAGTTTTGGAGGGAAGAGGTTTGCCTAAGGAGGATGAAGACTATTCTGTCTTCTTGCAGCCCCAGAATAAAGAGAGGTCCCATGTGGGACCTTCAGCCTGCTCCCTAGCAGGCCCAGGAAGCTCTTGGCACCTCCTTGCCTTGTACTCCCACACAGACTAGCACAAAATATTATGCACAAACCACCGTGGCCCTGCAGGGATGTGTTCAGTTACGGCCTTTGGAACCTTCGACCTTGCAAACAACAAGCTGTCTATGCAGGCCAGAGCCACGCCATGCCTTTGCTGACTGAACAGGTTCTCTGGATTTGGCCTCCTGTGAAACCCAATCTGAGGGGGGTGGTGATACGGGGCAACCACCATAGCATCTTTCCATGGAAGGCCCTTGGGGGCAGGGGGCATAAATCATCACAACTAGAGCTTCTGAGACGTGTGGGAGGACACGGCC
This sequence comes from Zapornia atra, assembly GCA_013400835.1. NCBI lineage: Eukaryota > Metazoa > Chordata > Aves > Gruiformes > Rallidae > Zapornia > Zapornia atra. The sequence continues at coordinate 5,286 of VZTU01004377.1, read as the reverse complement.
ACGGAGCGTGCATCACCTACCTGCAAAGGTTGCACTTCAAAGCTGGGAGGTGTAGGAAATGAATCAGTGAGGAAGGCAATGAGGACATCAGCCTTTATATCAGCCCTGGGGCATGGAGGGGATAGCCTCGGGGCTCACTGGTAGAAAACGTGTGCAAGCAAATCATTTTGCAGCTGGAATTTGATTTGCTTGGTGTGGGAGTCAACATGTGCATCCCACCAGCTGGGCCAGGACTTGCAGCTTCCCGAGGAGCAGTATGGCTCTAGGCCAAGGCTGGGGGGCCGGGGCGCACCCCTGCCTCAGGCTGCCTAGCCCGGCTGCGCCTCGCCTGCAAAGCCAAAAGCGTGCAGCTGGGGACAGTGGCGCTCCCACCGCGTCGTGTCCCGTAAGCCCCCACCGCCGCCGGGTGCCGCCGAGGCCGCGCTTCGAGCCCTGCGTGCTCCGGAGTGCGCCCGTACGGGGGGGGGCGGTCCTCGGGGAGCAGGGAGCGGTAACAGCCGAGCCCTACACCCCTTCCCCGGGACCAAGTCCTCCGCCGCCCCGCACGCCGCCCACCGGGGCCGCGCCGTCGGGGCCACCCCGCGGTTGCTGGGCGACTCACGGCTCCCGGGACCGCATCAGGCACCGGCCTTCCCAGGCGGGACATGACAGCGCGGTCCGAGCACAAGCGGGAAAGGCGGCCGGGGCCAACAGCGCGGCCGGGGGCGCGCTGGGGCCGCTTTCCTTCTCCTTGACAGGAAAATAATAAATAATATTTTTTAAAAAGAAGAATTCTAAAAATATATCCAGCCGAGGATGGATTTGGCCGGCCAGCAGAAGGGTCCCGGGGGGGTCTCGGTGCATCAGCAGCTTCTAACGAGCAAAGCAAGGCCCAGCTCCTGTAAACGGGGCCAGGGAACGCGACGAGGATCAATCAGCCTTTGGTGTCCCTCCCGGACACACCGAGCGGCTCTCCGGGAGGAACTGGCCACTGGACCCGAGCGGCTGGGGCCACCCCCACCGGTCTGTAAGCCGCACGTAGCCTCTGGTGCAGAATTTGGCTTTTTTTAACCCCTTTTCTCCGTATGTTCCCGTTTCCCGGAGGGAAGCCGGGGCAATGCGAGCCCAGGCCCGGCAGCACCAGCGCGAAGAGGCAGGGCTGGTCGGGACGGTGGGGCCGGCCCACGGCGGGTTCCCGGTCTCGCAGGACGGTGGGCTCCCAGCCTGGCACACGGTGTCACCCCCACCCCATCCCCCCTTGTCTCTACTTCCTTCCCAGCAACGTGAATCCGCTCGGGAGCATCTAACCCGCTCCTAGAGGCATGTGCTTAAACAAGCCGAGTATCAACCCCACGATAAAAGTATTGGGTTATTCTGCAACGTAATCTACATCAAAGCCTCGGGGGCTGCCGGCTTGAAAAGATCCAAGATGTTTTCTAAGTCCTTATCATGTCTGTGCTTAGGGGGAGTCATAAATTCCACAGGTCGGACTAACTAACACACGATTCCTCCTTCCCTTCTCTCTCATCAGCCACCAAAGGCTTTCAAGCAGGGCTTTTTTTTTTCCTTTCTTTCTTCCCTTTAACCTTGCAAACAGAGCTCTTGGTTCCGTGTCGTTACGGTGGGGGGAGAAGGAAGGATTCCCCCACCCATACCCCCAGCTTTTCCGAAGTGACAGAAAAAAAGCGATCATTTAAAACTGAAAACTATTAGAGATAAATAAAAAGGTGAACCCGCATCCCGCGAAGGGTGCCGGCAAGAGGGAGCAGTCGGTGGAGGAAGGATCGCGGGGGCTGCGCGGCGCTTGGCCTTTCCCTGGGCTTACGGGGAGGTCCCGGGCCCGGGACGGGGGTCACGGTTCCGACGAGAAGCGTCCGCCGTGGAGCCGGATACCGGCTGCCACGTCCTTGGAGGCGAGGGCCCGGCAGCGGGCGGTGGGCGACACGGCCCCGCGTATCTCCCGCAACCATACCGCTGACCTGACTTCCCCCGGGGCAGACAGATCCCCACGGAAATAATTATTTCAGCTCAAGTAGTAAGGCTGGGGCCGGAGACCCGCGTGAATCTGCCCTACGGTGGAAATGCAGGGATCGGGATGGGGTGGGGGAGGGGTTAATATACGTCTTTATTATATATAATTATATGTAGAATATGTATTTTATATATTTTTATATATATTATATATATAAAAACAGTAGCCCCGATTAGGCACTTGTCATCTTGAGAGGCGTTGAATCGTATTTCCGTGCTCAGGATCTAACGAAATAGGAAATAAACGAGGGAAACGAAGAGAAAAAACAGGGACTCGCCCGCGCTTTGGTCCCGGGGTCCCCGCTCCTCTCCCGGGGCTGCGGCTCTGGGAGGGAAGCCCCGCGACAGAGGCGGGGAAGCAGCCGGCATCTGCCAGGACCAGCTAGGAAAACCTCCTGCCTTGGTCGCCGCTTCCAGACCGGCAGGAATAAAAGTATGGAAATCCATCTGAGAGAGGCATCCCCCGTCCCCATTCCCCTTTGCAAGCCAACATCTCTGCGGAGGGCCGAGGGGGATACAAATGCTGACTCAGTTGCAACGACAGGAAGCCCGACCAACCCCCCAGGAACGTAGGCTCTGGATGTGCGTGGCTCTCGATCCCACTTATTTTAAGACAAAAGGGTCCCGGGGGCAGAGTGTCCCTCGCCCAAGCAGACGGGAGCGGGGAGTGCGGCCGGGGACGCTCTGGAGCATCGACCCGCGGCCCGAGCGGGCTTTGTCCCCCCCCTTCGCCTCCTGTCCCAGGTATGGGACGGCTGGCAGGGCTCAGTCTCCCCAGTCCTCTCCGTGCCCCGGGAGCAGCTGGGATCACTGTCCGACGGGCAACGGCAGAGCCGGGCCGGGGAAGAGAGGAGCGATATGCTCGCTGCGGAGCAGGGCAGGCGCGGTGCTTCCTCGGAGCCTTGCTCAGCTCCTCCGCCAGAGTTCTGGAGCTCTCATCCAGCTCCCTCTCATCCACCTCCGCGGCCGGCGCCCCCAGCTCCGGCCAGCTCTGGTTGGCGTCAGGTCTCACCCCAAAGCGCTGCCACCTGCCTGCTAGGAATCCACGCATGGAGCCTTAGACAGAGAACCGGGCTGGTTCGGAGTTTGTCAGAATTTTCGTGCGTTTTAATACGTTCAGGGTTTTGTCATTTTAATGACCCTTTTCTCCGTTTATGGCATCATCAAATTCACATCCGCACAGATCGGCTGTGGCGGTGCTTATCGGCAGAGCCGATTACACTGAAGGGACGCAGCATTTCTTCTCCAGAGTTAGAGTTCAGCCTCACGCGGCAGGGAGGGCTGGGGGCTGCAAGCCCCGCTCCCTCTTCCCGTTACCCCACCGCTCGGCGGTGGTAGGGCGGCATGATGGGAGTGGGCAACAGGCAGAAATACCCTTCGGAGAAGGCGGCTGGCACGCGTCCCCGCATCCCTGCTGTCGTGCTGCTGTTGTCGTAGGGTCGCAACCGCCGTCGTCAGCGACAGTCTGCGAACTTCAAGTGACGGTGTTGGGCGCAAGCACCGCATTACCGGCTGTGTGTAGGGTGGGGGTACCCCGTACCTCTCAGCCGTAGTACTCACGGTGATTCCGAGGGGACCGCCCGCGGTCTCTTCCCCGGGAGCAATGCCTCGACTCTTTGTGTGCCCCGGTTTACCAGGACCACTGACACGGGACGCTCCCGGAACCCTTGGGAGTCGTCGCTGAATTAGTCCCACTCGTGTTAAACTATAGCTACGGCGCAGCCCCACGCTCTGTACAAAAGTAGCCGGCGAGGGTGGCGGGTTGGGGAGGAAGACCGAGGAGTGGTCTGCAGAACAGCCGTCCATGGGGAAGGAAAAATACCCCTGGGAGACAGCCACATGGATCTCCCCAGGAAAGACCCGCACAGGCGGAACCGGGATAGCGCAGGGCCCGTGGGGAGCCCCGGTAGGACCCAGCCTCACCCGCTCCCCGCAAGCGCCCGGGAGAGCGGCGGGGCCGGGCAGTGCTGCGCTGCTCCGGCGAAACGTGCCGGGAAAACGAGGGGACGCTCCCGTCCTCATCCATTTTTTTTCTCGGCGGGTGGAAGGGTTTCCTGGCTGTGTCATGGGAAAAGATGCGAATATGCAAACGTTGTCTGGCATTGTCCCCTCTTAGGGTGAAAAGTTAAAGCGTTAAAAGCGGCGGAGAGAAGCAGAGAGGGGGGGGTCACCTCTTCAAAGGGGGCTGGCTGGGCCGAGGGAGCTGGCTGTCACTTGCCCGGGAGCCGCCCTTCCAAGGGCCAGCATTTTCAGCGGGTTTCCAAGGCGTCGCGGTGGGAAAAAGCCTATGTGCGGGGGCGGGGGGCAAGTTGCTGGTTTCCCCGTGGGCTCGGCCGCGCTGCAGCGAGGGAATTGCTTCCCGGCTTGGTGGGCTCAGGGCAGAGGTGGACGGGTGCAGCCTTGAGTCCCCCCGCTCCCAGTCCCCTGCGGTCAGAGAGATGCTCCGGCCTCGCTCCTGCGGCGGGTACGAGGGCAGCGGGTACTGTAGGAGAAGCACCCGCGGCCCTCGTCTCTTCCCAGTACCCGGGCCCCAGGCTGTGGCGAGGAGGGTGGGCAGCGCTGACCTCGACGCTCCGCAGACACACGCGGGGAGAAGGAGGCAGCGCCCTCGGAGGGGGTCGTTTCTCCTCTTACCTCTCCTTCATCGCCCGTGACCGAGTGGAGCTGGTGGGAAGCACGTTAGGAAACAAAGCAACAACAACAACAAAAAATATAAAGGAAAGAAAAGTGTAGGCCGTCGCGGTGGGGTTTGTTTCATAAAACAACCGCGACAAAATGGTTTTGTGGATTTTTAATCAAAACTGCCTCTTCCTCCACCCCCCAGCCCCAAGCACGGAAAAGAGCTGGTTAAAGTGGTGCCTACAGATCGGCCGCGATACACGGTTCCCATATTCCCACCCTCGCCCTTAGATCTCCCTCTCTGTCTTTTGCAAGTCTCTTCATTTCATCCTTTGAACCTGTGATTGGAGGTTAAAGTGCACCAGGTTGCAATGGAAGGAGGAAGCTCTTAAACAATAAAGGCTTGAATATTTAGCTGTGATCAGGTCGCTGCCCTCTCCTTATCTTTTTAAATGCAAATCGTCTTTTAGGGGTAGTAGCTATATACCCAGCGCCTCTCCACGTCACCTGCCTTTGGTGTGTCTGGGCCATTACTAATAGAGCCTTGTAAACAATCGTTAATCATGTAAGTGCTGCCGGCCATTGGATTCGGACAGGGAGCCGGGAGCGCGGAGCGCAGCGCGGGGCCGCGGCCCCTCCGCCTGCCCCCTCCCCGCC
>VZTU01004376.1:113497-145114 GCA_013400835.1 Zapornia atra | reverse complement strand
CCTCCCGCTTCAGGGGGGCACTTGGAGCACGCAGGGAGCTTACCCTGCGTCAGGGTACAGGGGCTCACCCGCTCTGCCCCTTTTCTCCGTGAAAGGAGGAGCGGGGAAAGGGCTTTCGGGCACCTTGGGAAGGTGTTTGGCCGGGCTCTGAGACACGTTGGTATCACAGGGTGTAAATACGCACGTGGGGTTACGGGTAGGTCTGTGCAGCCTCCTCTCCGTCCTTAGCCTCATGCTAACAAAGAGGCTTTGTATGAGTTGGGTCCTGAGATTCCTCCCTCTGCCGCCTCTACAGACCTGGTGCTTTGTGCTTTCGCTGCTGCTTCTCGTGTCTGTTGACTTGAGCGGCGCACGCCCATTTGCCAGCAGCAGTTTGAGCTCAGCCTTTTCATTAAGGGATTGGGCACTGGCCGGTGAGCCCTAGTCACTCCAGTTTATGTAGAGAAGTGGTGGCTTATTGGGAACTGAGTCAGAGGGCTTTATAAATGTTTTGACTTGGTGTCCTTCTTGCTTTTCTCTTTTTTTTCTTTCTTTAAACCCTTTCAAACAGGTTCCGCTGGAACAATATGCCTCGCCTAGAAAAAGTTTATCTGAAGAACAATGTCATGGGCCTTATATCTAGTGTAAGTGCCTTCTGTCCAGGACTGTTCTCCGAAACGTGATTCCATCACTTGGAGATAGAAAGTCAGGTAGCCCAGACACCTGAATTCTATCCTGCGTTTCGTTACTGAGTTGCTATGCATCCCTGGTTTGTTGAGGGTTTTTCTCTGCCTTGTAGTCAGGTCAATAACCATGTCACCTCACGTGGCAGGAAGTCGTGAGGCTTTTATAACATGGGTAAGGTCTCTCTGTGTGTGTATAATTATGTGTAATATATATAAGGTGCTTCAGAGACAATTCAGTAAACATTGATGCTTTTAGTCTCTAAGAATAGTAAAGCCATTATCTTAGCTGTGTGTTTTCTCTATCATTGTATTTGCTCATGTGACCAAGTGACCTTCTTTTGAGGAAAATCCTTTTGGTTCCCAGGCTTCACTATCTATGGGTGCTTCTGGGAGGGTAGGAGTGTCATCCAGGGTAGCTGGGACGAAGAGCCACGCAGTGTCATTATGGTTTGTTTTGTTTTATTTTGTGTGGTTTAGACTATTTGCAACCACTGTGCTTCCCAGGTCAGAATTACAAACACCTGATGTGTTTGCTGTTTTGTATAACCCTGCTGCAATTCTATCTCAGGGAACTCAAAGTATTCTGGAGGAGGAAAGTCACATTAAGGATGTTCTGTCTCGCATTGTGGTGGAGATGATCAAGCGCGAATGGCCTCAGCATTGGCCTGATATGCTAAAGGAGCTGGACACTCTCTCCAAGCAAGGGGTATGAAGCACACCTGTCTGTTCTCTCCTGCTTGCTCATAATACAGGTTTCAGTCTTATGTCATCCTGAGGGAAGCCTAACTTGCTTGTGGTCAAGTGTGACAGGCTGATGATGGACCCAAGAATCTCAGTAAGGTTAAGTTATTCTCAGAGGTGATTTTTAGCAGAGAAAGGGCCCGTTCTCCTGTCTTGCTTTCCCAAGGTGGGACTTGTGTCCTCATGCATACTCGCTTTCTTCCTTCGTCTCTGAGCTAGCCGCTAGAAATCTGAGTATTTGAACTGTGCTGATAGAGTGTATTTAATTTTGGGACATCAGGAAACCCAGACAGAACTGGTGATGTTCATCCTCCTACGCCTGGCAGAGGATGTGGTGACATTTCAAACTCTGCCTACCCAGCGCCGGCGAGATATCCAGCAAACCCTCACCCAGAACATGGAGAAGATCTTCAACTTCCTACTATCTACTTTGCAGCAGAACGTCAATAAGTACAGACGCATGGTAAGAGTCTCCTTTCCTTGGGTTCAGGCAGTGCTGGAGCCATTTAGGAGTTGGGATACAACTCGCTAGTGGTTGGTTGGGGAAGCAAGTGCAGAAACTGCCTGAAATCTGTTGCTGTCGCTGCGGCCTGGGAAGCCAGTGCTGATCAGAGAGACTGAACGCACCAGGTTGACAGGGTTACTGTTGGTAGTTTGGATTTGCTAGTGTAAATGTCTGGAGGGGGTGTGTGCCTCATCTGCGCTGTTGGAATGCTCTGCTGACACAGGGGGTCAGCAAAGGGGGGGGCTTAGCAAAGAGAAGGTGTGGTTGTGGCAGAAGTGGGTAGATTTGGGGTAGTTTGTGAAACGTGCTGTGGTGAAGAGATGCCGACCTGGGCTCACATCTACTCTCTTATGCTGCAGTGGTGTCTTTGCAGCGATGCACCAAAATGGATGATGTTCTGTTGTCATTGCATTTGGGCCTCTCTAGTCCTTTTCTCTGAGAGCTCAGGTCAAGAAGCTCTTTCTGGTCAAGTTGTAGTGAGAAATGCCTTTTCTTTTTGTGTAAAGAGACTTTTCTGAGTTCTTACCTAGAGCCAGAGATACACAGGTTGGTCGAGTTCCTGTGAGAAGGAAGCAGATTAGAGCGTGAAGCACATTTAGAAACCAGTCTAGAAATAAGTTGCTTAGGTGTATCTCTCTTTCTTTGTCTGTGAATTAAAATCTATAGTTAGACTAAATGTGAAACTGGGAGGCAATGAAAAACCCTCTCTGACCTGACTTCTGTTCATTTTCCTGATGGGCTGACAGGCAGAACAAGCCCACCTGTAGATCAGACAGTTCTTGGTGCAGTTAGTGGCAGAGGGTGGGAGACGCTGGTGCATTTTGTAGTTTGGTTGAAATGCATTTCCAGGTAAGGTTTGAGTTACAGTGCTTGAGGCTCTGAAGTGTGGCTGCTTCTGCTAACGATGGAATCTTTCTGATTGGCAAGGTTGGAGCACCCCAGGAGCAAGAAGCCCTCACCACTCCACAGGTTAGCAGATCTTTGGGATATTTGCGCCCAGGGTAAATGCTGAGGGTTGGGTGTTCAATTACCTCTCTGTACACTGAGACTGGGGGAGATGATGGACAGTTCCCCAAGGCTGTAATGACCTGCACTGCTTGTAAGTATGCAGTTCTGGTGTGGTGGCTCAGTTGTTAAATGTTGGGGGTTAACTTAAAGTTGCTGTGCTGAATAGGTTGATGGGCTGAGTTCCCAAACCAAAACGTTGCAGCTTGTGGTGTCTTTGCATCCGAAAACCAGATCAAACCTGACTGTCCCAGGGACTCGCTGGTTGGAATCAAAACGTTGGCACAAGCAGCGTGTTGCTGCTGTTTGGAACTGGGAGCCAGGCTATAAGGTCTTGCCCCAGCTCTCTCTTCTGCTGACCATGTGTTGTGGTTTAACCCAGTTGGCAGCTAAAACAAACATACAGCGGTTCTCTTGCTCCCCTCCCAACAGTGGGATGAGGGAGAGAATCAGAATGGAATAGGAAAGGTAAAATTCATGGGATGAGATGACGACAGTTTAGTGGGGCAGAAAAAATAATGCACAGAACAAGTGATGCATGGTACACCCAGAACTGATGCTCAGCTGGTTCCCCAGCTCCCCCGCCTCCTGACCAGCTCCCCCAGCCATATACTGAGCACGATGCCATATGGTCTGGGATATCCCTGCGTCCAGTTTGGGTCAGCTGTCCTGGATGTGTCCCCTCCCAGCTTCTTGGGTGCCCCCCGCTTCCTGTTGGTAGGTCAGTAGGAGAAGCTGAGAAGCCCTTGATGGCTTGGCAACAACTGAAAACATCAGTGTGATGTCGACTTTGTTCTCATGCTGGATCCAAAACAGAGCCCAGTACCAGCTGCTAGTAAGGAAGTTACCTCTATCCCTGCGGAAGCCAGGACAGCCCCTTTCACTAAGGAGCTGTACTGTGAAGCCAGTTATGGCTGTGTTCTCGAGAAGAAGAAGCCTGTCCAGCGGTGGCTGGAAGCTGGGGAGGAGAGTGCTGTGGGTGCTCACTTACCATCTCTTGTTTTCTTTTTCAGAAGTCTGATCTGGCTCAGGAGCCAAAGGTGAGTGGAGCTATGCGGGGCTTAATGCATTAGTCAACCTTAAGACCAAGATTGCTTAGAACTAGGATCTTCCTAGGCTTTGGAGTCTTATTACCTGCAGTTCTCAGTTACTGATGGGTATGTTCACCCATAATACAGACTCCTTGAGAAGAGAGAAATGAGGGGTGGGGAGCAGAAGGGTCCAAGTCTCTCGCTGTCACGGGGGTTTCTGGTACCGGGAGTGGACGGCTTTAGTCAGGAATTGGTGTCTCTCTGGCTCTGACCTCTTGCCTCCCCTCTGTTCTCAGGCCCAGGCAAACTGCCGTGTGGGGATAGCAGCACTCAACACCTTGGCCGGCTACATTGACTGGGTGGCCCTGAGCCACATCACAGCAGACAACTGTAAGCTCTTGGAGATGTTGTGTCTGCTCCTAAATGAGCCTGAGCTCCAAGTAGGAGCAGCAGAGTGTCTCCTGATTGCTGTCAGCAGGAAAGTGAGTTCTTCCTCCTCAGTACTGTTGTAACCCTCTCCAACTTCTGTGCTCACTGTTTTGGAGATCCCCATTGACTTCCCACCCACCCCCTTCCCACACCTGTGAAGTGGGGGACGTACTGTCACCAGCTGTGTCATCTGGCTGCTCAGAGAAATGTCAGCAGGATCTAAACAGGTGCTTTGACCCATAATTTTCACAAGCAACTTAGTGTCAAGGCTGAGTGCTTACCAATTGCCTTTAAGTAACTACCCAGTCTGCAGTGAAGAAGAGTTCACGTGTCAGGATCAGGTCTTTTGGTTTAAAGTTCTTGTGGTGGGATTCCTTGGGGAAATCTCTTGGGATCAGGAGAATTAGGGTTAGAATTTTTGGCAAGTTTTTACTGAAACATATTGTGGACTGTAAGCCCTTCCCCTGATGAAAGGACAGTTGTGGATCTCCTCCTTTCACTTGTAGATGGGAATAAATACTTAACGTAGATGGGAATAAATAGTTATGTTCTAATTGAGGCATATTTGGTGTATCTTACACGTAGGGTAAGCTGGAGGACCGGAAGCCTCTGATGGTCTTATTTGGAGATGTTGCCATGCACTACATTCTCTCTGCTGCCCAGTAAGTACCATCCTGCTGCTGTAGCTTCACACAAAACCCTATCCCAATGGCTTTACAGGTGGGATTTCAAAAGATACACTGCTGCTTAACTGCAGGAACCAGGGGCCGGGTTAGGAGGAAACAAACCCCACCATTTCTTTTGCAGAACCTAAGAAACTGCAAGGGCTTTTTTCAAATCCCATAATTGAAGGGCAAAGTGGTGTAAATACCACATTTTTCCCAGCTTTCCTTCTCTTTTAGCCTGACACTGATCAGGAGGGACTCTTTTCAGAGAGGCAATTTCAGAGGTTTTAGAGGCTGATAAATAAAGCAGTACTTCACAGTCATAGCCAAGAAAATCCCGCTGCAATGAAACCAAATTGCTCTGTTCCTCTGTTTAATCTACAAGATAGGTAGGAGTGTGCCTTTGAGTAACTGTGACCCTGTTCTCTCCCCTCCCCTCGTTCCCAGGACAGCAGATGCAGAAGGCCTGGTGGAGAAGCACTATGTTTTCCTGAAGAGACTTTGCCAAGTTCTGTGCGCGTTGGGCAGCCAGCTGTGCGCCTTGCTAGTAAGTCTCAGCAGCAGCCCTGCAAGGCTAGTATTTAGTGCTGGGGGCAAGGCAACCGTGACCTGAGGTAGGAACAGGGTTCTCCTGGCACACTTGATAGCAGTAGGGTTCTCTCCACACTTTTAGAGAAGGCAGAAAGGGGTCTGCTTGGAAGTGGGGTAACTGTATCGTGCCAGGTTGTAGGGATATTGAATGGAGAGACCCTGACTGATTCCAGGCCTCTGATATAATCAAGAATCATCTTCTATAATCTCTGGAAAATACTGAAGTTTCATTGAAAATTGGTCAAGTTTCTTGCTGTCTGCTGCTACAGGAAAACTACTCCAGAAAATTCAAAGGGTTCCAACACAAGAGTAAATTTCCCTGTTCAAAATACCTCTAAAGGGTGTACCTGTTTGTTCCTCCTCCGAGATCGCTCAAGGTGGAGGTGGAAACAGGTTTTGCACCTGCTGTTCACCTGCCCGATGCTTGGTGAAGATGCACATAGATACTGCACACGCCATGCTGGTTGCTGATTTCCCTCTCCATTCAGTACTGTGCTTCCACAGTAAGGAAGACAGGCTCCCTGAGAGGTGCTCTTTGTGGGGAGAAGGAGGCAGCCAGCTGTGCAGGGGACAGCAAAAAAAGCAACCCAACAACCATGCTTAGAGAATTTAGCTCTGAAAAGAATGGACAGCAAACAAAGGGGTGTTACTATTTTCAGTGACTTCACTGGCTCTCAGTGGGAGCTAGTCTGTAATGAAGTAATGAGCTGGGGATTTGAGTCCTCTCATCCAGATTCGCTCAGGAGAGGTAGCACTGAGCTTTACAGCTCCAGAACCGGGATCCCAAGGGCACCAGGTTGTATTATGGTTAGTGAGGAGCAGCAAAATCATGAATGTGTGGCTCTGGGCAAACCTTGCTTTCCTGATGAACGTCTTGGAAAGTTGTCAGTATGTTGAATGCAGGAAACATTTGGAGGGAGTGAAATCATCTGGGTGCCCTTCCTTGTGAAATTCTGCAGTTGAGGATTGCTCCACTTCAGAGTACTGCTGGGTGGGCTTGATCCAGTAGAAGTGAAATTGTGACTCGTGGCAGCAGCAGCAGTTACAAATTTGTTTTTAATGGAACTCCAGTGCCCGAGAAGTCACCTTTCTCTCTTGAATGAGAGTGCTGCTTCCAGTGCCCACAGGCTGGTCAGCAGAACTTGCTGCTCCTCCGGCTATACTGGTTTTGGAAAAAATCACAGTTGCTAGTGGTTTCGTCTCTGCTCCTTTACAGCCTATGGCCTTGGAGATAGTTCTGCTGCTTTACCCAGAGACATACTGCTTGTGAGCCCAGCTTCACATGCAGAGTTAGGATTTGGTCTGAAATTCTTCCCTTTCCTAATAGGGCGCAGAATCTGACGTGGAAACGCCAGCCAACTTTGGAAAATACCTTGACTCGTTTTTAGCCTTCACAACCCATCCCAGCCAGGTATGCAAAGGGCTGAAAGTCTTGTGTGTGTCTGTAAGAACACGTGAATGCCTCCTTGTGCTGACCTGTGGAGCACTGCTGGACTTTAGCTGCCCGATCCTGCTCTCCAGGCTCTCCATGTCAGCTGAAGTCCTGGAAGGCAGAGTGGTTTCTTCTCCATTACCACTGGCTTAGGAACAGTGCCTGACACAGAGGTGCCAGGTAGAAAGTGCAGAATTTGCAGCCAGGCCTAGTGTTTACTTGGGGACTTCTGGCATTCTGTAAGTTTGGGTCATGCCTGCAAGGTGCCTTGGCCTCAACCAGATAGTCTCTGTAATTTACTGTTGGCTTCTGAGAGCGACATTTAGTGTTAGTGGTGGAGAGTCCAGCACTGAAATCCTTCTCTGTTCATCTCTTCTTTCTCTCTTCCTGCCCCCAGTTCCTACGTTCTTCCACCCAGATCACGTGGGGAGCCCTCTTTCGGCATGAAGTTCTGTCTCGTGACCCCTTGTTGCTGGCCATGATTCCCAAATATCTCCGTGCATCAATGACCAACCTAGTGAAGGTACGTGGGGACTGCAGCCAGAGGGGTGTGAGAAGGTGCCCAGGTGAACGTGGCCTGTGGATCGCAGGGGAGAAACTACAGTTTTACCACGTCTGCCAGAGATGTGGTCTCTGGGCTGCGGAGCAAACAGCTCTGTCTCAACATTCTACTGGCTGCTCCTCACCTCCAGTCTCCTTGAAAGTGGTGTTAGTTGTGTTTGGATGTCTCCTCTTCCTGCCTGACCTTGTCTGCTCTGTCCCCAGGTGGGCTTTCCCTCTAAAACAGACAGCCCCAGTTGTGAATACTCCCGCTTTGATTTTGACAGTGATGAGGACTTCAATGCCTTCTTCAACTGTAAGTTGCTGTCACCCTGCCTGGATCCTGACATCGGTGCCTTTCCTCTTACTTTGACTTGCTGGCTGAGCTTGGAGCTTTCCATCTTGGCTTGAAAGCTTCCACTTGTGTCCTGGGTCTTTCTGCTTGGATCTTGGAGTTTAACTGATTTAGGATTTTCCACGACAGCCCAGGCATTTCATTTTGCTTACTTTTTGCTATTACCTTGCTTGCTGGCCAGGTATGTGGCCTAGTAGTGTTTGCTACTTAGTGTCAAAGAAACTGTTCCTCGTGGTAACCTAGAGGAGGAAGCGAAACAGCCCGAGTTCTGCCCAGGTTAGGGAGAGGAAGGAACCTTAGGAAAGTCTTTAAAAGCCATTCCAGAAAGAAAACCTGTCTTGGCCCCTGCTAAGAAGCTTCTGGTTCAGTACTAATAGCTGGAGCAGAGCAATTAAAATAGCCAAATTTAATCATGATCTATAACCAGCGAACAGGGAATCCTGGATATTAATACTTTTTTTCTTTCTTTTCTTTCTTCTTGTATTTTACTTCCCAAGGCTGAGTTGGGACTCACTGGCTGGTATAGTTTGGTAGTCACTTGGTGACTTGGAGGATATACTCAATAAATTACTTAAATTCTTACTCTTTACACTTAGGTTGGAGTATTGTAAGTGTTGCAAGTTGCAAATAACCCAAGTTGCATCTATAATCAGCAGAGTTGATTTGTTTCGTGTGGTCGTGTACTGGAATATTTTGGAACAAATACAATTCCTGTTCTGTACTTTGCTTTCAATATCTTTGAAATTGGAAACAAGAATTCCTTGGATTTTGTGAGTTAGCATTAGTTTGACAGCCTGGAATCTGAGCAGGGTTGAGTTGAGTAATGTAGCAAAAGTGTCTGTAGCTGAAGGAAGCGGTCGTTACCTAATGCTGGTTTTCTGTCTCAGGCTCTCAAGGTGCTTTGTAAGCACATATAGTTTGAATAACTTTTAAAATTAAAATAAAGGCTTAAGTGTAGTAAATCTTGGATTAGCATGGATTTCCATAATTCATACTGCATTTTAATTGCACTTCTTTTTACCTTAATCCATCATTTTTCAATCCATTTAAATGGCTTCCAAAATTGCCCGTGCTGCTACACCTAGTTTACTGCCTGTCTGCCTGGGCTTACTGCACAGCTCTTGCCAGAGCAACAGTCCATAATGTTCGAGGCCTGCAAAGCTGGGTGAGCTTTGGGGAGGGGAGTGTTTGCACCATCAGCCTGTTGCATAGTGTCTGACTTCTCTCTGCAGCTTTCCGAGCCCAGCAAGGAGAGGTGATGAGGATGGCTTGTCGCCTGGACCCTCGAACTGGCTTCCAGATGGCTGGTGAATGGCTGAAGTACCAGCTCACAGCTCCTGTTGATACTGGACCCATGAACTGTAAGTTAACTAACCTGAAAAAAAGGGTGAGGAAGGTGTGTGTGTGTGGATTATGGGATTTGTTTTTTAATTTGTCAAAAAGTAACTTCTTTGCCTCTTTTTTCTTTCTTTTTCTTTTTTTTTAAGGGGGGGCTGAGGCTCAGCACTAGGTTTTCAGATGTTTAAGGTTGTTTTAAGTTTAAAAGCAAAATCAAATTGTGCGCACCCCACCCCAAATTTAACCCTTTGCAGTCTACCTGTGGAATAGCTAATGTAAAGCCCCTGGTTCCTCCCTTTTCCTCCCCCAAATCCCTCTGCAAAACAGATGCAGCTGTTCCTCTGATAAAACTTCACAATTATTTGGGCCTTGTTGTCTCTGTAATATATTGAGTATTTTTATCCAGGGAAGTTCTGTCTGTCTGGCAAATCCCCCTGCCAGTCACCCTGCTTTCCTCCCACGAGAAAAGCCACAAGTCACAGATAGTGTTGCCCTGCAGCATTGAGCCTGAGCATGGGGGTGTACCCCCTTTTCCTTGCTGTGGTTTGTTGGTGTTGCTCCCTCTGGTACCTCAAAGGTCAGATTTATGTCTCGGGAGCCTTCACTTGAATGAGGCAAATCCTATGGGAATAGTTTAATTGCTCCCAGAGCATCCCTGCCAGGCACAGGCAGGGAGAGCTGTGTAACCAGGTACCTGTGAGTGCCGAGGTGCTGCAGCAGTGTGGGAGCTTATCAGCCTGCTGTGGTACCTGTGTGGAGGAGCGTGGTGAGAGCTCCAGTGGTCTCTTTCTTTCAGCAAAGACGGGCGAAGGTCTCTGCTCCATCTTCTCCCCATCCTTTGTGCAGTGGGACGCCATGACCTTCTTCTCAGAGAGTGTCATCAGCCAGATGTTCCGAACCCTGGATAAAGATGTATGTGTACCAGATAGCCCTGCCTGCTCTCCTGCCTTGTGCTCCGCTGACATGAGTACTGTTTTTCGGCGAGTTTGCTGTAACCAGTTACCTCCATGCAAAAAATCACTCTTGAGTGATTCTCAGGAGAAGTAGTGACCCTTCTTTAGGTGGGACCAAACTCAGACTGGCTTACTCTCAGGCATGCCTTGGTTCTGGGCTCTGTGCCATGAGAAGTCACAGATCACTTGGGTGGCACACTTTGACATAGTGCCTTGCTAGAGGAGAGGTGGAAATTTCCCATTTATCCTTTTTAATTATCCCCTGATTAGAATTTTATTTGTTAATCTTTTTACTAAATGAGAGAAACTCAAGCTCAGGCAGTAGGAGATGGGAAGCAATTTCTCTCTACTTTTTGTTCAACAGCAGGTGAGCTGGAAGGACAGCATTTGTTTTGTGGCTGAGATAGACTGACTTGATTGTTCATTCTGCACACAGTAGCATAATTATATGGGTTGATACAGCTGGTTAAGCATGGAAATCCATTGAGCAGAATGAGGAGGAGAATTGGGAGTCAAGCTCAGAGAAGAGATTTGCCTCTCCCAGAGTTGCAAGCAATTGTACAGGGACTTGAGATTCACATCTCAAGCCTGCCCTACCAACAGCAGTCCTTTTGCCCTCAGCAAGTGCACGCAGCGTACAGTGAAAGTGAGGTTTCTGACACCGCTTCCTGCTTGTTGAGAAGAGCTGTGTTCAGCTGAGAGCACTGATACTGTAGCAGCAGCTCCATGGCCCAGCTCTAGGAGTCATAGGATGTGCACTACAGGCTGAAGTACTGAGTGTTGCCTCCTTTTTTGTCTTTCCTCACTCTTTGCCGTTGCTGCTGTTGTAGGAAATCCCGGTGAATGATGGCATAGATTTGCTGCAGCTTGTCCTTAATTTTGAAACAAAGGATCCTCTCATCCTGTCCTGTGTCCTCACCAATGTCTCTGCTCTCTTCCCGTTTGTCACGTACCAACCAGAATACCTGCCACAAGTACTATCCAAGGTAGGTCCTTGCAGACCATGTGAAAATCAGGTGGGCTTTTTGTGGTGTCCCATGTATTACACTGCCTGAGCTTTGGCATTATGTCAGGGAAGGACTATCCTATGTGTAGTAGATGGTGGAAAACAGAGCCTTGAGACTTGTTTGAGAAGAAACAATGTCATATAAAACAAATTTTGCAGTTCCTAGCCTTAAATCTTAACATTAAGTGCACACTCTAGCTAGTAAACACTGTTTTATTTCAAATCCTTGCTGTGCTGATGGTTGGTCTTTCAGCTTTCTTCTTCACTGACTCTAATGAAATTGCACCAGAGTCGGGTTCTATTCCTTGAGCTTAAAACACATGTCAGTGCCAGATACTGACAGGTGATGTGTAATTTTGGACCTTTTCCTCCCTTTTCCCACAGCTCTTTTCTTCAGTTACCTTTGAAGTTATAGAAGAAAGTAAGGTATGTCTGAATTATTATCTACTAATAGTTGTTTGGAATCATTCTGTCTGAGAGCACACTGAATCTGGAGGCTCAGCTGTAGCAGGCTTCTGAAGTATAGTCCTGCTCCTGGAAAGGGCTGAGAAGTCTGTGTAGAACTGATCTTGGTTGACATAGCCCAGTAAGCTTTGGCTTGCAAGCTTAGAAGGCCGCAGCCATGATCTAAGGCTAATGTGCATAGGCCCCTGGTCTGAGACCGCACCTGGAATGTTGTGTCCAGTTCTGGGCCCCTCAGTTCAGGAAGGATATAGAAAGAGTCCAGTGTAATAAGGAGAAACTTTTTCACTGTGAGGGTGACAGAGCAATGGAACAGGCTGCTCAGAGTGGTTGTGGGATCTCCTTCTCTGGGGACATTCAAACCCACCTGGACGTGTTCCTGTGTGGTTTAGTCTGGGTGATCCTGCTCTGGCAGGGGGGTTGGACTAGATGATCTTTCGAGGTCCCTTCCAACTGCTAATGTTCTATGAATCTGTATTGGCCTTCGTGAGAGTGAAATCACCTCACTAGCCCTGGGTATCCTTCAGTAGTTGGTACATGTGGCTGTAAAGGATGGCTGAAAACCCACCAGCTACCTAGGAAGTGCTTGGAGTCTTGAAATAGCGAATAAGATCCATGGCATCCTCTCTCCTGGAGCACAACCTGTTTGAATATGGGCTTCTTGAGTTGGCCGTTGCTCCAGAGGACATTTGGTGGTTGTGGGATTGTTTGCTGTGGGGGTTGTGGAAATGATGGCGTTAGTTTGGGGATTTTTGATGTGTACTCAACAGTGCAGAAAGCTGTATGTAATGCCTTTTGTCTTCTGAAGATACCCTGCATTTGTCTGAACTTTTGTTTTGTTGCATTGAAGTTTGTTATGTCTGTCCAGGCTCCTAGAACCCGTGCAGTGAAGAATGTGAGAAGGCATGCATGCTCCTCAATCATAAAGATGTGTCGGGATTACCCTCAGCTTGTCCTGGTATGTAAATTCCACTCTGTCATGAAGAGTCTTGCCTCAAATCCAGATGGATTTTGTGGGATCTTCAGCTTCCTTGGCTACAGCCTCTGTTTTTCTTCCAAGAACCATTCCTGCAGCGCAAATGGCAAAGTGCTTTATTCTCTGCATTTCCCTTTTTCCTCACCCCCTACCACCTGCTCCCCCCACCCCCACTGAAAAAATTTTTGCCTGAGGAGCTGAGTTGTAAAGTGGTGAGTTAAATGAAAATGATGAGATAAATACAAAAGGGAGGAGGAGGATACAAGCAGCACTAGATTTGCTTTATTGGAATGCTTGCTGAATTTCCATTTGTCACTTGTGGTAGTCTCCATTGATTCCTTAGCTGAAGACATTAACAGTGACTAGTCTCCAGATATTTCCTGGTACCTAACAGCATGTAGGAGCAAGAGGAGAGTAATTTTTTTGTGGGTTAGCTTGAGAAGACTAGAAAAAAACCAAGCAGTTTAAAATCCATGAGCCAGTTTGGTTTGGCTGAACCAAACAGCCTGTGTGCAGCATGTGTAGCTCTGAACAACAAGCAAATGGAAACACTGGAACTATCTTGAGGTGTGACGCTGCTGTAAGGGATGCGACTTCCTAGAGGAGAGAGGTTGCCTCTGCTTATTTCAGTCATTTGGGAGACAAAAGTAAATGGATGCAGGATGAAAGTAGAGGTGTAGGGAAGAAGAGAGTTTCTTTAGATTGAACGTTCAGAGAAACTTGAGGCTGATGAGGAGGTGGCGATGTAGAGAAATGGTAACTTAGGGACATGCTCCTCCAGCTGTTCTGCTCCCCCAGTGGCCCTCCTCCACACCAAATACATGACATTCTTCCACTTGGATGTGTTTTCTAGCCCAACTTTGAGATGTTGTACAACCATGTGAAGCAGCTGCTTTCCAATGAGCTACTTCTGACACAGATGGAGAAGTGTGCTCTTATGGAGGCCCTCGTCCTCATCAGCAACCAGTTCAAGGACTATGAGCGGCAGAAAGCTTTCCTGGAGGAGCTCATGGCCCCTGTTGCTGGCTTATGGCTCTCCCCAGAGATGCAGAGGTATGGGTCCTTTTTCTGAGCTTTGGGCTGGAGGTGTTGCAGAGGTGGTGCTGGGCCAGTGAGCTAATGTGCAAACCAGAGGAGGGGGGTGGAGTGCCAGGTGACCTCCTGTGCTCTGGGCAGTCACAGCTCTCCTGCAGTTCAGAAACTGCCAACTGAGTCTGAATGCTGCCTGCTGAAAATAAGGAGGTAAGAATTGTTTAAGGGTGTAGAGGAACATTTGAGCACGCTCAGAGCATTTGCAGAAAATGAGAAATACAAGTTGTCTTTGCTCATCTCCAGGAGAAGCCAGGAAGCTGACTTCCTGTTGTAAGCTGAGGTGTCCTGCAGCCCTGGGCAGCTGGGCTCTATCTTCTAGAGAGATTCAAAGGGTTTATATCCCCATGGTCCAGGAGAACTGGAGATGTTTGGAGAGCACACCCGTCTCTGGTGCTTTTTACCATGTTTCTACAGCAGTGTGGAGCACTGGTGCCTCTCCCTATTTAAGATGTTTGTTGCCAGCGCAAAGCTGTGCTTGAAGTCCCTGGTACACTAACCCCCATTGCTGTCTTTTGCTGCTGCCAGAGTCCTCTCAGATCCTGAAGCCTTTATCTCCTACGTGGGTGCAGACAACAAAATCGCTGATCCAGTCTTGGAAGATCCTAGTGGGCTGAACCGCTCTAGAGTGAGTATCACTGCCAGGAGAGGGGTCATCCTTGGAGAGATGGGACTTGCCTACTTCCGTCCCCCATTTCTGTTGCAGTTATGTACAAGATCTCTCTTGATTGTGTACTTTAGGGTGCAGATCAGTGGGTTTTTCAGATTGCAGAATAACAGGGTGGCTCTTGCATCTTTAAGCTGTGGTAATGAGCATGTAGGCCATGCAAACCAGCAGTGCAGTGTGGTATTCCCTACTCTTTGTGTGTCAGAGTTTGGGTTTGGAGAAGCAATTGCTTTCCAGTGTTCTTGGGAATGTAGTGCAGTGAATTCTGTGTGCTTTTTGAGCCAGGCAGTATGGAAGCAGTCATGCTGAGGCTGCAGCATTGAATATAATTAATCCAAGGAGGTCCATGGTGATTTGAGTTAATGAAATGTCTTCACTTCTTGGAAATGGAGCTGCTGTCTTTAGGTCTGTAGAAGACCCTAAAATGCAGTCCACAGAGCTGTGCTTGGAATTTGAGGCTAATGCAGTTTGACTGCTGTCTCATCACAGATCTCACCATCTGTCCCAGTCCATGAAGGAGATGAGGAATTGATGGTGTAGACCTTTCCTTTTAGAGGGCAGACAACCTGGTAGCTTGCATACTCATGAGACTGTATGCATTGATGCTTTGTCTGACAGAGAGTTCCTAGGCCGTCACGCTGTGGCCAAGGGTCAGTGAAGGTGATGGAACATAACGTGTTTCCTGCACTTTCTTGGCAGCAAACCCACCAGAGTTTGTTCCTCTCACCAGACTGGGCTCAGCTGTAGCACGTTGCCTTTGTGATGGGATGACGATTAGCTTCTCAGAAAGCCTGTTACTTAAGGTTGTGCTCTGGCTGAGGAACACTCTCCCCATCTCTTGCCACAGATCAGCTTCTGTGTGTACACCATTCTGGGAGTTGTGAAACGAGCTCGCTGGCCTGCTGCTACTGAAGAGGCGAAAGCTGGAGGGTTCCTGTTGGGATACATGCCCAGTGGATGCCCCATCTACCGCAATCCCTGCACTGAGCAGGTCCTGAAGCTTTTCGACAATTTACTTGCTCTTATAAGGTGGGTCAAGTTGACTTGAAATCATTAATGTTGACTTAAGAATCTCTGAAAGCCAAACTGTGATAAATACATGGAATGCTCAGAGCATGTTCTCCCAGTGAAGCCAGCAGGAACACAGGCTGGTGCAGGCGCCCAAGTACTGTTCCTGACTGTTCACAGTGGGGAATGGCACTGGGGAAACTGGAGCCTTCTGAATGTTCATTGGCCTGGCCTACAAGAGTCCATGAAAGCCAATGGGAGCTTGGGCTGGGGTTGCGTCCCCCACTTCCACTGCTATAAATCTGCCACCCAGTTAATCGTTTCTCCACTAACATCTCTGCTCTGCCCTCAGCCCCTACAAAGCCACCTCTCCAGTCACCCCCAGGGCAGTCCCAGCTCTCATTGCATCCCGTGTGCGTTGTTCTCTCTGGGGGGTTAAATTAGGCTGGTTTTGCTGAACACGAACACCAGCCTCCTGAAGCAATGTCTGCTATCGGAATCAGTGGATGCATACTCTCAGGCTGTTGCTACCTTGCAGTGCCTCTCTGCACGTCACTGGTGTTGTGTACATCTGGGGCAGCCAGAGGAGGGAGCAAGAGAAGGCAGGAAAGGGGAATCCCAAATAAAACAGTTCCCAGAAGTATAAAGGAGGAATTTGTCTCAGGGTAACTGTGGACACCAGGGCAGCTCTGTGAGAGAGCGCTATGTGTTATGGACTTGAAAACTTGGGGCTCTGGCCGTGGCAGGAGGATCCTGATGGGAAACCGCGTTTCCAGATCCGCTGAGATATTTCAGCCTCCAGGCCCATGAGGAAGGGATCCTTACTACTCGAGCTCTGTCTAGCCAGGGATGCTTGGTGGTCGCTGAGCTTGGGACTGTTCTGCTTCCAGTGAGAAGGAACGTGCTGGTCTGGTAGGGCAGGTGTGTGCTGTCTTGG
The DNA here is from genome assembly GCA_013400835.1 of Zapornia atra. Lineage (NCBI taxonomy): Eukaryota > Metazoa > Chordata > Aves > Gruiformes > Rallidae > Zapornia > Zapornia atra. Next base: position 128,719 of record VZTU01004376.1, on the reverse strand, counting down.
CCCACGCTAGCGGTGCCTCTCATCAGAGAGCTCTGCGTGGCACAGCAGGCGATACTTGGACCCGTGAGCAGGGTTGAAAAACACTTGTGATCTCTGTGAGAACAAGCTACCAAACTATTGCTACATGTAAAGGAGCAGAAACTCTGCTCCTGCTTGTTTGCCACCTTCAGGAAAACACATGAGCTATGTTTTGCTGCCAGTGTTTCTCCATCTGCATGGAGGAAGATGCTTCCTGGCTGTTTTTTGAGATAATGCATCAGTCATTCAAGCATCTCCTGCAGACCAGAATCTTTTCTGAGCACATGGTAGTAGCATGGGCAGCCTGTACTTCACTCAGAGGTATACAGGCTTTTCTTAGCGCTGTATGCCCCAGCAAGAATCGATGAATGATCTGTTAAGAGCAGTAGATCCTCCACCTCATCATACCTTTCCTGACTGCTGTTGGATGTAGAGTCGTCTCTGCAACAACTGCAAGCTCATAAGGTTGTTACTGCAGATGTTGATGCTGTTTATGTCTTTCTGGAGAAGTTGGAGCTTGTGCTGTGGAGTTTCTGCTGTGGTTTTTGCTGGCTTTGAGCATCTTCACATTGCACTGCTTCCTCAGGTTCTCTTTAGTGTGGATTACTCAAGAGAATATGGAATCTGTAGCAGCCTGTCAGTGGGCAGGAAATACAGGGATATGAGAGAGGCTGGCTGGCAAGAAAGCTGCCTGTGCTGAGGATGCCCTCAGGAACACCATTGCATTACTGCTTGGGGATGCTTCTCTTGGCTCTGTGCCATCCATTAGGCAGCTTTCTGCAGCGGCATGTGAGGTCTGGTGGTGTGTTGCTCACAGGAACCTGCAGGAAGCAGATGTGTCAAGTCCTCACAGGTTGTGCTGGTGTCTGTGGGAGTGCATCAGCCAGCTGCAGCGCAGATCCTACTGAGGAGTTGAACTGAGGACCAAGTCAGGCACCAGTACCCAAATAAGGTGGTTTTGGAGGCTGAGCAGTTGGGTCTGCTGATCTCTGGGTATCACGTGTCTTTCTTCCGCTGTGTTTGCGGACAGAGGTGCTGGAAGCTGTTAAGTCATTGTGTCTCCATCAGGGTAAGGAGCTTGAAGGTAGGTTGTGGGTGAGACCAAAGAGCCAAGAGGAATGAGAGGGAGTCCAGGTAACAAGGGAAACTAAGGTCATTTTGAGTAGCATCATTTTGTGCCTGCCCATATTTGTCTCTCTTGGTAGCTGTAGTTACTGAATTATTTTGAGGTTGCTTTGTTAATCACCACTTGCAGCTTTTTTGAGTGATGGTTCTCCTGTCCTCTGTGGTACCTTGTCATCTAGGTGCTTTCAGCTTCTGTCTTGGGTTGTTCTCTCCTGAATTTAAACTCTAATCCTAATGTTCAGTCACCTTTAAATACAGGCACGTTTCTGGAGTCAGGTGCATGAACTGGCATGGCACCTTTATCGTGCTAGGATCTGCTCGTGTTGTGCTACAGATGGACTGGTCAGGCTCAGCAAATGCTTTGCATGGATGAAGGCTTTTTTAACTCCTCTTGATGAGACACAGATATTACCAAGGCACTAATGCTGGTGAAAGAATTGTTGGCTCTAGTCATGGATGCTGTAGGCATTGTCGTTGTAGACAGCTCCAGTTTTGGATTAAGATTCTTCAGTCATGGACTGTCCTAAAGGACTCATCTTCTGGCCTTCAAGCCCATCTCTCTAGGCATCAGACACTCTTTCCAGCTGTGCTGTGACTGTCGCTGAAAATCCCCCAAGTCCTGCCATATCCTTTGCCTGTCTTCTCTAAAGCATAAATGTCTCTTGAATTTTACTTTTCCGTGTTCTCCTGTGTGTGGGACACCCAGGAGTGCTGCTGGCTGCTGGGAGTCTCAGCTGCAATGTGCCTGGGGGCTACGTCTTCATTGTGTATGATTTAACCCCCACAGGGACCAGTGGAGTGGTCGTTCTCTCTCCGTTATCACTGCAACCTTCCTGAAGTATTAATGAAGGGAGATGGTCCTGTGAGTGAACATCTGTCCTCCCAGCTGTCAAACTTGGGAAAATGCTTCAAGAACTCTGAAACAACTAAGGACCATGACCACAGCTTTAGGATGTGTCTGGCCCATCCTGCTGCACTTAGAGCAGTGGATTTTGAGGTTCATCACCACCAGTTCCACAATTCTTGGCTTCACCCTACTGCCCTTTGCCCAGCGTGAGGCAAAGCCAACGCTGGTGTGGAACAGGCAGGAGGCATGGTGCAAGAGGAGATGATTTGGTTAGCCAGGGTTCAGGGTAGCTTCAAGCAGAAATGCAGGTTTTTTGAGTAAGTGGAACAAGATGATCCAGAGTGTTGTGGAGGCTGGGTTGCTCCCTGGCCCCTCTTGGGAAAGTAAAACCAGCTGCTTGTGTGCTTGTGCCCCCTTTGAGGCCTGTTGCGTGGTGTTACCTCCAGCCCAGAATGAGAGTATGAGTCATTAAGAAGTCATTTGTGTAGCTCTTTCTTATGAAACTTACATACTTGCCTTCCTCACGTGCTGTGAGCCAGGGAAGTATTGAACACTTGCAGAGAGAAATGGGGTAGTTGCCATTTTGGAGCTAACTCAGGCTCTCTGCAAACTCGGGCAGACATCACTGCATTGGGGTTGCCAGGATTCTGAACGTAGACATTCAAAAAACCTAAAAATTAAAAAAACCCCAACAATTAAAAATCATTGAGACACAAGTGAAAGCTGAGACTCTGGAGAACATACTGAGGTCTGTCCGCGCTCCCCTCCCCCAGCCATTCCCATGTAACCCCCTGCTTTGGGAAACGCTGCTCTAGGGGGAGATACTGAGTTGCCCTTGATCACCTCTAGCAGCAGGTACAATGGCATTGCAGTTTTGGAGGAGGCTGCAGGATTTGTGCTGTGTGCAGCTGGCGACACCCAGAGTGGAGGTCTGAGGTCTCAAAGGAGAGAGGTAGGTGAGAGAGACACCCCCTGCCAAGTCCAGCTCTGAGTGTCAGTACCCTGGCTAAGAGGGGACCCATTTTGGCCTGGATGGCAAGAACCAGCCACCCGTGGCTGAATTGGTGTCCCTGGTGGAGAGCTCGCCGTGGCCGCCTCCTCACGGTGCGGAACTGTTCCCAGCTGGGTGTGCTGTCCAGGAGCACCTGTGCCTGCCACGAGTAACATCTGCCGGACTGATGTTCTCCCCAGAGTCCCTCCAATGCCACCTGCCATTCTGGGGACTGTGACCCAGCCCTGGGGGGCAGTGTGTGTGTTTTGGAGCTGAAACAGCCCCTCCCTCTGCAGGGGCCTCAGGTGCAGAAGGTCTTTTGAGATTCCAGAATCTGTCTCTTGTCAGTTTTTAAAATACTTTCTCTGGTCCCTTTGGCCAAGCTGATAAGCTGTTGCCAGCATCACCTGGAGAGTTGCTGGGAGTTTTTACTGCCAGTGCTTGCAAGGGGTGGGGTGAACTGAAATCAGTGGCAGGGGCGGCCAGGAGATTCAGGACATGAGGTGGAGTCACTCCATGTCTCTGTTGGGTCAGTTTCCCCAATATTTTTGCAGGTGGGGAAGGGGGATCCCATGCACACGTGCTTGGTCTCACCTTCCTCATCATCTGCCTCAGAGGAGCTGTTCACAAGCTGAAGGAGAGGATCCCACTGTCAAGGGCAGAAGAGGTTGACCCACATGAGTATAAACCAAATGCTCTTCTGTTTCAGGACTCACAACAATCTCTACATGCCGGAGATGGTGGCTAGGCTGGGGGAAACATTTGCAAAGGCCTTAGACATGCTGGAGGTGGAGAAGAATGCCATCCTAGGTAAGGGGCTTCTCTGCGGGAGGAATGTGTGGGCAGGTTCTTCAGAGGCATTTGAGGCAGTGGGTAATCAATAGCAGTGGAAGTGAAGAGGGGTTTGGGAGCCAGCTGCTTCTTAGTATTTGCAGCTCAGCTGTGATTTGAACCTGTTGAAATCAAGAGCTTCAATCGGTTATTGGTCTTGGACAAATTGGTTTATTCGGCGTGAAATGAAGGGTACCCTGCTGAACTGCTTTATCCCATCTGGGTGATGGTCTCTGCAACACGACATTCCAGGCTGGAGAGACTGGGGTTGCTGTATTTGTCTGCCTTTGAGCAGAATTAGGGTTCAGTGGGATCCCTGGGTGCTGGTGCTGAGGCCTATCCTGGAGAGCAAGAGCCGAGTGCTGCTGTACGGCCCTGACATTTGCTTCCAGACTGTATTAGAAAGAGGCTTTTTAGAACCATCTTAAAACAGGTGTGAACCTGTGAATGCAGAAGCCTTTCCAGACAAGCAGAAGTGAGTGTCCTTGTGGATAAAGTGTGGACCACGGCCCTGGAAATTGGGGATTCATTTCAGGTTCTGACAGACAGTGTAGTACTTCGTGGGAGTTGCTTTGTCTGTCTTATCTCAGCTTCCCGCCTGTCAAATGAGGAGATTCTTCCTTTACCTTTTTTCTATGACCTATAAACTCTGCCTGTAAGCCACTGCACGTAAGGCAGCAGGGCCCTGATCTCTGCCCCAAGAGAGATGAATACAGACCTGAAGGGACGGGCTGCTAACGGAACTGCACAGATGTCAGCTTTGCTTCTGACCGAGTTCTGACAGTTCCAGTAAGGTTTGTTTTGGAGAAGTGAGGGGGCTGTAAGAACCTCAGTGGGAACACCTCTGCTCTGGGTACCGCTGACCTCTGAGGGGAGGAGGTTCTGGGCCAGGGTTCCGGCACCTCTTCCCATTTGTCTGCGTGTTGATCACACTGAGTGCTTCCTCTGCAGCTGCCAAGGCAGCTGGGTACTGTTCTAAAGGGGCATGGTGCTCTGGTTAAGGTAGCTGAAGCTTATTCTTTCCCACAGGTCTTCCTCAGCCTCTACTGGAGCTTTATGACTCTCCCGTTTACAAAACAGTCTTAGAGAGGATGCAGGGGTTCTTTTGTACCCTCTACGACAACTGGTAAGAGCGTCGAGTATCCCCCACGCCGTGTAACATGGCACAGCTGGAGCAGGAGGCTGTTGCTGGGTGCTGACTTCTAGACTTTTCATGAGAGCTGTATCCTGTAACACCCAAGTACAAGCTACTGTACTCAGTGGTTGTAACCTACTGGGAAAAGAAAACATGCATCTGCTTTTAGCTCTTCTGCAGTTAGTCGGGTTGGAGCAATTACCCAATAGCCTGGCCTAGGTTTTTTTGCCACTTTTAATCTTGGGTTGTGATACGTCAGCATTTAAAAGTGCATTCCAGTGCTTAAACGCTAAATACCTGCAGAGGGACAATGAATCCCAGACAAAAGAGAGGCTACTGTGCTACAATCACTCTATACTGTTTGTTTAAGAACACGGCAGCTATCAAATCGCAGAGCGGTAGCACTTGTGGCCTTTGCAGGCCAGGGCCATGGTGCCTGTCATCTGGCAGGCTTGCACCTAACTCTTTTTTTTTCCTCATTTTTGTTGGAAGTTTCCACATCCTGGGAAATGCAGGTCCCTCCATGCAGCAGGATTTCTACACCGTTGAGGGTCTCGCCACCCAGCTCCTCAGCTCGGCTTTCATCAACCTCAACAACATTCCTGACTACAGGCTGCGGCCCATGCTCCGTATCCTTCCGCCGCCGGCTCGGGCCGGCCAGTGAGGCTCTGAATGCACGTGCTGAAAGGGATGCAGGGTTTCAGTTTGGCCAAGCCAAAGAAGGGGGATTGGGGGGGGTAACCACCGGGTACGCTTGGTGTGGATATGGGGTGAGCCTAGGAGGGCATGAGCAGAAACGGCAGCGCATGGTGTCAAGAGAGAATAAATGCAGATGTTGTCCTGAGGGCACCGTGAGAGGTGGGTAATGCCTTCTGGGGGCAAAGAGGCTTGGGCAACGTAGGAGCTTGGCAGTAGGGTGTCTGACTAGACTCGGTGCTTTGGTGGGAGACCATCTAGGGTTCCCAACCCGCTTTTCCAGGGCTGAACGTTCAGTGTCACAGCTAGGAAACGGGTGCTAGGCACCCACCGCTTTCTCAGTTGGACTGTCAGGGAAGGGGCTGAATGCCTCATGCTCCTGATGTACAGAGTCGCCACTTGTTAATTCAGTGCTGTGAGAAGATGTGCTTCAGTGTATGTCACTTCGCCTCCCAGTGGGGTGAGCTGGTTTGGGCGGTGTGCTGCAGCCTCCCAGGCAGCTGGCCACATGTCCTGGATCTCTTCCTTGACCCATCTGTGCAGGTGTGTTTGTGAAGCCCTTGGTTCTCTCCTGCCCTCCAGAATACTACGAAACCCTGGTCTGCCCCATGCTGGGACCACTCTTTACCTATCTGCATGTGGTAAGAAAGCAGCTTGTTTGATGCCTGTTCCTTGGCAGCCAGGCTCCTTATAGCAGCTGGCAGCAACGTGTGAGAACGTCTGATTCTTCAAAGCCAGCAGAGACAGGGGCAGAGTCTCAATGCTTAATGATTTTGATGCTGGGGGGTGGGGTGCTTTTGAGGTACATCGAACTCTGGCTGTTGCACAGCACCCTCTGCTGTGAATGCAAACCTGTGGATATTAGCTCCTCAGCCTTCAGCCCTGAGAATTTTTTGTGGGGTTTATGGGTTTTTTTGGCTGTGTCCCCTCATTTTCCTGACAGCTCGCTTGGATTCCTACAGCCAGCACAGCCACAGCATCTTCAGCAGTTCTTGTCCTATTCAAAATGGGGCCTGGCATGAGAGCTGCATTTAAAGCTCTTGTGCTTCTCTCAGCAGCTCTCACTTGGGGCTCTGCATTGGGTCCGGCACGGCTCCTTAGGAAGGTCTTGAATCTTCCCTTTTGTCTTGAACAGAGGTTGTCTCAGAAATGGCAGGTGATCAACCAGCGAAGCATGCTCTGGTAAGCTTCCACGCCCTGGTATGAGGGAGACATGAGGAGTGGGATGTCTTTTACGTGGCCCTTTGCTCAGGGAACAGCCCTGCCAGCCAAGGCTGGGAAACACCGTGTTTACCCTGATGGTGACTCGTACCCTGTGCTTGGGCAGAGGGCTTAGTTTAAGACATTGGCTCCCTTCACACTAAAACCTGTTCTCCTCAGTGAGGATGATGCTGCAGATGACAACCCTGAGTCTCAGGAGATGCTTGAGGAACAGCTGGTCAGGCTGCTGACCCGAGAAGTCATGGATCTCGTCAGTAAGTGAAACCAAGCTAGGTCCCCTGGGATATCTGAGAAGTTTGCCCTGGAGAGGAGGATGGGAATTTCCAGTGTGTAGTAAAGCTTACCTACAGTGACCAGTAGTATCATAGAATCATAGAATGGTCTGTGTTGGAAGTGACCCCAAGGATCATAGAGCTCCAACCCCCTTGCCACAGGCAGGGCCACCAACCTCCAGGCCTGGATCAGTAGTGTTTAACATAATCCTTTGAAGCTGAGTGTGAGACAGTTAACGCTGCCAAAATCTGGGCTACAACACCCTAGTGAGAGAGCAGTGAAAAACCTTCAGAAGAGAGTGTCCTCCTCCTGGTTTTATAGCATGTGGGGCTCCATGTTTTTGTCCCTGTCCCTGTATGAATCTGGTTCTCCTTTGGGATCTGTGTTCTCCCTTTCTGTGCCCTGGAGCCCAATATGAGACATCAGTTTGTGGACAGCCTGAGTGCAGGGCAATTTTATGGCTGGTGACAGCCACGTCTCTAGCCAGACAGAAGGGAAGGGTCCCTCCCCCAAAGCAGTCTCCCTTCTTTGTGTTCCTTTTCTCCAGCATTGTGTTTTTCTCAGCGTGGCTTTGAGCAGAGAGGCTGGGAGAATTCACTCCCAGATGTATAGATTATAGATCATCAACCTTCTGTCTCCTTTCTTGTTTGGCCTTGTTGCCTTAAGACGGTGGTGTTCTTGGGTTATAGGCTTCAAATGGTTTTACACGTTCCTGGTTCCCAGTAGTTGGTTAAGTTGCAGCAGGTTCCACTGTGGGCAGCTGCTGTGGGTGGGGTGTTTCAGTCTTCCTGGTCATGCAGTATTTGGCTCTCAGGTTCTTCAGATAAAGTGTAAAAGCTGGAGGAGCTTGAAGTATCTGTGAGCCCATCAGAGTCCGTAGGATAATCCCTGCATGTTCTGAAGTAGCATCTTCCCTTTTCTCATCCTCTGACCTGCAACTCCTTTGCAGCTGTCTGCTGTGTTTCTAAGAAAGGCGCTGAGCACAACAGCACCGCTGCTGTAGATGGAGACGGTGAGTAAATGCCCACCTTTGCCTTTCCTGCCCTTGGTGTAAGCAAGTACTTTGTGCACGTCTTCATGCATTTCTTGAGGGTGAGGGTGGAAGTTCTGTGTGAGTGGTGTAAGTCTGGTAAAGAGCCTCCAGCTCTGTCCTGCCCAGTGTGTCTGGGGGCCACAGAAATCCCAGTCTGGGAGCAATGTGCCGGGGGGTTCTTGGGTAACATGTTGGAGCAGCTTATTCGTAAGGTACTGAGAAGAGGGGGATGTGCAGGGTCTTGTCAAGAGCTGAGGTAGCTAGTCAGGTGCCCTTCCTGCCTTGCAAAGGGTAGGTGCTTTCTGCTTGCAGAGGGGTGTTCTGGCACACTGTGTCAGCATAACTGCTTCCTGGCTCCCAGCATTGTTCTCACTGTGTCTCCCCGTGCCTCGCTCAGTCCTTGGGGCGCCGTGTTCACAGTGCTGCTGTCTTTGCTCTGCAGATGACGAGGCGATGGCCACGGAGGTGACTCCCCCTGCCAGCGCAGAGCTCACCGAGCTCGGCAAGTGTCTGATGAAGCAGGAGGTAAGAGCTCGTGCTCTGGCTTCCACTGTCCTCTCTGTACTCTTTGTCATGCTCCTTTGTGATGCAGCCACAGAGATCTGTGCTGCTGCAGCGCTGCCCAGTGTGACAGTCTCCTCCTGGGGGAACATCCATGTGTCATGCTTTAATGTGCCTGGCAGCTAAAACAAGCACACAGCCGCTGCTCACTCGTCCCCTGCCCCCACAGGGGGATGGGGGAGAGAACTGGAAAAGGTAGAACCCGAGGGTTGAGGTAAAGACAGGTTAATAGGACAGGAAAGGAAAATAACAACAGTGATAAAAAGAGTATATGAAACAAGTGATGCACAGCAACATTGCTCATCACACAGAACCGATGCTCAGCTGGTTCCTGAGCCATGCTGTTAGACACTGAGCATGACATCATATGTTAGGGAAATATCCCTGTGGCCAGTTTGGGTCAGCTGTCCTGGATGTGCCCCCCTTTCTTGTTGGCAGGCCTTTGACTGTTTGGCACGAACCAAAACATCAGGGTGATGGTGACATGATTCTTATTCTAAACCCACATCACAGCACTGTACCAGCTGCTAGTAAGACAATTAACTCTATCCTGGCCAAACCCAGGATGCTGTTTTTAATTGCCTTGTTAATGGCTGCAGAAGCCACAAAGCAAACGGGGGTTGGGATCCAGTGTAATGAGCAGCTACAGAGTTTCAGCCCTTCTGTGAGGGAGAGGGCCTGGGTCTGGGGCATTTAGCACCCATGGTGCTGTCTGCCTGGCTCTGCCTCCACTCTGGGCTCCTGCCCTCACCAGGAAGAACTTCACCCAGCAACTCTTTTGTTCTCTTTTACCCCCCTTCCTCCTTTTTTTCCTCTTTTCTATAAAATCTGCCAGAGCTGGCACAGCATCCAAAGCGTTACTGCAAACGTACTGTGCAGAGTGCCTTCATCCCGATACCTCTGTACTCCTCCTGTAGGCTCCTCAGAAGCTCTTGCAGCAGCACAAAAACAGTGATTTGAGAATAGCAGCTGATAGGGAGTCCATGGGTGCTGCAGGGCCTTTCCAGGGGAGATGAAGGGAGCAGGTTTGCTTGACATTGGTTCCTTGTGGTTACAGTAATGCACACTGGGGGCCTTTGAGCACCTTCAGCTGGAGCAGCAGCAGCACACAGGATTCGCAGAAGATAGCTCCAAGGAGCTCCTGCAGAATCCCTGGATTGCTTCTTTGCTCCCTTCAGGTTTGAACCCTGGGGATGGGACATAGTTCCTCTGACTGGTTTCCCTCTGACTCCTTTTCAGGATGTTTGCACTGCACTGCTGATCACTGCCTATACATCCCTCTCCTGGAAGGACACCCTGTCCTGCCAAAGAACCACAACACAGCTGTGCTGGCCGCTGCTCAAACAGGTACCTGTGGGAGGAAGAGGGGATTGGGTCTGGTGGGCTTCGAGAGGAAGCTCCGAATGTAGCGACAAGGGTGACTGCCTCATCCTTGGGCACCCTCTCCCTCGGGAAGACCATGATGCTGCAGAAAGGCAGTTGTGGATCTGTATCCTGTTCCCGTGCTGACAGTGCCTCTTCCCCAGGTGCTTCCAGGAAACCTCCTGCCCGATGCTGTATCCTGGTTCTTCACAAGTGTGCTGAAGGGCTTACAGACACACGGGCAGCATGATGGCTGCATGGCAGCCCTTGTCCACCTGGCTTTCCAGATCTATGAGGCCTTGGTGAGTAACTGTTCTTTGTCCGGATATGAGGTTGGCTGGGGAGTGGTGGAAAACTAATCTCACACCTGCTTGGGATGGGGCAGAGGAGCTAATGGCACTCCAAGGAGGGCAGGCAGGGCTGCTCCTCTAGCAGAGCTGTTAACTTCTCCTTGCAGCGCCCTCGCTATGTTGAGCTAAAGGCAGTGATGGAGCAGATCCCAGACATCCAGAGGGACTCGTTGGAGCAGTTTGATTCAAAGCTTCTCAACCCAACACTGCAGAAGGTGGCAGACAAGCGCCGGAAGGATCATTTTAAGCGCCTCATCACAGGTTGCATTGGGGTAGGTGTTACTGTGGAGGAGAACGATGCTGTTTCATTTCATGCCCGTGCCCTGCAGAAGTGACAAGGTAACCAGTCTACCTGCTTCTCCCCAGCCACTTCCCCCCTCCCAGCCAGGAAGCTGTTGCAACATAATCTCAGTGCTTGTTCCATCTCTTCAGCCTAGAGGTACAGCAGGGATGGTGGCCCAGAGCAAGTGGCACCTCCAGCACTGAAAGGCTTTGCACAAGGGTGCTTGGAGGGGAACAGTGTGTTAAAATATTTGAAGGAAGCTGCTAGGTGGTTGCTGGGGTTTTGTGAGGATGGTGGTGTTGGAGTCTGGGACGCTGAGTGAGAAGCTGGGGAGCTGGTGGTTATCTCAGTGTCCTGTCACTTGGGAAGGCCAGAGATTCCTCAATGCAGGCATGGGGTCCAGGCCTAGGCATTGCTCAGAATCTGGGGTCTGCCTCTGGTCTGCAGGCAGGCTGTCTGAGTTGAGTGGTGATTTAGTGAAAGGCAGTAGTGACTGATGCCTGTCTGTCTGTCTCTGTCCTTTGCAGAAGCCCCTCGGGGAGCAATTCCGCAAGGAGGTTCATATCCGGAACCTCCCATCTCTCTTCAAAAAGGTGAAGCCATCCCTGGAGTCAGACGTGATAGAAAATGAGGATGGAGAGGGCCTCACAGTACTCTTTGAGCCCTGAGCCTGGGATGCTGTAACCACCTCCTCCCCTACCTTCTATTTTGTCTCTCCTCATAGTAAGCACATTAGATTCTCTTCGTCATCGCCTCCACAAGCGTTCGTCTGAATAAAGCCCCTTACGGGTCCTGTACCATTCTCCTCCCCACACTGGGATGGGGCCTGTGGTGGCATTTAAACCAGTCTATTAAGCTTTCCCCAATTCCTTTTCCCCCTCCCCTCCGTTGGATGAGCGTCTTCAGACCTCTGCTTCTCTGCAAGGCGGGAGCTGAGCCCCCAGACTCCATTAGGTACAGCCTGGTCATCCTTGTTGCCTTGGGTCACTCTTGCTCCACTTCTCCATCCCTGGGGGTTTGGGGTTAATGCAAAAGGCAGAGTAGTGCACTGCGTGACAAGGGGCTTCCCTCACGTTCCCCTGGGTGCTAGGAGCGGGGCTTGGGAGGGAGGGAACACATCGGGCGCTCCCGTCAGGCCTGCCAGGACTGGTGTTGTGAGGAATCCGTTTCCCTCGGGACGCTGAGCCTTGGGGGAGGCTGTGTGCAGGGAAGCCCAGCAGCGCTCCACAGTCTCCCTGGAGATCAGCCTTGTTAAGGTGCAGCTGCTCCAGGAGATGGCAGACACTGACATACGTATACATACATACCATCATACAGCTTGTTCTACCCAGAGCCACGTGGAAGGCTTTCACTCTGTGCCAGCCTTTCTTGGCCATCTCTCAGGGGGAGCAGGACAGATTTATTTTTTTTAATTACTATTACTATTTTTTGTTTATTTTTACCATGCCCTGTAGCCTAGAACGTGGCCAGTGCAGGGTACACACAATCTGGACCAATATCTGAAGCACCTGCAAACCAAAAGGGATCTCCTCACCCTGTTGCTGCGGAGGTGACAGTGGCCTGTTGTTTTCCCCAGTCTGGCACTTCTCAGAGAACTGTGTGGTGGGGCAAGAGGTGTGGGGCAGTTTACTGGGAGGGAGCCAGGTCAGGAACTGGGTTTTAGATGAGGTGGGACTCTGACCAAACCACTCCAGTCTGCAAAGGTGGTTCTTCGTACACGACAGACAGTCACTCAGTCGATCTTGTGTTGGCACAGAGCTGTGAGGGGCTGTCCAGAGCTAGCTGGCACTTTCCAGGAGGCAGTGTTCCAATAAACCATGGCAGGTGGAGATGGTTGTATCTCCTCTTGGACAGACAGGGCAGGAAAGCTGGGGTTGGGAGCGCAGAAGGGAAGAGCAGGGCTGGGGAATCCACTCTCCCTCCTGCCCCTGCTGTTCCAACAGCAGCCTCCGCTTTCCTCCTGGCCTCAAACTTTTTTAACCTCTGAGCTCACATGGCTCCTGGCTCTAGCAGAGGCTGGGTGTTATTTATTGTGTTGTGGTATTTTTAACATTCTGTGACTTCATGCTAGACACACGGGGTTTTTTTTAAATGGTTTTTAGAACCCTTTTTGTAGGAATGTTTAAATCTGAAGCTGTGTCTGAACTGGTTGTGTTACACCTCTGAATGTCAGTAAAGCTATTCCAGTTTCATACATGTTGTGTCCTCATTTTTATTCTCTTGTCTCAGTTCTGAGGCCCCTGCTCTGCCCAGGCTGCCTTCCCAGGGATTGTTCACCACTCCTTATTCCAGCCACCAGGCAGGGAGCACCTTTGCTAGTAGTCAACATACATTATCAGGGAGGGGAAAAAACCATTCCAGACTACATAATTAAACTTAGAAAGCAAGGGGGAAATTGCATTTAGAAATGTCCATCACAGCTGGTTTGTATGAATCCCACAGCAGGTGGGGTTCAGGTCCTGGTTTACAGCCTGAAAGGCACGTGTTGCCAAGGGGAAACCCTTTGGCATGGCTATTCCAGGGTATGGCCCATGAGCAAGATCAGAAACGTGTAGAGCAGCAGCACTGTGGGAAGGCACACATGCTACTAAAGTAGCCTCTAAACTCTGGCTGGGAGGAGCAGTGCCTTGTGCTTGTACTGTAGCTTAGCTGTAACTCCCTCAGCTGACCTCAGTAACGGGGAGAGTGGTAGCTGTTGCAGTTGGTCTGTCCCCTTCCCTGGTGAAGGCTGTGGCAGGTTTTGTTACAACAAAAGTAGAGGCCCTCAAAGAGGTGGGCCTGAGCAACACCAATGCAAGTTTTTGTTACAAAACCTTCCTCCAGTCCAGCTCAGCATGGAAGCTGCCTCAGGCTGTTTACACAGAAAAGCTCCAATTAGAAATTACTATTTTTCAAATGGGCTGAACGTGATTAAGGGTGTTTTTATGTAACAGGTAAACTCTGCTTTGCTACACTGAATTCCAGCAGAATAGTGAGGCAACTGGCACACTCCCAGCCCTGAACTTCCAGTTCCTTCCTTGTCAAGAGACTTTCAGAAGCCAAGACCTACCTGGTGCTAACTACTCACTACTGAGACTAACCTGCATTCCTCCCAGGCTTCCCTGGGTGGAGACAGGCTCTTAACTGTCACTTGTCCTCTACCACCCAGTTCTGCTCTAAGGTCAGCCCGAAGTACAGAGGACAGAGCAGCCTAACACCTGAGAATAAATTCTTTACCATGGGACATTTGAGTGACAGTCAGTCCTTCCAGAGCATGTTTTTAAACTCTACCTGTGCCCAGAGAACCTAGTTTGGGTTGGAAGAGACCTCAAAGATCATTTAGTCTCAATCCTCCTGCCATGGGCAGGGACACCCTCCACTAGCCCATGTTGCCCAAAGCCCTATCCAACCTGGCATTGAACACTGCCAGGGAGGGGGCAGCCACAGCATCTCTGGGCAGCCTGTGGCAGGGCCTCACCACTACCCACACTACAACAAAAAAAGGCTTCTGTCAATAAACCCACCTTCCAGTTTGAAACCACTGCCCCTGGTCCTGTCACTACAGGCCCTGGTAAGCCTTTCTCTGTCTTTCTTAAGAGCTTCCTTTAAGTACTGAAAGACCACAATACACCCTCCCTGGAGCTTTTTCTTCTCCAGGCAGAACAACTCTAGCCTTTCTCAGAGAAGAGGTGTCCCAGCTTTCTGAAACTACAGTCTTTTTTTTAATCCACCACATTAACGACCCTGGAGCTGGTCTGAGACACCTCAAAAGGGTTCTGCACTGATACTGACTTTCTAAACCTCACTGACCTGCTGCAAAGCACTTTACTATGCTGATATACAAGTCCTCTTCATGTACTGCACGCACTCTAAAATAAATGCTAGTGTTCATTTTCAGATCTGCTGCCACATTCTTCTCTGTGTATTGTTATGGTCTCACACTTGTGAACAGCACAGGAGACAGCTGTAAAGAAAAGCCTTTATTTTAGTGCATCACCTCACTGAGGCTCAATAGCAACAGAAAACAAATCCTAAGAGATGGTCCCAGGACTCCCAACAAGCCCATCTCACACTTGTAGCCTACAGAAGACTCATCACCCCTGCAGGCAGGTGCAGGAAGCCTGGAACAGCAGCGCAAGGACACGCTTCCCAGCTGCAGCCTGGTCACTCCATAGGCACAGAGTCCAACTCGTTCAGGAAGCGCTGACACTTTCCCATCAGGATCTTGATGGCTTCACTCACCAGCACATCTGGAGGCAAGATACCCGTCGACTCCACTGAAACTGCACAGAGACACCAGTCAGCACAGCCTCTAGGCAGCTTCAGCCTCCACCTTGCACCAGCGTTTCTGTTCCTTGTCTTCCCTTGCACCCTGCATCTACTCCAGCTGTGAAGCTCTGGCTTGTCAGAAGAGGTTACATTTGCCAGCTGGGAGCACAAGCACACTCAATCCCACAGCAACACCAAAGCACAACCTCAGCAGTTACTCACTGGAATATGAATGTATGAATGCTGAT
>VZTU01004376.1:48902-93911 GCA_013400835.1 Zapornia atra | reverse complement strand
CCCCGGTGCCGCCCGCCGGGCGGGCTGCCTGCGGCCTGGCCCCCAGAGTCGGCCGGGCCCGTGCCCCCCGCCGCCGGGCCTTCCCTCTGCCCAGGAGAGGGCTGGGCCGGAACCTGTCCGCAGGGAGCTCGGCACCAGCCGCGCACCCGCTGGCCAAGGCTTCAGCCCGCACCAGCACCGGTGCCCTTTGCCAGCGCCGGGCATGGAGGATCGTGTTTCCAGGCTCAGATTAAGCTGGAAGATTAAATTGTTGCAGCAGCTGCTGCTCAGGGGAACAGAGAATAAAATCATTAATTACGGGGACAAAGAAACAAGAACCCCTCCCTACGTTACGCTTCAGGTACACCTCGCTCAGAAGGGCACGGGCAGGGTAACCTGGGAGGCAGGACATTTCACCCCAGCACCCTGCCTTCCACCCAGAGGAAACGGGTGGAGGGGAGGCCCTGTTAACCTCCCCCAGGAACGCCCTTGCTCTCCTGCTATGGAGGGCTTCCTCTCTCGGGTGTATCCTGTCAAGCCCAACCCTCCCTCCCTGCACAAAGGAAAACCAAGCAATGCTGAGACTAGAATTCTAAAGCTTTTAAAAATTCCAGAGAGAGGGAATTTCAGTTTCTGAAAATGGAGGACTGATAGTCTTACACAACTCACAGAGCTGGGGCTTTATGAACACCAACACATGCTAGAAGAACTAGCCACACCTCCTAGATAGGCACATAGAGGTCTTTACCAAGACAAGGGACAGCCAGGAAAATACTTAAATGGGGTAGACAGAATTTTATGAGTAATAGAGGCTTCACTGCAGAACAAGCAGTCTTTACAGCCTTCAGATAACGTGAAAACTGCCCTTAGAATTCAGCTAGGCAACTTTGGGAACCATTAAAAACCAATCTGCCCTTTTTAGAAGCCAGTCAGCTTCTGAGTCAAGTGACACGAGTGCTGCTGTGAAGAGCTGATTGTGGTCTGCAGGTGTGGTCTGATCTTTGAGCTGTCCATCTGCATTCAGACACAGGAGCAGGTTTCAGAGCTTGGAGACAACTACAGATGTAAAACACTACTCACCCCACATGTCACTCCGTGCCTGGGACTGCGCCTCATCTCCAGCATATGTGACATGCATGTACACCCTGAACCATGCTGCTGCCAAAGTGGGCACTGCGGGCAACCAGTGAATTCACAGCCCCCTGGAAAGCTTATGGCTCACAGGATCACTCTCCCTGGGAAAGCACATGGAGTTCAGCAAACCTGGGACACTGCACAAGAGGCTCTGCGCCCTCACCCTCAGGATTGGTCCAGTCCAGGTCTTAACCAGCAGAGAGCACTATAGCCATCACCACTTACTTTTAAAATAGTTTATTTCTGGTCTTAAAATATACATCAGTTTGAAAATTTCAGAAAAAAACCCACATTAGTTACAGATTAACAGTCTGGAGTTGGAACACTGAAAGTGGGGTCAGCTTGAGGCCCCGGAGCCAATACTGCTGGAGGTGAGCAGGAGTGCAGAGGGCAGGCAGTGTGCATGCTGGCTCTGCTCCTCTTAGGGCCACTGCTCCTCCCTCAACCTCTGCCAGCAGCCAAATGCTGCAAAGTAGAAGTCTCTGGTGAGTCGCTGGGCACCCCTCTGCCACCCCTCCATTTCTCCACTGTTTTGAGTCGACACTGCCCAAAAGCAGAGGGGGAACAGCTCTGCCCAGCACCATCAGCACCAGCTGCTTCAGCAAGAGTGGGTTTTCTCCCCTGACCAGCATGCTAGGATTCAGGAGAGATGGTGCTGAGCCCTGAGGGGTAATGCCTGCCCAGGAGGCTGTGCTGTCCCATAGGCAGGCCACCAGCTGCCTCAGAGCCAGAGGAGCACTCAGCGAGCACCCAACCCAGGTGATGTCCTTGAGAGAGGAGCTGACAGCTGCTGCAGGTGCAAGCCCTCAGCAACGCTGCAGAACAGAAGAAATGCGGCAGTGGAGCGGCTGATGAGAGCAAATGCAAGGACCCCACCATGGCCTTCAGAACAGGGGAGGTTAACACCCAGCAGGCCTAGAAGAAGGCTCCCGCTCTCAGCACCAGCCTGTTTGCACAGGTATCAGTGAAACACTGTAGTGAAATACTGAGTCCCACCTCCCCGCCTGAGGGTGGCATCCAGCTCCACAACCCTTAGAAGTGGGAAACAAGGCGAGCATGTAGGCAGCAGCTCTAGCCAGGGTACACAAACCAGCCTACACAGCCACCAGGAAGACCTGCAGCTCCCTTTCACAGGCCTTGGAGCCTCCAGGCTCGAGCTGAAGCCCCGACTGTCCCCAGCTGCAAGCTGCAGGCCCTTTACAGAGACAGGGGGGTTGGAGAGGGGAGCAAGGCCCCCAGGCAGCTCTTGGCCACACATCTTGCTGTAAGCGTGTGAATGAGACCTCCCTCCTGGACAGAGGGCTGCTCTCCTACAGCCCAAAGAGCCCTCACGGAGTAGGGTGGGAGGACAAGACAAACCCAACTGAAAAAAACTAGACAGCAGGCTAAGGGCAGCCAGCGGGTTGCGAGGGAGGCACAGCCCAGCAAACGAGGCTATTCTCTGCCTCATGCCCCCCCTGGGAGAACCAAGAAACACCAGACAGACAAGGGCACAGGACAAAATTAAAACAGGATGCCCGGGCTTTGTAAGCCCTCAAAAAAATATCTACATCTACAGACCTCTCCCCTTCCCCTCAAGAAGACACGGAGCACACAAGACTGCGAAGAAAAGTTACACAGTATCAGACTACACTAAGAAAACATACAGAGAGGCCCTACCCAGAAGGGAAGGCCCTGGAGAGGTGCCAGAGCCAGCCTGGAGCCCCCAGGATAAGGGGGTGTGCGAGGAGACCCTGGCAAAGGGTGGCTGCCGAGCTGTGAGGTAGTGTGTCTGCAGGGAGCAGCTCCTCAGCACGCTGCCCTCCCATCCCTGCCAGCCCTGCACCAAGCTCTGCCTAGAAAAGCCCAGTAGCGTCCTTCACAGCTTGCTCGCCTGGGGCGAGACCTTGTTCTTGAGTCTGATGGGGTTTCTGCAGGCTGGAGGCCAGGACCAGAGGGAAGCGCAGCTCAGAGCTGAGCCTCCTCAACACACCCTCAATGCAGGCATCGGACAGGCTGCCAACGGCTGTGTCTGTTTATGCAGGGTGGGGAGAAAGAAAACACAATACACCCCAAAACCAAAGGCTTGGAAAGAAGAAAGAAGCCCACCCAAGAGCAAAGCAGCAGCACCGTTCAAACAAAACAACAGCACAGAGAGCGGGGGAAGAGGTGTGAGGGAGGAGACACACAAACACAAACCCCAGTGCCTATCAGGCACTGCCTCCCCAAACTACCTCAGCAGACAGCACCCATGCCCCATGCTGCAGCACCAGCATCTCTGCATTGCCTCAGCGGGGCCGGGTGCCGAGCCTGACGCAGGAGCCAAGCAATGGGGACCTGCAGAGGCAGATACTGAAGAACCACCCAGAGGGCAGCCGAGAAAAACAAAACCCAGTAGGAAAATGAGACACCAGCAATCCCAGCACATCCCCAGAGGCCCACAGCCATCCGCTGGGAGAGTCCTTGTGCTCACTCAGGGCCCCTGCGGGCTCCCGGGGAATCAGACACCACCACACAGGCACTCTGCCCTGTTGGCACAAGTTAAAAGAGAGCAGGGCAGCTGCGGGCAACCAGCATGAGAGCACCCAGGGCCTCAGGTACCTGAGTGGGAAGGGGGAAGGAAGATGAGAGCATCAAGAGGCACAGGCACCAGGACGAGGGGTACCAAGAACGAGCTCCGGTACAGGCACCAGTGTGAGGCTGTGAAGAGAGCTGCGAGTGTGCCGGGGCAGTGGGTGTGCCTTTGCACACTGTGTGTGCTAGTACTGTCTGAGGTGCTGGGCACGGGGGACCTCAGCTCTTCCAGGTAGCAAAAGAAGAAAATAAATATAAAATTTCAGAGCAGAGCCCCCTCGGGACGAGGGTACTGAGGAAGGTTTCTCCCTCAGAAGATGGACAGATGGAGGCAGCCTGCAGCTCTGCAGCGTGTGGCTGCTTCTCGCCCCGCTTCAGCTGAGGAGGTTGCCCTGCTCCTGGGCTTGTGTCAGGCTGTCCTTGCGATGCAAGTGGTGAACCCCCATCCTCTTGGGGCTGCGGTGGGGCCTACTGAAGGGAGGCTTGACCCTACCTTCTCCACTTTCCTCTTGGGCACCTCCTTGGTTACTCTCCTTGCTTCCCTGGAGCAACATTTCTCTCTCCTCAGCCGGGCTCTCAGGCAAGCCAAGGTCCACATAGTCCTTGTGCTTCTCTGGTGAGGGGCTTCCAGGTTCAGCAATGCCTCCACTGCTTCCCTGCAACAGCTTCTGGGTTTCGTCCTGGGAGAAATCTGTACCATAGTCTGAAGAGAAATGGCTCCTGCGGGCTCTGGACTCGGTACTATCTGTGTCCACGCTTGAGTCCCGGCTCACGGTCCAGCTGCAGCTCTGGGCAGACTCCTCACCATCTGAGTAAGCCGAGGCCGCCCTACCCAGCTCCTGCATGGAGCGGCTGAACCTCTTCTGGAGCTCAGGGGCCGTGTCACGGCTGAAGGCCGTGCGGTTCATCAGCACCCGCTCTGAGGTGGGGGGTGCCTTGTCCACAAACATACGCTGCCAGTTGGCCAGTAGGTCTTCCTCAGAGCTGGCAGAGCTGGCAAAGGCGCTCGGGATTTGGGGAGGGCTGCTGAACGGGCTGCTCTGGGAAGAGCCATGCGCCCTTGCTGCTTTGGGGGACTGCTGACAGGAACAGCTGGAGGCTGAACGGCGCCCTTCTGAAGCGGGGCTGTTGGGAAGTGTCCGGTGCCTGTCACAGCTCTCATCTTCACTCTGTACCAGGCTGAGGGAGATGGCCTGGCGCGTAGCGTACGTACAGTTGGGCAGGGGGCTGTTCTTTGGGATCCGTACCTTGTCCTCAGAGAACTCAATCACTTTGCGTCCAGGGTACATAGGATGGGGGGGTGAGGGTGTAGGGTATGGGCTTAGCTTCTCAAAGGCAGGCACCTCCTCTGGCACGCTCTCCACACTGCTCTGTGGCTTGCAGCCACCATTCTGCTGTTTCCCCGCATCTCCTCCTTCCTTCCCCATCTGCCCTGTGCTACTGCCAGCATCAGGAGGGGCTCCACTCATGTCCACATGCACAAAGACATCCTCAGCCATTGGACAGCTGCCACTGCTAGACTTGGCTGAATTCAGAACCAGAGATTCTGGTTTCTCCAAGACTCTGGCAATGACTGAGGTGGGCACAACATCAGATGGAGCCAAGGTGTGGGTTGCCTCTTGACCAGGGCCTGAGGACTCCTGAGTGCTGTGCAAATGCTTATTGACCATGTCCTGCAGCTCATAGGGAAGCTAGGGAGAAGGAAAAAGACATTAGAAGGGGGCCTGCCATGCAAGCCATTAAGTTCCAAACAATCTGCCCTTTCCAACCAACCTTCGCGTGCACTTTGTACGCCTTATCTTGACCCTAACATTCATGTTATACTGCCTTGAAGAAAGCATCTCTTTCAAAGCAAACCTGCCTCATCTGAGGGACTAACAAGGCTCTCTAGCTGTCACACCAGTTGTGTTTCCAGGCCATGGTTCACAGGCCTCATTTTGCAAAGAGAAGAAGAAAAGATGGCACACGAGCTCCATCCCCCGTGCCTGTGGGCACAGAGACAAGGTCCAGCCAGCGCATGCTAGAAGGGGTCTATTGATCTGTGGAAAATCAGCCAGTGGTTGCACTGAAGTGACTCAACAGCCCCCAGTGCTGGGATCCGCAGCGCTCCCCGAACGCGGTAATTGCAGCCATGCCACCTTGGCAGCCTGCCCGCAGACCAGGATCGATGCCTCCCCTTGTTCCTACCAACTCCACCACCTCATCCCACCTTCCTCGCTCTCTCCATTTCATGGAGGCAAACATGAGGTTTATTACCAAAGCTGCACGACTGAGGTCTCAGCAGGGTTTAAGCACTGCTCCTTGTCAAGCAATTGGGTGCTACTGCTCTCCCCATCACCCTGCCGAGCTGCCCCCACCTCGGTGACCCTACCCATGTGGAGCATGAAGTGGAGAGCAGAGCCTCACAAGCCACTCAGTGGCACAGCGAGGTCTGTCCCACCACAGCCAGGAGGAAGCTGTGCCCAAAGCTGGGGACGCCGGGCACACTGCATGAGTACAGCTGGCTGTGAGGCAGACTGTCTGCCCAGCTGCTCAGCACCAACCCCTCCTCCAGTGGTAGCCACGTGTGTCACAGCGCTCTGGGGGGCAGAATTTGGAGCTCCAGGGAGGGGAGACAGCTGGGAGAGAGGTCAAGGTTACTCCAGCAGTAACTGATACACTGACCTCAAGAGTGCTAATTTGAGACACAATGGGGGAGGGCGACATATTGGTCACCTGCTAAGTTAAAAAAGACAAGCACAGGGCTTTGCTGAGAGGAACACAAGAAGGGCTGGAGACTAGGGGTACGACAACAGAGTGCTGGGGTAAGGGCCTGAATGATACTTCCAACCAAAGAAGGGGGGCTACTAATATGCAAGCCCTAAATTGTCATTGCCCAACCTGAGGGCAGGATGAGCTGCACAGACCCCACAAGGGGGAAGATCATGCGTACCAATCTATCTCATTCAGGAGGCCTAAACCACACCCTGAATACTGCTTCCCACATTTCTCCTCAAAAGCAGCAGTGAAGCAGGGCCAGACTACTGCTCCTTGACTCCCTACCAGGTAGCACAGCCCTTCTACATGGGCAGAAAGAAAGAGGACAGAGCAGGGTAAGAGAGAGGTCTGTTCTCCTGCCAGCTCCCAGCAGGCACCCAGCAGGCTATCAAATTCAAGGTTATTGTGCTTTTTATAACGGCTCATGGCTGAGTTGTGAAATGGAGCTGGTGTGAAAGAGGAGCTGGCAGAGGCTCTGTGCTGCCTTCTCAGTGGGAGTGGGAACAGGAACTCCCCCACACCTCTGGTTGAGACCGAAGGATGAGAGGCCCACAGCCCGACAGAGAAAGCTGGAGAAAGTGAGATGCAGGTGGAGACCACGGCCCCTTCTTCCCCACCTCAGCAGGACTGCTACTCACATCAGCAAACTTGTGGTTCCTGAAGTGGGACTTGTTACACTTGAGCAGCTGCACCGCAAGGTTGCAGTCCTGCCTATAGCGTTCCTGCAAGAAAGGGCACAGGTGTGTCAGCGTCAGACTGACCTGGCCTCCCACTTGAAAAGGTGCCACCTGACCAGGTGCTGCTTGAACAGAAGCAGGAAGCACCTGATGAAATGGTCATGAGGGCACCTGCCAGTCCCTCCTCTCCACACCCCTGCGGATTTTCTTACAATTCCAGCCCTCCCTCCAGGCATACACTGTCAGCATATCAACCCCCACCTCTCCCTCTGGGGATTTTAATAATCTTCAGAAGTCCCACCAGATTTGTTATCCCATCCCCATGCTCTCAGCCATGCCTGAGAACACTGCCTGATGTCAGGCACCTTGCAGACTGGCATACCAGAGGGAGTTGAGACCCGTTAAAAGGACCAATCACTGGATCCAGGAACTTCTATATTAACAGTGTAGCAAAGACATCAGCTCCCTTTCCATGCTACAGTAAATGACCCCTCCGTTGGTACAGCCTGGACTCAGGTCAAACCCTAACTCAAAAGGGCAAATCCATTGAACCTGAATTATCAGCTCTTCCTTGTGCAACCCCTCAGACCCTTTCCTGTTTGCCCATCCCTACTGTCGTGTGCAGCTCCCACACTTTCATACACACTGAAGTCATTCACATATTCCTTTACACTAAAGACTTCTAACAGGAGAAGTCCACATGTCTCTCACTTCTACAGCCATCTGCAGACTGACACTTACGTTGAGTTCCTCCAGTTTGTTGATGGTGGTTTTGGCATCAAGCAATTTATTAGTGAGCTCTACAATCTCCCAGTCCAGCGTCTTGCGGTCCATCTCTGCCTTTTTAATCTGGGATGCAAGAACACCAGGTGTAAATCTCCCCAGCACAGAAGAACCTGGTTCCACCACCCACCTCAGCCCAAGCATAGCACAATGACATGTTCAGCTAGCATACAAAAACTTACAGACAGACAGACAGACAAAGGGGGGACAGTCTGGCTCTTCACCAAGGGAGGCACTCCAAAGGCCAAATGGAGCCAGCCACTCTGCTAGTTCCAGAGACAACAGGTTGAATTTAAGCTTCCTTAATGCAGCGTCTCTTCTGGTTGCACAACAATGTGTTCTCTCTGCCCTGGTTTGCATGGTGCCTGGTGGAAAGCTAGTGCTTTTGAGCAGTCAATCCCATGCTGCCACTGGCAGCAATGACCTCTGAGCTTGTGTCAACGAACCCTCTTCTCTAGGAGAACAGAATGGGAATACTGCCCATAAAGATCCAGCAGACAATGCTGAATGGACAAGAGATTTGTTTGACAAGGAGAGGGCACCATCTTGGAAGAGCTCAAGCCTTACTCTAGTAAGAAAAAGGACCTGCACAGCTTCACCTAGAGTTCAGTTACTACCTTCCCTAAAACAGGCAGCCATTGCCTCTTCATGCTCCCTAACAGTTCAGGTACAGGACTGATTGAGACACAGGTGCAACAGCAGAGAGGGGCAACAGCTCAGAGCTACCAAGCCATCCTCTTCTCAAGAAGTTCCTCCAACACTTTCCCAGGCTGTGACCACCAGGGCCCAGCTGGGTGTCAGGAGTACAGCACAGTGACACACAAGGGTGTAGGGGAGGGCAATGCATCCCACATAAGCAGTCTCTTCGGGCACCAGCACAACAAATAGTAACCCAAGAAATTCAAGTGCTAGAACCAAGAAGATCTGGGCTACACAGAGGAGGCAATCAGCATCTCAGCTGTTGGACTCGCCTGCTCACAGCCGAGAAGGGGATGGAAAGGGAGCAAACAAGGCTCACAGCCATCCGTGTCTTGTGCGGTGCCACAGCTTATGGGCATCACTTCCCAGCACGCCATGCTCCAGCTGGCTCAGAGTCAAGCGCTCTTCAGACAGAGCGCTGCAAGCTAGGACCTGCTGCATCTGCGGGCAGCTGCTGGATACCAGGTGAGGCCTTGGCTGGACGAGGGCTGGGGCCCCTCCGTGGGAGCTGGGGTGTGTGGCACCGACAGGGAAACCAACGGGCTGAGACACGTAACGAGGAAAAAGAAAAAACACACAAACGAAAAGACGCAACTGCAAAAATCCAGCTTTGGCTGAGAGAGGCCTGAGAGGTGAGTGCACAGAGCGTGTGCCAGCAGCAGCGTGGGGAGGAGAGAGAGAGAGAGAGAGAGGGAGAGGGAGGGAGAGAAAAGAAACAGCCATGAGTGTTATGAATGCACACAAGAGACATACACGCACATTGGCTCTGCTCTGACTGCCCCCGTCCTCCCAGGATGACCACCCCAAGGCTTGCTGACACAACTCTGGCGTTTGAGGGGGACTGAAGCAACATGACGGATACCATGCGGTTATGTAGGAGGAACCAAAGCTCACGTGCATGACCAAATAGGTGCTCGATAAATCAAGAAACCAGTTCATGACACCAGCTGGAAGGGGGAGTAGATGGTCATGGCCAGAATCTCACCCCTCACCCACTGCCACATCTGCCGGGTCAAGCCAGGGCCCCTTCCCCCATCTGCTCCTAACACGTTCCACCTCCTCCCTGTAGTGTCTTAATAGGGCACTTACCAGGGCATGCAGCTTCTCCTCCAGGTCTTGGTTGGTTCTCTGGGAAGCAGTGTAGCTGTTCTGCAACCTACAGAAACAAGATATACACAGGAATGGATCTCGGGCACCTACTCAACTCTCCTTCATAGCTGCCAAGCAAACCACCAACTCCAGAAAGACTGGTATTCACTGTACTAAGACAACCAGGCACATTAACTCTGCCTCACCTCTGCCACATAACAGGCTTCGGAGCCCAAGCTATGGGTGGAGGCAAGATGTGGTTGGCTGAGTGAAAGGATGTTGCAGGGAGGGTTGCAGAGACTTTGGAGGACAACTCTGAGCTACGTCATGTATAAGCATGTGACCAGTGACTGGCTTTGATTTTTAACTGAGGTACTTTTCAGGTAAAGCAGCAATGTAGTTTCTTGCAGCCATCAGTGGCTCCTTTTGCACATGTAGGGTAACTACCCAGGCTGGATCCTTCCTTACATCCCATAGACAAAGAATTCCCTGTTGTCAGCATTCCTAGCTGTACCCTGCAGGAAGTAATGGCTGCAGAGCCTTTAACTGCCCCACAGTCTGGAGGTACACCTTTCTGAGCATGCAGCACGCCTTTGATTTATGCAGCCTGCTCACACCAGCTGAAGGAGCCCTTGATGGGAGGGGTCTCTCTAACACAACTGCTCTCTTTTCTTTTTCATACCTACGGAATTTGTCCTTGAATTTCTCCAGCTCCTCACGGTTCTGGCCCAGCTCCATCTCCAGGTAGTCCTGACCTGACTCCAGCTCCCTCTCCATCGCCTCCATTTTGTTGGTGACATACGTCAGCCGTCGGCGCAGCTCCTCGTTCTCATGCTGCAGTAGCCTGGGGCACACGGGAACAAGGTACCACTGAGTACACAGTGGGTAACTTCATGCCAGCACCCTCACCCCAATGCCCTGCTCTAGGGCCCAAGACCCTACACAGGGCAACCAGGAAGTCAGGAACTGAACTGGCAGGAGACTCCAGCACACGCAGCAAGAGGTGTATGTCTGTCAGGAGAGGGAGACTCAAACTCTCTTGGAGAAGGGGCAAAGCAGCACATGCCAGCTGGCCAGCCATGGCTCCCAGCTCCCTCTCAAGTTACAGCGCCTGGATAGAGCCCGATAGCCAGATGAGCTGCACAGCTCCAGTGTCCCTCGCTGGTGAATGAAACCCTCTCAATAATTCATCCCAGGCCAGGTTAGAAGAGGTGAAGGCAAGAAATGTATAATCATCATCTCCTCCCCTGAAACAGTTCAAAAGCCCTCACATCTTTAATACATGGGGAAAAGAGGACCCTATCCAGCCTTTTCTCCAGAAGCAGAGGTGGTGGGGTGCGTTTACAGATATGATCACAGCTGCCAGTCAACCCCATTCCATTCCTCCCAGCCAGGACATGCCCAGTGGTCAGGAGGATTTTCCTGTTTGTCATTCCTTCTCGCTCGGAGAAACCCAGAAGCATGGCTCCTCTCTGGCAGTGCAAGCTTTCTCCTCACTGTGGCTTGGAGCTCAGTGCCACCAGTTCTCTGTGCCCCACACCACTACCAGCAAAGGGCTCAGCTCTCACCCTCAGTCAGCAGCAGGTCTCTGCATATGGCCTGTGATGGCTTAAACCAAAACAGCATCAGCAAGAAGGGTTAAAAAAGGCACCCCTCCCTCCACCTGCATTAAAAGCTTCACCTCTTTCTTTCACACCCACCAACTCCTCTTCCTGCACCTGCACCAGGGGAGAGACATGCAAGGCAGAGGTTGACAACACACAGACTGAAGCTCTGCCCACATGGCCAGAAGGCTGAAGATCTGAGGAGAGCCCGCAGGGCCAGTCAGCTTCACTATGCAGGTGGCACAGCAGGACGTGAGGAATCAGCACCCACACAGCTGCAATGTGACAGGCGTAAAGGGGGAGGAGGATACTTACTTCATCCTTTCTGCATCCGTCAGGGGTTCCTGCACAGGGAAGAAAACAGCTGTCAGATTCTTTCAGAAGAGGAGTTGGTCTCTCACATTGTCTTAAAGGGCAGAGTCTTGGTTGCTAGACCCTACCCTGTGACTCTTCCTCACCTGCTCTGACTGGCCATGCTAGGCAAGATGCTGCTCAGCTGTCTGATACCAAGGCAGACCATGTGGTCTGGTTCCAGGTAGAAAAGCTACACTAGGAACCATGACAGGAGTTGGGTAACTTTACTCTCCCACAGCACAACCTCAGAGTCCATTGTAACATTGTCACTTCAGCTGGTGTTTCAGCTTCCTCCACATGCACAATTTAGAGGGTAGCAGAAATCTCATGGGCCAGCATACACTGAGGATTAAATTGTCACCACAGTAATCACAACACCCTTGAAGCTCCACAAAAAGAGTAACAGGGAATCATCTGGGAGCTGAGAAATATCTCTACCGTTTATGCTATGAAGAGTTCCTCTCTGCAGACCTGAAACCTGTCACTGTAACTATTCTGGGACAGCAGAAGAAACACCAAAGGTCCAAAAAAACCTGTGAAAGAAACTAATGATCCAGGCAAGATCCCCAGAGATGATGGAACAGGGACCTGCAGAAAAAGGTGACACAGCACAGCAGCAAGAGCACACAGCTCAGCAATTCTCACTTCCTTTTGCATACTGTGTTAACCTGTGAGATGGCTGCTCCCTGCCAGCACTGCTGAGAGAGATTTAATTAACACTAGAAACAACCTCATTTTCTGTGAAAGAACAAGAGTGTGATCATTCCCAAAGCCCAAGCTGCCCACGGGTTATTTTTGGTGCTTGGGACACCAACAGTACCGTACAACCCCAAAGTTCTGCCACGCTTTAGATTGTCCGTTAAGTGTCACAGCCAGCTCTGGGCTGAGAGGCCGTGTCACGGGCAGTTGTGGATGAGGTCACTGAGCTGTTATCAATATTACAGAAGGCAAACCATGTCAGTCCTGGCTCTAAGATATCCATACTCTAAAAAGCATGTCCTTACCCCCTGCATACATCCTCTTCTCCCTAGAGGCAAAGCATCAACCCATTCTTTTCTTACATCCTGACCCCACACAGCAATCGGTTACTTCATGCAGAATTATCTAACAACTAACTGCCTTCCCCACCCCCACAGATACACAGCAGATACAAGTGACCAGGCAAAGGGGTAAGGCAATTCCCACTCAAGCAGAGCAACAGCCCCAAAGCAGGCTGGAGAAAAGAGAAGAAGGCTTACAAAGACCTGAAACACCCATCATACAAAGCTCCAGAACCCCAAGACAACCAGGCACAGGCCACACAAGAAGCACCGGGAACATTCCAACACCTTCTGACAAGAGTGCTGTCTGCCTCCTGCAAACACCTGGGAAGTCTGCAGTGGGGGGAACAGCACCAGCTCCTGCTGCCTTAACTCCTTGGACCAACAGGAAGCCAATTCCTCCCAGGAAGATATAACCAACCTGGAGCATAGCCAGGTGGCACCCACAAGAGATCAACTTCTGGTGATTAAGCACCCACAACATGAGGTGTAGGAGCCTGCTCTCACTCTCCCCACTGGCATCACAGTCTAGATGACATCCAGATGGGGGCTTTGGCCTTTGCAAGACCCCTGTCTGCGAGCCAGTGGCCCTGGCACCTACCTTGTTTAGTGCCAGGCTGAAGGAAGGGGAGGATCTAGAGGGGGTAGGCCCCTCTTCCCGACTCCAGCGTGTTGGAGTGGAGAAGGATCCTTTCTCTGGGTAGTTCGGCTCCACTGCACGCTTCTGCCCAGGTTTAGCACACAGATGGTGTGGCTGTAACAGCTGTGAACAGGGACTGCTTTCATCCCTTCTGCCCTCTGCACTGCTTTTCCATGAAGACAGTGGGTGCTGCTGCCCAGAGGACGTCCCTGCCAGCCCCAGGTCTGCCAGCTGCTGCAGCTCATACTGACACAGATCAACTACCCTTCTCTCCAAGGAAAGGAGTTTTTCCTTACTGTTCTTCCTTTCGAGGACGGGTTTCTTTCGTAATCTGGAAGCTCTCTCAGCCTCGTCAGCACACTTTCTCCGGCATGAAGCCATTCCCAGCACTTCACATTTCTTTTCTGCTTTTCTTCTACTTGGGCAGGGGGATCTTTCAGCTGCATGCTTGGTTTTGACCCCTTGTAGGTGACCTTCCCCTTGGCCTTCTGGCACAGATCTTCTTGGGAAAAGTGGAGAGTTCTGGTCTTGTTCTGCTCCCCTCGTCTCTCCCAGTGAGCGCAAGCGGATAGGACTCAGCACCCGCTGGGTAATCTCATCCAGGAATTTGGAGAACTGCAGCTTTTCCTCTGTGATCTTCTCCCTGCGCTTGGCAGACTCAGCGGCACTGCTGCTGCTGTGCTCCAGTGAGCGCTTCTCCCTGCGGCCAAGGCAGAGCTGAGGGTCACTGTACTTGTGTGAGCCACGGCCACGGGACAGTGTCTCTACTGAGCGGGACTTGCGTAAGCTCTCAGGGCACGGGCCTGTCGTGCTGGTCTGCTTCAGGATCCCTTTGAGAGGCAGGTGTGTAGCAGAGGCCCGAAACTTCCTTTGTGTCAGAACTTCAGGAGGTTCTTTAAACATAAGCGAGCGTTCCAGGCTTCTGCTCTTGAACGAGCAAGTGGGATGGTGCCTTTCATCTCCAGACACCACAACCGTCTCCATGCTACGGCTCACAAATTTGCTGAGGCGCCCACGACTCCGGTTTGGGCACCTCTTCCCACTTCGCTGCCCCATCTTCCCACCACGTGGAAGTACTGGCGAGACAGTCTGGCTCTTGACATTCAACTCTGCTCTGCACCCTGCCACCTCCTTCTCACTGCTGGACTCCAGGGACCACGATGAAGAGAAGTTCACGTTGCAAACCTCAAACCCCTCTGCCTGCTTGAGTTGGCCTGCCTCGGAGTAACTAAACCCTGTTTGCTGGTGCAATGGTGTTAAGCCCTTTGCCACCCGGCAAGCCGTTACCTGACTCTGCTCAGCCAAGATCACTCCATCCTGGTCGTCGCGAATGATGGGCACCTCATGGCGGATCTCGCGGTGCTGCGGGGGCGCCTTGCGGTAAGGCTTCTTTGACGGAGCTGTGCTCGACATCCTCCCACCTGCGCGGCTCCGAAAGCGGGTTACCTACCAACAGCACAAAGTGCACAGAAGAGAGAGTCACAGGTGCTCCATTGAACCCTAGAAGTGACCCAGCAGGAACTCAACTCCCCTAGAGTCTCAGAGCAGGTCCCCATGCAGAGTGTTAATAGAGCAGGGAAAGGATATGGCCACAAGCCTTGAGCAGCAGCTGCGGGAGAGGGTGCAAAGTAAGAGGTAGCTGTGTCCTTCTCCCAGCCAGTGAGAGCAGAGGGCTGGTACATCCTCTCCCCCCTCTACATACGCTCACTCACGTAGTTTGTGTGTGTCCAGATTATATATAGCAAACGAGAACAGACCTCACAGCAGCATATTGATTAGGCTCTTTAGGAAAGGCCTTTTCCAATATGGAAACTGCAAGCCTTACAGGCAGCAGTGACAGCTGGAGCAGGAGTTATTGATCATGTGCTGTCACTGTCAGCAGGAACTATGTGGGAGGAGACTCCAGCCATTAAAGAGCCCAAACACAGAAGGCTTTTGCTTATGCTGGAACTCCAACATGGCAGACCACAGGAGGTCTGTCACAAGAAAGTACCATACCATTATGACTTCTCACTCCGTCAGAAAAAAAACAAAGACCACCCCCAAGTCACAGATGAAATCAAATTAGGGAGCAACGCTATTTCTGTTGGTACCTAAGACTGGATTTTGCAACAGTAGTGCCACTAGCAGAAAGACCAGATTAATCCCCTTACCCCAGATGTGCCGGGCAGGATTCTTCCTGCTGCAGGAGCAGTTGCAGTACAAGTGCAAAAAAAGCGAGGTAGAAGGAAAGGAGCTGTCTTGTACACATGGAAGAAGCTCCTTCCTTTCCACCATTTTGGGACTGCAGTGGAAGGCAGGGAGATTTCCCCCTAAGTAGACAGGATTTCAACCAGTCTATTGTACAAGACAAGTAGTCTCAGAGATGCCAAGCAGTCCCTGCAGAGCACAATACCAGACTTCCCCTGATGACGACATATGCATCGTTCATAGTCCCCGCCATATCTGGGGTAAGCGTCCACTTCTCATTCCCCCTTCCCTTGCTGGGTCCTAACACCGATCAAGCCTAGCACCTCTGCAGTCCTCAGGGCCTGACCTGCAGCACATCCAAGCCTCAACTCAGATCACCCTCTCCCCTCTCCCCATTCACATACCTTCAGGTAGGCAATGGATATGACTGGGCAAGTGACCTAGATGACTTCTCTTGCTTTGCCTTTTGGCCAGTGGAGTTTTATGTGCTCATGTCTAAATGGAGCCTCAAGAACTCTCTCCAATTCTTACCCACTCCTACCTAGATGCATCTTCCTGATACTAAGACCAAGTCCCCTGGGAGGGACTAGTAAGCATGAGGTTTCTACACCAAGCACAGAGTAGCTTCAAGCTGCAACATGCTTTACACTTCACAGGAACACTTGCAAGCTGTCCTCCACTCTGCTAAAAACAAACTCACGAAAGTTTCTCACACCTTTCTATAGATGTGGACAACTTCTTAAGACTAACCTGTAAATCTCCACCACCAGAATGCTGGAGACTTCCCCTTGCTACAGTCTTTCTCTCAAGGTCCCCTCTCCTAAAAAGGCTTAAGTAAGGGAAGAGATCTCCAATACTTTAGAAAAATCACATTCAGCATACCAAAAGCACATTCCACTGCATCCCCAAGCAAAACAGATGGGCCTGACACACTAGGAAGATATTTCTCTTCTTCAAAGAGGAATGCTGAAATCCTGACCAAAAGCAGGTTTGTCAACACCCACCATCAAACTAGTGATCTAGGGAACTCTTCTGTCCTCCTGTCAGGCTAAGGACAGGAGATGCATGTGGAGATATCCCAAGGTGAAGTCACAATAACTTTTCTAGTCCACGAGGACCTGAGCACTTACCAGCCTGGGCTCAAATGCAAAGCCTCATGAAGCAGGGACACTCACTCAGATGCCCTGGAGAAGAGAAACAAATAGCTTATAATCCATCAAAACAGGCAGTTTGAAGTCTCACCTCATAAAGACATAAGGAATAGGGAATATTTATAACCGAGGACAATCAGTTGGTCATCTCACTCCAGTTACCTGCCCCAAACCCACATTACATCTTCTGAAAGTAAATTAAATTAGTTTGGGATATTTGGAGCACGTAGCACAGCAAGAGCTAGCAATGACACGTCCAAGGCATCCAGGCAACTGGGACCATACAAATTCAAAAATCCATGAAGCAATAGCTTCAAGGGAACCTTGGTTCCAGGAAGGACTGAACTAACCTCCTGTGAAATGGGACCCTCCCAGCTAATTTTCCTCACCACTGCAGAGGGATGCTAATTGTGAAGCCTTCATACAGAAGCTTGGTAATGCTAACAATTACCTCAGTCGTCCTTTTAAGTCAGTGCTTCTCACCTACAAATGAGCTGGAAATTATCAGGCTCTTCTGTGAGCCAAAATATTACGTCCTTGTGCCTACAGCTGTGATAACCCCCACCTCCATGAAGAGAGGCAGGCAAGCTATTCTCTGACTTCCAGCAAGCAGCATGCCATACTCTACGTTGTTCCTACAGACTTCTGTAAAATGGTGTCTGGCCAACCAGGGATACAACCTCTTCAGAAACAGCCCCACTCTCTGTTCAAAGCCCAGGGTACTCAGCACTACAAGAGAATTGGGTCAATCTGGAAGCCAGCTGTAAGAGTGTACCCGTGTGGCCATCACTGACACTGGCAGGAGAGAGAATGCAGTGGAGCCTTCTCTTCTCTTCCCTGATGCACTGCTGCTGCTGTGCTGCTTTTTCCCTGCCAATGGCACTAAGCCCTGGGAGGCAGGACAGGAGTGCAGGGTGGGGAGCAGTCGTACGAACACAGGGAGTGCCAGATTGAAGGTGAATGGCACAGGCAGGCAACCAGGACTATGCAAACTCAAGCTTTGCCAAAACAAACTGAAGAGGTGCCCTAGTGCTGGCCCTGCCCCAACAAGCTGTCTGGCCCCTTTCCTTACTAAAATGCTATAGTCGGGTCTCGACTAGCACAGGAAAACACAGCTTCACAACAGCAGAACTGCTCTGCAGGGCAAAGCTGTGAAGTATGGGGAAAGACAGAGACAGAGAGAGGGAAAACACGCACCCTCCAGGAAGGACCAGACCAGCATAGCTTGAATCTGCTTTTCCACTAACTCTCAGAAGGAGCTTGTTCAGCATCAAGGCAAAACCACCAGCCACACGAGCTGGCAGACAAGCAGATGCTTCCAGGAACAGCTGCACCCATGGGTCTACGCACGTTTCCTCTGCAGAGGTGCTCAGAAGGAACATGCAAAAGGCCTCCCTGTCTCTCAGCACACAGTTCCTCAGGCTCAAACAGGACTGTCCTGCTTCCTACCCCAGAGCCAGCAGCTACACTACCTGCAATCTCATTCCCACCTACCTGGAAAAGATACCAGGATTTGAAACCTACTCTCATGATCTGAGAATTTCCAGAGACACTGAAGATACCCACAGTGCCTCCAGGCAACTTTCCCTTAAACAAGGACTTACAGATC
This sequence comes from Zapornia atra, assembly GCA_013400835.1. Classification (NCBI taxonomy): domain Eukaryota; kingdom Metazoa; phylum Chordata; class Aves; order Gruiformes; family Rallidae; genus Zapornia; species Zapornia atra. The sequence goes on along the minus strand of VZTU01004376.1, from coordinate 75,652 downwards.
TAAAGTGACGACGTGTCCAAACATTTCTGGCCGCTTCTCTCTGAAACAGCTTTTCCCTGTCAGCATCCAGCAGCATCTGGCCAACAGCTCCTGAAACATGAGAAAGGAAACTTGGTGTCAGTCACCTATCAGCACAACACATGGAAACAGTCAAGCACGCGCAGAGCAACCCACAGCCAGGTGCCAGGGCAGGAGTCAGCAGCAAACTGCTGCACCATCAGGCTACTATCTAATGCCAAGACCCTGAAATAAGCTTCTTGTCTTCACTGGGTCCCAGAAAAGGAAGACCTTTTAACCATATCTTCACTGAGTCAGATGCCTGTGCAGCCCAGCAGCTGACCTCTGAAAGGCAACGGTTATTTCTAAGTAACTCCAGGGGTCACTGCTCCCCTCCTGCATCCCTGTCCAACACCAGGAATCCAGTCTTTGTCACTCTGCTCCTGCCACACCAACCTAAATTTGTTCTGCAGGCTTCCTTACATGGAACAGCACAGTTAAGCCCTCCCTTGCCTACAATACCTGGGCATCCTTTGCTTCCACAAAGAGAGAATCCCAAGGTGGCTAAATTCATCACACCTCTGTTCAGAGAGCAGCAGATCCTCTCTGCAGAATAGACAGACCTCGAGCTTCAAAGCAGAAGTAGATACAGATAATACCCAGAAATAAAAGAGGTACTAGTTTTGCTCACCACGCTATTCAAAAGCCTCTCTGAAAGAGCTTAGCTTACTATCAAGTCCATGTTCTGCCTACCCTGGAGAAGTTTAGCTTTAGCCTGGAGCTACAGCAAGAGGCAGCTCTTTAGCTATTCTAATTAGCACTGTAATACAAGAGGAAACTTAACCTCCTGGTCTTTTTTATCTGCCCTTTCCATCTCTCATCAGTAACGTTCCTTAACATTTACAGTCCTCTTCCTAGCAGGCAATCCTCTGCAGTAGCTCCAATGCTGTTTTCTAGCTACAGCCCCACGTAATTCCAATCTTATTTCTGCACTCACTGACACTTCAGGCTTCACTGGAACGGCTCATTGAGCACTATGAGACTTGGGCTCACACTGATCAGCATCAGCAACAATCACTTCTTCCAGGGAACAGACGTGAACACCCAAAGGGTCAAAAGACTGCAGTGGAAACCTAACAACTTGCTCTGTTAATGCAAAAAGCTGAGGATTCCTCCACATCCCACAAAAACAAAACACACCACCTCTTTCCTCTTTGCAGTGAGGGGGTACAGTGACAGTGACTTAGTGCAGGTGCACAGGCACTACAACACCAGCATGAGCCTAGCTGTTTTTACCAGAGAGCGTCCCTGAGTGTGAAACCCACCCTCTCCGCTTGCAGAGCAGCTGCGTTCTCTGGGTGAGCTGGGAGAGGCAAAGCATTTGCCACACACCAAGAACAGACATGATCTAGCACAGAACTGCTCAGACTGTTATGTTCAGGGCCCACCAAACTAACAGCCACTCGGCATGCATGCGAAACCAGCATACCACCTCTTCTGTTAGCATCACTTCGTCTCCAGTAAGAAGAGACAGGTCCATAACATACCAAAAAAAAAAGGTCCAAAAAGGAACCCTTTGGACTAAAAGGGAAGGCACTGAAGAAAAAAAGTGACATCTTCCTGGCACTTGGTAAGTCCTCTGAAGCCTGAGGCAGTCAATACTTAGCTTTGGTTCTAGGATGCACAGTTTCTGCCTGCTTGCTGCTGCTGAACACTCCCTGCAACGGGACAGAAGACTTGCAGGGCTTTCCTCACCACCACCTTCTCTTGTCTTGCCTTTTTTGACCCTATAAAACAGCCAGCTTACCAGCCCTCATTTCCTCAACAGAAATACAGTGATTACGTTGCACAGAAAGTTTCTTATTCCTTCTTTGGTCATCTTCCCAGGTTTTCCTTTTAAAAGCAGCATTTCTTTAAGCTTGCTCTTTATTCCAAAAGACAATACATTTCCTAACACATTAACAGCCACATTTGTTCCTAATGTAACACTGCAGACACATTAACTGACTATCACTGACTCAGAGTACTCAAAAAACTCCAAACACAATACCCACGTGCAAACCCAAAATAAACTGCTGGTGCTGTGCTGTGGCACATCCCTGATGTGGCACCACAGCTAATAGAGAACTTCCATTCCCATGTTTAGGGCAAGCTATGCTCTGAATACATACCCAATAGAGGACAACAGCAACTCCTGCTTTAGGGTGCAACAGGGTCTCTTTTGGAATGCAACAAGGAAGGCTAAGGCCCATTTGGAATTTAGTCTGACAAGGGATGTCAAGAACAAGAAGGCGGCCTTCTTCAAGTACCTCAGTAGCAAAAGTAAGACTAGATAAAACACGGGCCCACTGCTGAATGAGGTGGGTGCCCTGGTGACAGAGGAGATACAAAAAGTTACTGAATGCTTTCTTTGCATCAGTCTTAGCTGCTAAGGTCACCCCCCAGGAAACCCAGACCCTGGAGGTAAGAGAGAAAGTCTGGAGAAAGGAAGACCCTCCCTTGGTTGAGAAAGATCAGATTAGAGATCATTTAGGCAAACTTGACACCCACAAATCTATGGGCCCCAATGGGATACACCCACAAGCGCTGAGAGCGCCAGCATGTATTACTAACATTTTGGATGTCATCTCTAAGCATGCTGGAGGAAAAGAAGGTTACTGGGAGTGGTCAACATGAATTCCCCAAGGGGAAATCATGCTTAACCAATCTGACAGCCTTCTATGATGGCATGGCTGTCTTGGTGACTTAGAGGAGAGCAGTGGATACTTTTGATACAGGCTTTTGATGCTGTCTACCATTACATCCTCATAGGTAAGCTGAGGAAGCGCAAATTAGGTGAGTGGACAGCGAGGTGGACTGAGAACCGGCTGAATGTGGCAGGGCTCAGAGTATTGTGATAAGCAGTGCAGTCTAGTTGAAAGTCTGTAACTAGTGGTATGCCCCACGGGTCAGTACTGAGTCCATTCTTGTCCAACATCCTCATCAATGACCTGGATGAAAGGGACAGAGCATACCCTCAACAAGTCTGCTGATGGTGCAGAGCTGGGAGTAGCCCCTGATACACCAGAAGGCCGAGCGAGCCCTGGATAGGCTAGAGAGTTGGGAGAAGAGGAACCTAATGAGGTTCAACAAGGGCAAGTGTAGGGTCCTCCATCTAGAGACAAATAAACCCAAGTCCCAGTGCAAATTAGTGGTTGACCTGCTGGGAAACAGCTCTGTGGAGAAGGACCTGGGAGTCCAGTTGGACAAGAAGCTCTCCATGAGCCAGCAATGCACCCTTGCATCCAAGAACTCCACTGGTATCCTGGAGTGCATTAAGAGGAATGTGGCAAACAGGCTGAGGGAGGTTAACCTCTACTCCACCCTGGTGAGGCCACATCTGGAGCATTGCATCCAGGTCTTGGCTCCCCAGTTCAAGACAGACAAAAGAACTAGTGGAGAGAGTCCAGTGGAGCGCTACAAAGATGATTAGGGGAATGGAGCATCTCTTTAAGGAAAGGCTCAGAAAGCTGGGTTGGTTTGTGCTGGAGAAGACTGAGAGGGGATCTCTCTCATCAATGCTTACAAATATCTAAAGGGTGGATGTCAAGGGGGTGGGGCCACAGTCTTTACAGTGCTGCCCAGTGACAGGGCAAGAGGCAATGGGCACAATCTGGAACACAGTTAAGTTCCATCTCAACACAAGGAAAAACTGCTTCACTGTGAGGGTGACAGAACACTGGAACAGGCTGTCCAGATTGGTTGTGGAGTCTCCTTCTCTGGAGATACTCAAACCCACCTGGATACAATCCTGTGCAACCTGCTCTAGGTGATCCTGCTTTAGATGATCTCCAGGGGTCACTTTCAGTTGCTATCATTCTGTGGTTCACTAGCACCACAAGAAGCAAAAGCAAGACAGATTTGTCCAGTTGCCTTCCTGTGCTTATGGATAGAAACGACCTGAGCCTCCACGTGTCTCAAGCCAGTCTACGTAGAGAAACTGCTGCAGTAAGCCTGGTCAAGACAACTAATCAGTGAAATGGATGATGCAGTAACTGCATCAGGAGGTCTTGTCCAGGACAGAAGAACAAGCTGTGTGAAGTTAAAAGGAGCACCTGTAGGCTGCTGGTGCCAAGCACAATAAGAAATGACAGCAATGTTATTAAAGGACACTTTGACATTTAATGAGAGATATATTTTAATTCAGAGGAGGCATCGCAATTAAAACTACATTCAGATCCATTCTGCTGCTGGCTACTTTGAGGCTCATTTTAAAATAAAAGGGTAACAGCTCCCAGTGCAGGAACCTGCATCTCAGTTTTGTGTGTATGGTAATGCTCACAATTCAGATCTGAGTAATAACATTATAGTGACTCTTGGATTAAAATTGAGTTTTGGGAAGATTATTGCTCATTCCTGCTTTTCCATCCCAATTAACCTTGACTGTTAGGCAGCAACCTCTGTTCCCTGCATGGGAACAATTCCAAGAGCTATCAAGAAAAAGAGATCAGGCTAGCCTGTTGTTCAACAGCTATGTAACAAGCCCTACTTAGCACCTAACTTATTTCCAAAGAAAATTAAATCCCTAAACTCTCCAGTCTTAAATAGCTCATGTTGAATGTAGATGCCACCGGACATACCATGCGTCTGTCATGCCCACTGCAACCTGAGGAAGCCTCTTAAAAGCGATCAGAATTGCACTTTCCTTACAGTCCTGCTCTCTCCTTCCACTACACCAAGATCTCAGTCCCCCAAATTCAGCTCTACTCCATGTCCTTAAGAATGCATTTTATTATCTGCTCTCAGTAGTTTAGCTTCTGTAACCCTTTCAGAAAAGCCAGGATGGATCATTGTTGCCTAAGAAACATTAACACTGTTAACACCCAACTGGAATAGAAAGCAACAGCTGATTGACATCTGAACAGGAACAGGACAAGAAGCAAAGGACCCAAATCCAAGTCCCAGAAGGAATGCTAATGGGGAATAAAAATACCCAGGGGAGATTTTAATGAGGAAATGAATGCTAGCTTTCTAATGAATATAGAAGCATAGAAACACCTTTAATGTCTACATCTGAAATGACACAAGAACCAGCTTGGCAAAAGGTCATTTGCCAACTGGGGGCTCACGGCAGCTTCTCATCCGAAACACTGACACACCATGAAGGCCTGTTTAGTTTGTTCAGTCATCCCATTAGCTTGATCTCTTTAGTTTGTTCAGTGATCCTTTCCACTCTCACAAGGTGGTTTAGGCTACAAACTTGCAGAGTCTCTTTGTCTTTCCATCTTGGGTTTCATGTCCTTCCCCAGACTATCTTCTTATCATGTGTGCTCTTTAAGATCTTCCATGGGAAGACTTTTTGAGCATGTTTCTCATTTAGAGAGATATATACCAGGCTATCAGAAAACAAGGAGGTTAGAAGTCTCAAAAATTCATGAAAATACCTGTCTGGGCCCTGCTGGAAAAAGCAAACCTTTGGTACACTAATGACATGAATCTGGGTTAGAAGATCACATCAGTGAAAGTTGGAAGGTAGGGCCTTAAAACCTTCCCAAACACAAGCTACAGAACTGCTATAGCAAGTAAACACTGAAGAGCAGAGGAGGGAGTGCATACCATCTCTGTAGAAAATCAACACGTAGGAGTTCCCTTTCCAGACCTCTGTCAGCTCCTGTGCTGCGTAAGAGTGCCGGAAAAGGGGAATTTTTTTCTTTTTTAAAAATCATACATCACCTTTTAGGAGAATACAATCAAAAGGCATTTAAATAGGGCAACCTAGAAACCACTTAAATTCAACCATTGAGAAGCAGACCCTCAGCCCCTGTATATATTCCCTAAGTCTCATATAACCCTGAGTAATTAGTATCAGCAGTCGTCTTGTTTCAGCCTTTGTTTTCAGAAGTTCAGGGAAAAATGGTCTCCAGCTCCCCAGTGCCAGGGACTGAATGTCACTGAGCCATCCCTCTAGCAGGGAATATAGCAATGCTAGAGCACCCTCCATCACTGCAACCTATATATTTGCCTCAATATACCATCCAAAACCCCCCTCTATGAGCTGCAGTGACGCACAGATGGCTAACACACTGTGCAGTATCTACAGAGTCAGACAATGGAGCAGAGCATATTATTTGCATTATTTACAGAGGACAGATGGGCAAGTTATGGCAGTGACCCAGCCTGTAGAGCATCTGCAACGCTGAGGAGGCGTTAAGTCCAGCCCTGATCCTTGCAGGTGCTGGCAAAAAAGCAAATTTCAGAAAGGAAACAGCTGTTTACAGCAGCCAGCTTCATTCTGAAATGCTATCACTACAACTATGTTTACGGAGTAATTCCCATGCCAATTTTGTTCCCATAGAGCCTTCACCCACAAGCAGAAAACACAAGATGTATTGGCTCGATTTATCCTGTTCAACCATAAAGAGAACTGACATCTGCAGTACTTATGTAATAACTTCTTCCTTGGCCATGATTTTTGTATGTATGGAAGTCACCATATATACTGAGGCACACACTGGGGGGGAGACAGTGACCAGAAAACAGCATAGAAACTGTTCATCTCAAACCAGCTCAGTCAGCTGAATCTTTTAAAACATCAAACATTTGCAAAGGTTTTGAGGTGTTGCTTTTGCTGCACACACAGCACACTAACCAGGTCTGCAGGCTGAGAAGGAACCTTAACAATTCAGGGGTCTCATACCTATACTAGACAAGAAAAAGGCTGATTTATAAGGAGGAGCTATCTACTTAAGCTGAACACTGTGGCTAAGTATGACCAAGTTGTACAAAGGCTTGCAATGATCAGTTTGCCCATCCTCCATCAACATACACCACAACAGGCTCTTTCATTTCACCATCACATGGCTGCAATCAAACATGACATACTGTTCAGCCAGTAATAAAAAGGATCAGCTTTTTCCCCAAGGTCTTGTCTATGTATATGCTGTACTAAATTAAATTGACTTGGAAAATAATGTAAAGTAGTAAAACCCTCTTGGGTAAATGTTCTTAATTCAGTTTAAAAGCACTTTATGTTGAATCAACTTAAGTTAAATAGATAGATACAAGACACAAACTAAATTAAGGATGCCTATACAAGAATGCTGCACTAATATAATCACAGCTGCTTCTAATCTGATTACGTTAAATCAGTGCAACTTCCCTGCATGGCACAATCCTTACCAATATTGAAGTTAACCCTTTCTTGTCCTTTTCTGCTTCCAAAGGAGGTTTTGCTGGGTTTTGTGTTTGTTGGGGTTTTTTTTCTTCTAAAAAACCCAGGGTAGCAGTTCTCCTAGGATCAATACATACTAACCACACTACAAAAGTTTTATTAATGTATTAAAGGCATTGACACTTATGCCTTGAAAGTTTTACTACTCCTATACCAACTAAACGTCATCATAATGCTCAGAGCAGGATGGCATCACATTTTCTCTACTCTCCCCAAGCAAGAGGGGAAGGGTGATCATGGATACTTGTGCTGTACCCTGCTTTCCATACATCCATGGAGCTTTTGCTTGCTGATGTCCAACATACCTGTAGCAGTTCAGATACTGGGAAGGCAATGTTTCCCCCTCTCTCATTCCTAAGGGTATGGCTCACCAACAGCTTATCTGAGCAAACTGAAGTGTGGAGTTAAGACAGTTATCTTGCTGCCCCCCAGGTACAGTCCTACTACTGCCCTTCCTCCACCAAAATATAAAGCTGTCTTGCTGACTGTGGGGTAAGCACCTACACAAGTCTGAGGCTACAGACATGATGTGCTACAAATCCACACTCTAAAAATGGCCTCTCATCTCCTCAGTTCCCACAGCATTTCCCCTTGAAACATATTCATCAAAATTAAATTCCAGCAAGTCCAAGAACACTGGGTTTTTTTCATTCCTCATTCCAAGCTATTTGAGTGCCTTCTGAACATTAAGACTGAATTTATTTTCATTCTTTCGGCACTCTCACTTTAGTCACTACCTGATTCTTCAATCAGGTCTCTGAGCTCATTCCAACCTTCCTCACATCCACTCCAGCAACAAAACCATCACCTTATCACATCTGCCTTCTACTGCTGTCTCTGAGGTACCATATACAGAACCTTCCATGCTGAACATGGAAATCTTGTTGCAATGGAGAGAAAGACAATAGTGAAAGTCTTCTCTGAGCCCCCTGCAAAGAACTAAATCCGTCACTGGCCTTCAGAAACTAAATTATGCCACAACTCTGAACAACATGGTGAGCTGCCACCTCTGCTGGACACCACCAGCAGTCAAGGAATCAACCCAAGTTACAAGTCCCTTCAATTTATTATTTTTTGAAAGCACTATATTGAAGCCCTGATCACATGTCAACATGGGCTGTAGGGACACACAGGAGTTCAGTTGCTAAGGGAACTACATCTCCACATTTTCTGAGATATAAATTTCAACTCTCAAAGGGCTGCAGAGACATTTTTCAAAATGAACTGTTTGGTCTCAAATCTCAGATTGACACTGATAGCTTCTAGCAGTGGGAAGGTTATGTGGCTCCACACCAGCTGTAGAATTCATGCTCACTATACATACATGCAATGAGAAATGAAGGTACAATTTCAATTCCAAAAGTAGAGAAACTGAGGCACTATAAGACAAAAAAAAAGCTCTCTACAACATTTTTGCATGAAATTCCAAATGAAAGAAAAATCACCTCAGCCATCATAAGAAAGGAACTGTAGGAAAACTGAGACACAGCCTTATTTCTTGCACCTAAAAATAGGAGTGATCTGGAATAGAAAAGAGAAGGAAAGCGTGCATGAGCTAAACACCTATCTGATGGCAACTGGGCTGAGCAGCCTGCAATTCTTTGTAAGTACAAATAAAGCAGCAACCCTGATCCAGTAGTAGGAGAACAATATTTGTACTATACTCAATTCTCTCTGCTGCTGGGGCTTAATCCCAGCAAGAATCGTTTTGGTTTAATTAGCTTTTCCCTAGCAGATGGTCAGATGAGAGAGGCAGAGAATGGTACAGGCTTAACTGTTGGGTGATTGTGCAGCTGCATCTCTTGCTGAACAGTTAAGCATGTCCAGGAGTCCAGCTGTAGTTTGCATGACACAGTCCATCTCTGTCATTAGCCAAATGTCAGCTTCCTCTTTCTTCAGATTATACATCAGTCAGAGGCACTACCCAAAGGCAGGCAAACTACTTACGTGCAGTCTTGCCACCATCCCCTTTCTCAGACAAAACCCTCAAACCTTAATCAGCCGAAAGTCCCCCTTTCTTTGGTGACTGAAGCACATTCAGAAGCATTGCCATGGAAACTTGAGCCATCCTCTGTGCTATTCATCAGAGAAGATCTAGCACAGAAATATTTTATGATCTCTACATCACTGAATACAGACAGCAGTCAGTATAATGAAGTAAAATTACAGACCCTGACATTGTGTGAGGATAGTAGCGGGTCATTCTTCAATCAAGCTGCCTGATCTTTGCTTCACCTACAAGGAATAGCTCACTATGAACTGGCAAGGAAAAATAGCACAGTACTGAGAGAAACAGAGGTAGTGTTAGAAGAATAAACCTATCCAGATAAAGGGAGAAAAGAGAAAGGAGTTCACAGCCTTTTCCCAAAGATGATCACATCCAGCCACTTCCCCTTCCCAGAGGTTACAAGTGATGTTGCTACCGACTTCTTTGCAAAGCAGGATTCCTACCAGGCACAGACAGCTCCTGCTTAACCCAAGTCACAGCCACTGCTTATCCTGGAGACTGCATCAAGTATTCTCCATCTAGTTCAGCTCAGCCTCTGCACCCAGGCATGGCATGGAGTGTCAAAGCACCCACACCTACACACTGGCAGTAATCATTTCAACAGGCCACAATGGCAGAACAAGGAAAGGAGACCGCTTTCAAAAACATGCTTTGGGCCTAGCAGATTCAGAGCCTGAGCCAAGGGCAGGAACAGGCACAAAACTTGTCTCAACTCTGTAAACAATAGAGCAGCATGGCTGCTGAAGCAGAATGTAACCCTGAAGCATCATCTCTCTTTTTTGTGGTGTGGCCCTGTAGTTAATCTGCCTCAGTTTGCCCCATTTGGTGGGGTTTTTTGTTTGTTTGTTTGTTTTTTTTTTTTTAATTGTCTTAGTCTTCAGCATCACTGAACTGCTGAGAGATTTTATTCTGAGCATACAAAGAAATACAACACAGTTTAATCCAGCTTAGGAAAAACAAACAGATCCACCCACCCATCTTTCAATGGTGACCTGTATAAAGCACGCAACTGGCAATGGCTCTTCTCTCCCCATTCACCTTGGCTCCAGTCAGTCCTCCTATCAGCAGGATCCTAACTACAGCAGAGGGGACACACACCTCCCATGCCCTGCCTGGCAGGCTGTAGGAGAGGAGGCTGCCTGTCACCAGCAGCCACGGGGTGCCCTGCTTGCCCTTCTGTACATGCTGTGTTGTACCTCCTAGGCTCACTTTCCTCTCTTTTCTGCGGATAAGGGATAACCACAGATGGCCCACCGGAGACCAAGCAGGGTTACTTCAGCTCTTCCCTCAGGGCAGGGTCAGAGCCCTCATCAACCATTTCTTTCCACATTTGTCATCATTGCTAGCATCAGTGTTGTTCTTTGGAGCTAATAATGAGCATAAATCGTCCCAAGAGGCAAACACAGCAAAGGCCCAGCACTTTAGTTTTACCACAAGGTCAGTTTGTCCAGGACTACATCCCCCCACCCAGCACTGGTCTTGTAAAACTGAAATCCCTGGACTTTACCACTGTTATCCTTTGGGATAGCATAAACCCATTATTCCGAGGTTAAGGAAAAAATCTCCTTTTTAGCAGTGAAGATAATCACTTCCACAGGGCTCCTACCGTGGACCCCCTGTAAGCAAGCCCCATGCAGCTCTTCAGAGAGGTCTGGGAATAAGAGATAAACTGCAGGTGAAGTCACCTATCCTCAAAGGGGCTCAACTGACAGCAGAGGAAGATCAGCCCCAGATACCCTAAATAAAGCAAGCTATCATTTTCCAGGTACCTTTTTTTTTGGAGGGGGGTCAAGAATCAGACTAAGCCACTCAAAGAGCTACTAGCTCACCACTTGTCTAAGGGCAAAGACTACAGTCAAATGCCAGCATATTGCCAGGCAGATGTTACAACGATAAGGTGTTTGTCCAGTGCCGACAGCAAGCTGTTTGCTCACGCCTTCAGCTTCATGCAGCCACACGAGCTCAGCCTTACAACGTGTGACTCTGGACTAAGGAATGTCTCAACTGCAGAAATACCACATCTGCTGCCAGCTCAGCTCAAGGTGCTCCGGGATCAGACCAATTTTACCGCCCAGCCACAGCCCTGCCTTCTGCTCCCTGTCCCACCAGGGGGAGATCTAGCTACTTGGTGAGGGTTACTGCTCTAGCCAGAGGAGCACATCTCCCCAGCAAAGGTGTTTTGGACTGGACGCTGAAGCCGTTATCATTCTGCATAACCCATTTTCAGACTTCCTTCTATTTTGCTACACTTCATGTTGCCACAGGGCATATTGTTCAGTTTGGCACTGCAGAACAGAGGAAGAAAAACAAAGATTCAAGTAATGCTCTTTCTTGTCAACACACAAGCTCTGCAAGTCAGGTACAGAGTCAGTGGCAACTAGTTTGAAATAAAACGCAGAGTTTACATGAAATCAAGGGAGAAGAGCACCTAGTGTGAACAATTTCCAACTGTTTCACAATGGTAAGAGTCTTTTGCAACAAGTAGCCTCTCTATATTCACCAATCATTGACATCCTGCTTTGAAAAATGATACATCCTTCTCAGGAGAGGATGGCATGGGCCAGTCAGGTAATAGCTCTGCAGCAACTGACCCAAAGATTGGGGCAACAGCTAAAAAGCAAAACCTATGCTATAAAGCTGGAGCACTTCTAAGAGCTAATTCTTTTATGGCTGCTACTGTGTAAGGATGGCAGTAGGGAGGTCTTCTGCAGAAGATTAATATAGAAATGACTGGCAGGTCACAGAATTTCAGGCTACTGAAATTGCCAGGAGGGAAGCTGCATCTCCCAAAGACCAAAACAAACTGGGTAATGAAGTGAATAGCCCAGGGCTTACCCAGGACATGGAAGATGCTCTGCCTATCCCTCCCCACCACCACACAAGCCTTGTTCATGGGCTGCCCATACTGACACTGCCAGAAGAGACAATGTTTCCCTGTGCCAAATGAAAGACATGACATAAAGAGGACATAGATAGCTTGCATGATAGGGGCATAGAAAACTAGTGACTGTTCTTTGCAGACATCATGTCAAGGATTCCAAAATAATGTTTCGGCATCCTGATCTGCCATCCCTCACCAAGCTTCCAGACCTTACCTCTTGAGGTACCAGCCAGACAAAAGGAAGATTTTCCAGAAGGAACTGGAGCAATTTGGCTGCAGTACACGTGTAAGAACATTTATCCACCAACTGGGGGAAGCATTCCTGCCTGGGTTAAATCAGAGAGCCATTCCATCTCTAGGCAGACATCTCATGCACAGTTTGTACTGAGCAGAGCTTGATGGCACAAGCCACTCAATCATGTACTGGTTGCCAAGAGCACAAAGGCTGCAAGGGGGGACGAGCCAACCTTAATTGGCCTTATCGGTGTAAATTAAACCCTACAACACACCCAAGCAAACAGTCAGTTCCTTTGGAGGAGCAGGCATGAGTTATTTTGCTGCAGCTATAAAGGAAACATTGCTGCTAGGACATGCCCCTGGAGTGACTGTGCCGCTCGGCTCTCCCGCTGCATTCCTGGGGTTGTTTAGCATGGACTCAGCTCCAGCCTTTCCTCAAGCAAGAGGTCTGAACCCTGAATGCCATCTGCAAATACAGCCAGACTCCACCTCCTGCATGCCTGCAGGCCACCAGGTGTGGCCAGGAATGGCACAAGCTACACACTAAACACACCTTTGATGTGGAGCTGAAAGCATGTAGCCAGGGGGCATGAACAGCACGCCGCACGCTGCGTGCTGACTCCCACTGCAGGAATGTGGCTGCAACCACAGGCCAAGGAAGGCAAACACATTGCATTCCTCACCAGGCAGGGAAGGAAAACAAGCAGCAAGCCCACACACCCACCACACTGACACCCACCGTGCTCCCCACGCATGCCAGCACTGCCACTGCCAGGACCCCAACAACAGCTTCAGCCTCAAACTCATCTGTGGGAGAGTCCTCAAGCTCTCCAGGCAACTTCTGGAGCCACGGGGCAAGAGAAACAAAGCATAGCAAAAGAGTTACCAACTGGGCACACAAGCCACATGGAGAAGAACCACTACTGGGCCTGGGAAGTAACCACGTTCCATGGCAGGTTCAGAAGGCTCTGTGCAGTAGCCTGGGGAGGGAATTTCCCTGATTTTTCCTATAAGATACAGGGTGAAGATATAATTAAGCTTTGTTGAGTTAAGGGAGCAGAGCTGAACAGGAAGCTGACTTTGGGCATCAAGGGTGTTTGAAAGGATCCATACCTTTTTCTACGCCCAGGGAACCTTTGTACCTTAAGGCAAGCAGCTTCTCTGAGATGCAGGTACTTCCTCATGACCCAAAAATCCTTTAGTAAACACTGTCCCCACTGCTCACAGAAACTGATCTTCACTGTACATTATCCCCTCCCCTCAGCAGAGACACCTGGTCACTCACATAATCGAGAGAAAAGAGACTCAACCTCTTGTCTCAGGACCTCGCTATCTTAGAGTAACAAGCAGACCCTGTGTTCTAGTCAGAAAAAAACCACTATTCCTTCACACCAAGTTCCTGCAAATCCCAAAGCTTTCCAAAGACTTCACAGCTCCCAAAACCCAAGCTACTCCAAAAGGAAAAAGGTAAGGATGCATCAGGCAGTGAAACTGTCAGCAGTGTTCTCAAGTCCATGAAAAGAAGGCTTTATTCTGACCCCTATGTTCTGAATTCGCACTTACTTTGTGCAACACAATTAGACAACGACCCAGTCCCAAAGACGCATTGGCCCAGTGCTCAGGGCCAGTGAGCTTAACAGCCAGTGTCCTCTCAGTGCCGAGCAGGAAAGCCAAGGCTCTCCAGAGTGCTGTACCAAGAATACGTTCCCCTTAAACCTACACCAATTTCCTAACGGCTGTCAAAAAGAGCTTCTATCTGCTGTGCTTCTCAGAGCAGGTTCTGAACTTCAACAAAGCATAGAGATGTCAGAAAGGAGCAGGATTTCATAAAACAAAAATGACAGAAACTATTTAACACAAGCAGATATGCCAGAATATATATTCCTTTCTAATTTCCAAGAAGCAAACAGTGCACACATGGAGGGAGCCCCGGGCTGCCACTGCACAAACCACTGCCAGCAAATTCAAAGAACACCAATGAAGGGTTAAAACACTAATCTCTGTGGATTCTGGAAGGGGAAAGGTCAGGGTAGCCACAAGTTCCAGAAACATGTTGATGCATCTAGCAAGCTGCCAGAGCAGGGATGGTTTATAAGGCTGTGGCCCGGCAGCTCCACACCCCACATGTGCATTTCAAGGCCCTCACCAAGGGCAATGGTCTGGTATTAGGTAACAAGAACAGACCAGATGAAGTCAGCAGACTTTCCCATGCCTGTTAAAATTCAAGGCCTGAAGCTACCTATTCTAAGCCAGTAAGGTAAGCTGCTACAGTAGCTCTAGTACTTGGAAGAAAGAGGCATGAAAGGCCAGATTTACCAATAGATTTAGATCCAAAGTTATAAATAGAAGCCTGACAGGATCTACAAAAGCACCAAAACAGATTAGGTGTCTAAATCACCACATGCAGGAGAAAGGGCTTCTCCGCTTCTAACCACTCCATACCTCTCCAACCCCAGCCACCACAAGAAAACCCAGTTCAGAGAGGACGGAAGCCCCTGCTGCTCTACAGGCTGCCAAGGGCCATCCCTGTGCAATCCACTTCAACACTGACGGCATCTACTCTCCCACAAGTCTCAACAGTGCAACCTGCAATGGCCACAGCTCTCGCAGAAGGTAGAGCTGCCTGCTTCCCACAATAGGAGCTGCCTCTTCAGCCTCTCCTCTCCCTTCCCCCACCACATCTTTATTTTTCATAGACTTAACACTGTTTCAAGATACAACCCTAATCCTGCCACCGGTGGGCGGGTGAGTGGGGGAAAGGGGCCCTTTATAATTGTAGTGTTGCAATCTGCCAGCCCGGCCAGGCGGCCTGTTCCCGCCTGCACTGTATTAAATACCTTATAACTGATTACACCCCCATGGGGCATGATTAGCAGTCTTCAGAGAACAAAGTCTACTTTCATAAGAATAAGAACAGACACGTACTGCTAACCTACTACACAGCTGGGCAGGTGAGGAAACAGGGAAAAAACGAGGGGGTGTGGGGGGGAAGAGTTAACTGTACTGCTAGCACTATTCTTTCCTTCCCTCCCCTATCCCTGCATCTTGGAGTTGAGCCTTCCACTGCCCAGAACTGTTCCCTTCAGACCTACCCCAGAAGATTCAGGTAACGTAAGCAAGTTCATAAACAGTTGCCTGTAGAAATCAGGCACAGTCCTAACCTGGAGAGGTGAGCCCCTGAGGGAAGCAGATTAAGCTTTGTTCTGGGTGACAGCAATTCCGTCACCCTAGTTCCTAGGAAAAGGGAAGGGTGAGTTGCAACAGCAGCATCAAAAACAAGGAGAAAGGAGGAAAGCTCAAAGTACGATCACATACACACAGAGGTTAGAGAGGGGGGTGTGTATCTGGTAAGCCTGTGTATAAGCCTATAAGCAGAGCATCTAATTCAGTGTGGAGGTTAAAAGCTCTCCAGAATCAGGTGATTTTTTTTTCTTGTGGGGAGAGAGGAGGCAGCAAGCAGGAGGAAAGCCCTCTCCACCTGAGATAGATAACAGGGATCCCCAAACATACACAGTTCATATGCATTGCCGCAACAAAGAACCAGCCTGATGGAAACTTAGCCAATCTGACATGAAATGACCTACAGCTCATTAGCAGGTGCCTTCAAAATCTCAAATGCCCACACAAACAGCCACAAACATTATTTGGTGGTATCTGGCCTCCATCTAGGCAAAGCACAAAGAATCAGACCATACAGCCTTTCACCAAAAGGAGTAAGAAAGAAAAATGGAGGCAACTCCTAGGCTCAAACAAGCTTGGAATGAGCCCTTCCCTCTACTCTCCCCAAACCTATGAGAGAGGAGAACAGAGTGGGAAGCTCCAGAAAAATGTTTTTATTTCTGAGGGACACCTGTGCAGCAGCTTCCACAAAACAGCAAGAACCTTTCTGAGCCTGAAGTGCAGCACCAAGGAATTCCAGCCAGTAAGCTAGCTTCAATCTAAACACCTTGGTGCAAATACAGCAAGGCAGGAGGTTTCTGGAATGTGTTGATGACAACTTCACCAAGTGACAGAAGAGTCAAGAAGGAGAGGTGCCATACTGGACCTTGCCCACTGAAAGAGAAGAATGTGTTTGAGACCATCTAAGGAACCCGAAGGTACACAAGTCCATGGGACTTGATGAGATGTATCCACATGTCCTGAGGAAACTGGCAGATGAAGTTGCTAGCCACTATCCATCATATTCTAGAAATCATGGCAATCCAGTGAAGTTCCCACTAACCGGAAAAGGGGAAACACAACCCCCATTTTTAAAAAGGGAAGAAGGAAGACCTGAGGAACTACAGGCCAGTGAGTCTCACCTCCCTGCACAGCAAGAGCGCGGAACAGATCCTCATGGAAACTATGCACCCTCAGCAAGTTTGCCCACAACACCAAGCTGTGTGGTGCAGTTGACATGCTGGAAGGAAGGAATGCCATCCAGAGGGACCTTGACAGGCTGGAGAGATGGGCCCATGTGAACCTCTTGAAGTTCACAAAGGCCAAGTACAAGGTCCTGCGCATGGGTCAAGGGCAATCCCAAGCACAATTACAGGCTGAGTAGAGAAAGGATTGAGAGCAGCCCTGAGGAGAAGGACTTGTGGGTGCTGGTGGGTGCAAAGCTCACCATGACCCAGCAATGTGTGCTCACAGCCCAGAAAGCCAACCATGTCCTGTGCTGCATCAAAAGAAGACTGACCAGAAGGTTAACGGAGGTGATTCTCCCCCTCTACTCTGCTGAGACCCCACCTAGAGTACTGCATCCAGCTCTGGGGTCTCCAGTACAAGAAACGCATGGACCTATTAAAGTAAGTCCAGAGGAAGGCCACAGAGATGATGGAGCACCTCTCCTATGAAGACAGGCTGAGAGACTTAGGCTTGTTCAGCCTGGAGAAGAGAAGGCTCCAAGGAGACCTTCTAACAGCCTTCCAGTACCTAAAGGCTGCCTTTTACAAGGGCATGGAGTGATAGGACAATGAGTATTGGTTTTGAACTGAAAGATCTAGATGAGCTATTAGAAAATAAATTCTTCACTATGAGGGTGCTGACACTGAAACAGGTTGCCCAGTGAGGTTGTGGAGGCCCCATTCCTGGAACTGTTCAAGTACTGGTTGGGTGGGGCTTTAGGCAACTTAGTCTAGTGGAGGGTGTCCATGTCCCATGACAAGGGAGTTGGAACTAGATGACCTTTAATGTCCCTTCCAACCCAAACCATTCTGTGATTTTCACAGTGTCATTTTGGGAACAAGTCACCTGCTTTACCCAGAGTCCACTGGCTTTGCCTGTGGCACCATGGATGCTCACAGTATATCTGGAACCACTTGTGTTCAGCTGATGCATCCAGAAAGGGGACAGCTTTGCTGACACATTCCCCCCAGAGTCTTACCCAACCCACCAAGAAAGGATTTGTTGATGGAGACACCAACCCAGCTAAAAGTGATCTACTTGTATCTGCTTTGTCCTGCAGCTGGTCCTTCAGCCAGCACACAGGAGGTACCTGAACCACACTATCCAATTCCATTCACACAGCAAAATCTGCATATTCTCTTTATGATAGAAAGACCCGAGGCACCAACTGACTTTAGGCTCTGATGTATTTGGTATTGATACAAAAGTATCAATATATGTAGAGTTATCAAACAGATCATGCTTCCAGGGCTTGGTCAAATGGGAGGTTTCACTATAAACACAAGTTAAGTCATTAGAAGCTCCTGGAGGTAATTTAAATTATCACGGCCAGCACAAAAATAGTTTTACTTTGGGAGCTGAATTTGCAAAGCTGTAAGAAATCCAAGTGACACAGTAAAACTTTTTATAAAAGCTGAAAATTGGTTGTGAAGCCCCAGATGGCCTTGTATATAAATGGATTCTGCTACCATGGGCTACCAAAAGAGAAACTATTCTTCACACTGTAAAAAACCCCTCAAAAACCCAACCCCAAAAAACCCTTCAACCCAAAAACTCTATCATGTTTGAGCTCCTAGGAGACAGAAGTAGTCTGCCTGCACTTGTGTCTCTCTATATACACATACATGTAAAATAGATAAAAATACTAAATATATGAAATTTCAAATCCACACAGCTATCAAGGAATCACCCAATCCCCCACCCTGCTGGGCAGCTATCAATGAGGCACGTGAGCTCAAACTGGAGCTCTGCAATCCAACGCTCTCCCCTGGCTGCTGTACCACCCTCCAATGCCCCCAGTAAATTGCCTCCCACCGCAGAGCACTCCCGCTATTCGGACACCGGCATTCGCCACCGGAGCAAGAGACCCTAATTTAGCCCCGCACGGGCCTTCTGCAAACTGCTAATCCCCAGCACACAGCTGGTTTTCAAGTGTACAGGCATGAGCAAACCCTAAGCGATTTATGGCGCGTGGCAGGAAGACTCCTGGCTCCCTGCGTAGGCGGGGTTTTGGGACAAGATCATGCTTGGACTAATGTTTATATTGCAAGTTGTCAGTTGGGTAGTAAATCATCCCCGGAGCTGCATAGTAATACGGCTCTCCCCATCCAGCTGGAGCCTCAACGACACTGAATCCTGTCATAGCCATTTCAGATACACCTGGGGACCTATTTACAAAGGCATCATCTGAGCAAGGAAAAATGGATACGCTTCTAAGCAGACTACAGAAATTCTGCTGCCCAGCAAGGCTGATTTGCTTTCAGGAATCAATCCAACCTGTGCAAGAAGCTTCCAAAAAATAACACTTTGTACTAGCCCTAGAAGGAATTGGATTGAGTGCCTACACAGACATCTACTAACAGATTGTACAGCTAGCAAAATGCAGTTACCTTAGAAAAATCCTGCTGAGCAAACTTTTCATTTTCTGGTATTTATATAACCATAGTACAAGCAATGCTCAGAAATTGAATACTAAAAGTTCAAGGCATATATTTTGCATACTTTAGTGTATGAGACACTTTCTGGTCAGAAAAACAAAACCACTTAAAGGAAGGATGTGAACTTGATGTTCATTCTCAAGAAAGGTTATTTAAACCAACTATAAGTTTAAATGGAAAACAGCAGGGTATTTGTCACTTTCTGCCCCCTATACGAAAAGGCTGTAGACACAAAACACTGGGTATGGATCTCCCACAGGTAAAAGAGAAAGGGGAAGAGCTCTCAGTAAGGAAAAAAAACCCTATAAATAAAACCACACAAGAATAACCAGAACAACAGAATTAACTGCAACCACTTTTCAGTTCTGTCAGATCAACCAGATTTCAAATCATCTTCTTAGATTATTTTTAACCTTCCTGTTGGGCAGCAACAGAGTCCTCGCTAATGAGCGGCAAAGCTGCAAGGAGAAATCTGATTTAGGAGACAATGGAGCAAGGCATCCTTAGGAATTGTATAGAGCTTGTGCAGCAAGAGATAAACACAGGTCTAAATGTAGTTACCTTGAGTAGCATATGCTAAAACAATGGTCAAAAACCTTACTGCCACAACAATTACCTAATTATCATCTCAGGAAAATCACTTATATCCTTTTGAAACAAAGGCTGTAAAGTAAAACTCGCCTAAGGCTTTTTATGAGCCCAAGCATAATCCCCCAATAGTTAAGAGCAGCTACCTCATCTGTCCCTTTCGATTTCAGAGCGATTCACACACGAGTGTTACATTAATGCAGCTGGACAACTGCGACTTGAAACACAAGAGGAAGAAAATCCAGTTATGACTTGTACAACATTGTCAAAGCCAGCTTTATCACAGGGCCAAAACACACATACAGCACTGAACCAAAGGCACAGCAGTCACTGTGGGGCTCTCAGTCCTGAACTTGCTGATCCCTGGAAATGAGAAATATAATCCACTTCCCTCTTGCCACCACCAGCAGGTCATATCCTCGGTGTCTAAAAAAGAGGCTAACCCTTGCAGGAAACCTTGCACTTTCTCAGGATCACAAAACTTCTGTGAAAGTCAGTAACCCTTTACTCACAGTCCTTAACACCTGCTACAAAAGCGCGATGCTGTGCCCTAAAGCACACGTGGTTCTCAGAACAGCCCATAGGGAGGGGTCCATGCAGTGACCCTGAGGTTCGCATGACCTGCTCCTAGCTCTGGAAAATCACACACACACTCTTTCCTTCAGGAGTCCCCCTTGCACTTGGGCAGACACTGCAAACATAGAGCTTCTTATGCACCCCTCCATATCTACTGCCACTTACCTTTGCTAGCCTCTCCATCAAACCATCTGCACGCCTACTTGACCAAGCAGCACTGATGATTCTCAAGTATCAACACAGATTGGACATGAGCACAGGGACACACCGCATCTTCCCAGGCATTAGCACACTGAGGCTCACGTACAACATACCAGACCTCACTTGAACAGCCTTAAAGCCCTTCCTTACAGCCACCTTCCAGATTAAAGTCCACTACAAGACTGCAACGTGGAGAGGCCAAACTCCACACGTTCTTTTCCCTCTTAGAAGCACCGCCAAGAAGCACGTAGCACTTTGCCTGGGTGCTCAGCACGAAGAGGCAATACTTACATGTCCTCACATTCATGAGAAAGGCAGTCCTCACCTATGGACTGCACTGTCTTTCCACGGACCCTACACTCAAATTCTTAACTACCAGGACTAATCAGCGCAGCTGAAGTGCTTTGTGCATTTGTGCTTTTTGCTTGGTGAGTGTTTCTTTTTCCCTCATGTGGTTATCACAAAAAAGAAATGTTAGTGGGCAAACTAACACAGCAAATGCGTGATTCAACACCCTGCCTCTGACACAGACCAGTACAAGGTGGTTTAGAAGACACAGCAAGAAGCCCCAATGGACAAATATGGAATAAAGAGCCCTTTTGTCAAACCTTTACCTGTTCAGAGATGGGGTTACATCTGAAAAATACACCTTCTAAAACAAGTTCTTTAGCTAAAGCAAGTCTGAACATTTCTACTCCTAAGTGCTTGATCTTTTCTGAATCCCGCTCAGCTCTTCGCCTCGGTGCTATTATGTGGTAGTGAATTGCCACAGATTAGACATCATGTGAAAATACTTTAAAATCATTATTCAGTTTGATGCCTATCAGTTTCACTGAATTGCGTTCACCTCAACTGAAGAATACATTCCAGCTCCTTCACCTCTGCACAGCAGTCTTCCTCAGGCTTGGCACCCAGCATTGTTGAAAAGCAGAGGAAAACCGAGCCCACCCAAGTGATGCTTATCCTGCATTCCAACCATTGCAGTGCTATTCTCACACTCCTACACGGCCTTCCACGCCGTTTCCTTCCCAAGCGCAGCTCCCAGAAGGACAGTCCAGAGAGGGTGGCTCATGTCATTCTGAGTATGAGACAGCCAGCAAGCTGCCACTCTTGAACCTCTCTCCCTGAGCCTATTAGCAATATGACTGTGTATGAACATCCTGACAATGAGGGGAACAATTTCCAAGTCTGGAACAAACAAGGGGGCAAAAGAGAGAAAAGATTAGTTTAAGTCAAAAAGATTCAGCCAGATAAGGTATTACAAGCTGTGGAAACAAGCAAACTGCTCCTGGGAGGGGAAGAAAGTGGGTGAGGGGCTCTCAGGGTGCCCAGTTGCTTTAAACAAGGCAGGGCCTAACTTCAATCTATAGCAATGTCATCATTCTACAGAACAACCCCTGTGGATCACAGAGGGGTCTGCTTCATTTTGAAGCCACAGCTTGGAATATCCTTTTTCTGTCTCTTCCACCAAGCTTTTCTTTAGCATTCTACACATTACCCAAGCATGTTATAGATGACACCCATGGAGCCTTCTCCAAACTCCCAATGAGTATTAATCATATCCTGCAACCAAAGAATGAAGAACAAGAGACAGTGATGATCTGAGCAGGTTCACAGGGCCAATCTGTGGGAGAAGTTTGATATCCTGCATTGCAGTTCAGAATTCCAACCACAGGGTCACCATTCTCCTCCAACCAGCTGTAAAAGTACTTCAATTTTAAAAAGTAACATTCTTCCTAGTACAGTTACAGATCCAGCCAATCTAGGTTTAAGGAAAAGCCCTCGGGTAGGGGAACTGGCAGTGAAACAGGATGGACAATTTCATGGCCTAAGGCCCTGTTTGCATAGATTGTGCACATAGTTCCTTTGCAGGTCTGTGTAAAGTGAATTTCAGAGAGGATCATATTTACCCAGTTACTAATGACTTGAAATGCACACAGATAATAAATGCCACAAACGCTTTCTCCATAGCTCAAGGTGTCACAAAAAGGGGTTATCTTCCCAAACAAAGCCTTCGAGCAAGGAGACAAACATATCCAGCTTCAGAACCTTAAATTTATTCACAAAGCATCACCCAAATCAAACAGACAAGAAAGTTCGCTCTATTGTGACTTCAGTTCCTGACAACCCCAGTCAAAAGAGCAGAAAGGAGTCAAAAAGGTGTCAAGCCAGATCCTCATCTCTTAGTGGAGGAATCCTGCCCTCAATCTGTATCACATGCAGACCCATTTGAGGCCCCTGCGTGTTACGCTTCTCTCAGCAACACGGAAGGCAGAGAGTTATTAGCCACCACTACATTATTCTTGTCACGCTGTGCTAGAAAATCTAGGTATGTGCTAATACGGACACAACACAGTTAATTCATTATGATCTAACCTCCAGAATGATTTCTCAGGACTACACTGTGCATATGGTGACACATGGAAATCTCAGAGTCCAGCTTCCAGTGGATCTTCCATAAAGCAGCAGACATTTTAACAGGTTAGGAAGCCCACCTTTGGAAAAATCATGAGCCTCCAGGACTCATAAGCATCAAGTCTACTTCAAACAGCTACTAAAACATAGTCACATTTTACCAAAACTTATTTTGCTATTGCTCAAACAGCTCAGCTTTCTTCACCTTTTTAAAAATCACTTTATACCCCACACCCGCAGCCATGAATCTTTTCTCCAAGCCAGCTCTGGTATCGTTCACACAAGCACACTGACCAAAAATCAGTCATCGTCCCATCTGACTTTATTTTTCTCTGGGACAAGAAGGGCACAGACCTGTAATGGACTATCCTGCTTTCAAAGACACAGTCTACCTCCCCTACATACCATGCCACATGCTTGTACGTAGAGCAGATGGCAGAGATAAGAATTTGGGGTTTGAAAACTGCAAAGTGAGTAACTTTGCAGCAGCTAGCAAACCACTTGAAACACATTGGAAAAGAATGCAAGGTCATCTTTGGTTCAGAAAGCTGGTTTGCGGAGGCAACAGGTCTTGGCACGTAACTCATCCCCTCCTGACCCAATGCCTTGTTAATATTAAAGATGAAGATAGCCATGGGCTGTACTTCGGACTCCGCTGGCCTTGCTGAAATGCACTCCCATGATTTCAAGAGCACTGGGAAGAAATTAAAAGCCAAAAGCTTTTGATACCGCAGTGTCATGGTTTTGCCACAGCCAGCAGCTGAGTACCATGCAGCTGCTTACTCACCCCTGTCCCCCACGGAAATGGGGAGGACAATGAAAAAAACACAAACCCAAACCTTATGGTTTGAGATAAAGACAGTTTAATAGGGTAACGAAGGAAGATGATGATGGTGATGATAATACAAGTGATACACAAATGCAATCGCTCAGGGAGGAAAAAACAAACCAAAACACAAACCAACAACAAAAAAACCCAATCACCCAATGCCCAGTCTGCTTCTGGTCAGCAAATCTGCTTCCTGGCTAGCTTCCCCAGTTATATATGGAGCTTGACACTGTATAGTACGGAATATCTCTTTGGTAGTCTGGGTCAGCTGTCCTGGTTGTGTTCTCCCAGCTTCTTGTGCATTTATCTGATAGGGCATGAAAAGCCGAGAAGTCCTTGACTTAGCATAGACCCTAGAACTACCTAGCAACAACCAAAACCATCGGCGTGCTATCAACATTATTCTCATCCTACATCCAAGACACAGCACTGTGCCAGCTGCTAGGAAGAAAGCTAACCATCTCAGCTGACACCAGGACACACAGCTAAGACCTGCTAGCTTAAATGCTGATTTAACACCCAGAAGCTGAAGCACACTGTACACAAAGCACCACTGGGGCACATACGCTTTCTGCAGTCACTCACTAAGAAGCAAAGGAAGGAGAGCGGAGTTGTACTAAAAGCGACTTGACAGGCATCGTGGTTTAACCCCAGTGGCAACCAAGCCCCACACAGCCCCTCACTCGCTTCCCCCCACAGCAGGATGGGGGGAGAGAATCAGAAGAGTGAAAGTGAAAACACTCGTGGGTTAAGATACAGTTTAACAGGTAAAGGAAAAGCCGCGCCTGCAAGCAAAGCAAACCCAAGAACTCATTCCCCGCTTCCCAGGGGCGGGTGGGTGTTCAGCCACCCCCAGGAAAGCAGGGCTCCATCACACGCAATGGCGACTTGGGAAGACAAACACCATCACTCTGAACAACCCACCCTTTCTTCCCCAAGCCCCTTATATGCTGAGTCATATCAGGGGTATCCCTTTGGTCAGTTGGGGTCAGCTGTCCCAGCTGTGTTCCCTCTCAACTTGCTGTGCACCCCCATCGTTCTGGCAGGGCAGAGAAGCAGAAAAGGCCTTGGCTCCATGCAAGCACTGCGCAGGGGAAACAGAAACGTTTCCAGCATAAATCCAGAACGTAGCCTCACGCTGGATACTGTGAAGAAAAATAACTCTTATCCCAGCCAAAACCAGTCCAACAAGTAACCAAAAGGTATGAACATCTCAAAGGACCCAGATGCTGGGTACCACCAAATAGCTGGACTTTTAAACTGGTTCTCAACATCGAGGTCAAGGGAAGACAGAAAAGCCAGCAGTACACCTGCACTACTCACCAGGGAACCAGTTACAATACAGGTGGAAAATAAAACAAAAACATTGTGGTAGAAGAAATAACAGAACAGAGGATCACTAGAATTACCTAACTTCGGCACTGTAATTATTGGAAGAGCAGGGTCACTGGAAGGGATTTCATTTGGATTATGACAGGTGTCGCAGTTTTGTATGTTGTCCCATTTTATTGGTGCCCCTAGCCTCCCAATTCAGGTAACGTAAGGCTGCTACAATGCAAAGAACACCACAGTTTTTCAGGTATGTTGTTCAAATATTCTCAGAAAAATTCAAGTAGTGTGACCAAAAGAACACAGTTTGACTCAGCATCAGCTCATTCTGGCTTTCTTACCTGCTGTCTGATGCTTCAACAAGGATTCATTGCTTCCTCTTACACAGACCCTTTATCCCAGCTCCTTCTCTGAATCTGTAAAACAGAGATGCACACTTCTGAAACACTTTCTCTGGCACAGAACTATCTGCATTTGATGGATGATTCATTCCAATGGACAACCTCTACTTGGCATCTCTCAGATCTAGGTCATTCTCAGCTTTGCCAGACTTGCATATCATTTGCATACCCTGATGCCTACCAATACGATGTCCTGGCCATCTACAAATCCATTTATTAGCGCTCCATCTTTTACTCTGCTCCATGCAGTGTGCTTAAGCCCAGAGCCAGATGCAGTTCTGTATCGTTCACCTGTTTTTCTTTAAGTCTTCCTGTGTTCCCAGGGGCTGCGCACTAATTCCACAGTAGGAAGCATCCCTTGTAGTAGAGAGGGTCTCCAGGCTGGTAGAGAATTTCCCATTCCCCCCTGCCAGGTGTGGTACCAGTGCTGCTCCATCCCAACTCTGCTTCTATCAGTTATACCCTGGTTCCTTAACACACAGGTGCCGGCCCAGACTTGTTCCACCTCACAGCTCCTACTCCAGCAACGCTCCCTGCACAGATACTGCTTTCTCATTCCCTACACCACCTACCTCTCCATCACCCAGATGAGGCTACACCCTGCCTGGGCCTGGTTCAGCCTGCTGCTTCTGCTCCCCACCACAGCTCTCCCCCCTGGAGGGAGCGCTCCCAAACCTTTTGCTGGCCAAGGCCGGAGGCATTACCACCTTCCCCCACGGAGACGGGCCCTTCCCTGGGGCCAAAGCCCTACAATCCTCCCGCCGCACCCGGCCCCCACTTGCTGCCCATCCCGCCCGGCTGACTCCCGCTGCCCACGGTGCCACCCGCCCGGACCCGCTGTCCTCGAGGAACTCCGGCATCTCCTCCCGGCCCCGGGCCCCAGAGGGGGACCGGAAGAGCCCCCCGCTCGCAGGGCGCCGACCCGAAGCCCGCCTGGGAAGGCCGGCGAGGCCCGGGGGAAGCGGGAGCCCCGCCCGGGCCCGAGCTCTGTCCCCAGCCGATCGCTCTCCCCGCTGCCCGCCCCCGGGACCCCAACCCGGCTCTGACCCGGTCGGGCTCGGCTCCGCCCGGGGTCCCAGTGACTTTGCGGCCGGTTCTGCCCCGGTTCGGCCCCGCCTCGGGCCCGCCCCAAACTTTGCCCCCGCTCGGCTCGGCCCCACACTCTCGCCTCAGGCCGCCATTTTGCCGCGGGGCACGCCGGGTAATCCGGCGGAATCCCCACGCCGCAGCGCAGCTGCGTCATCGGGCAGCAAG
>VZTU01004376.1:38523-48877 GCA_013400835.1 Zapornia atra | reverse complement strand
CGGGCTGGTGGGGCCCGGGGCCGCGGTAGCAAGAGGCGGGTGGCAGCCTGAGGAATCTTTGCCAGGCTCCGCAGTGAATGAATTAATCCCCGCGGTCAGACAAACCAGCTCAAAACGTACTAGCGAGGGCACGGCACAAGGGTGCTCCGGCAGCCCGGCACCGACGTGCCCTCGGGCAGGAACCCGGCAGGGCTGGGAGGTCTCCGCAGGGACGCGGGGCGGTTGGCAGGCTGTTAGCTGCCCCTCGCTGCGCGGCCCCTGCTGGGGCGGGGTGCTGAACCGGCCCCTGCTGGGGCGGGGTGCTGAACCGGCCCCTGCGTTTCCTTCTGGAGGCGCCAGTGGAGCCAAGGCTTTGGTCCCCCCGCGGCCTAGCCTGTTCTTCACCGGCTACACACTTTTCCCCTGTCACAGCAGACCTTGGAAAGAGGCAGCCCAGCCGCTGAGCTAATGAGGATAATGACAGGAAAACGATAGCACACGTTGGTTACAGCGATAAGAGCCTGTGGGTGTGCTCGGGACCCTAACCAAAGTGGGCTCACAGTAACTGCAGGTGATCTGCCCTCTTCATTCAGGTCTTTGCCGCCTCTGCCAGGAGGCAGGCGTCTAGGATGAGCTCCTTCCCCTGGTTACCTCCCTCAAGCCCTGAGAAACACCCTGACACTCTGAGGCATCTCCTCACTAGGGAAGTGTAACCCCATCCTCGGGGCCAGGTGGAGAAGGATGGAGAGGGGAAGAGCAGCGAATGAAAAAACCCATCTAAACCTTCCAAGGCCAACTGCCTGCTTCTTAAAGGAGGGTGGCTGAGGACAAGTGTGTCCCAAAGGTGGACAAGAGACAGCCAACCCTGGACTCAAGTTACATAACGTGCTTTGGTCTTTATTTACAAAATCGTCTGTTCTATTGTTCTAGCCTTGGGACCTCACAACATCAATACGTTTTCATTTTGAACCAAAGCACCCCATTTATTCTGCTCTGAGCTCACACAGGTACTTTGTCCATTGCTTCTGCCTGGTGCACAGCCTTACTCACACTACACCCTCCCCTCTTTTCTTTTACAAACATCTCCTGAGTTGATATTCACGTGGTAAATAAGGGAGCTTAGTCCAGAGGAAATTTGTCCTGGAAAGTTCCAATAAAATCTGGAAGATGTTCCCTAGTGCCCCAGTGCATTACATTTACCAAGCTGCCAGATTTGCATTGAGGTAGTACCGAGCTGGCAGCTCTGCAAACTCTCCAAATGGTCCTTTCTCTTACACAATAAAAGACAGGTGCTCAGCAGGACCCCACTTCCATGACCTTGGGAATATTGTGCAAAAAAGTCTGCTGTGCACCCAGCAAGCGCCGTCTGTACCATGCCATGCGTCAGCCAGGGATATTTCAAGAGAGCCTTCGGTACTTGTGCCCCCATAAATTCTCCAAATCCTCCCTGTGCCGGAGTCAGATAACAAGCAGAAGGACAATGGCTCCAAGAATCCAGGCTGCCCATCTGCTCTGCACTTCCAGATTCTTGCTTCCACAGCGCCAGCTGATGAAATTTTCATAGCTGATGAGGTTTCTCATTTCCACCAGGCCTTGCTGCCTCGGAGCCTTCACAGTTGTGGTCTGTTCATGTTTCCGTGGGTGCACGCTGATGGCAGCAATGATTAGAGTCCTTTGCTTTCTTTTGGTGACCTTTCAGAGTAGGATCTCCAAGCTTTTTGCAAGTCTAGGTGAAATAAGCCCTGCAGGAGGAAAGAGCTTGATTTTCAGATGGTCTTGGCATTTACTGCTCCCATTAAACTTAACTCTTCTAAAAATCGGATCCCAAGGTCAGACAGCCAAAGGGAGACAGAAGCTGAACTCAGGATTCCTGAACACCAGTGACCTGCTCTGAGCACCAAAAAGCACTTTCCTCAAACTCCAAAGGCCTTGATTCCCAATCCCTCTCCTTCTCTCTCCACACACATCCATCCCGCCTTTTCCGGTATCCGGTATGCATGTGCGTTGTTCTCACTGCTGCTCTGAGCCCAGAGATGTGACATGATGCGGAAGCATGACGTTAGGTTACATTATATTCATTTATATAACACCATTAATACCAAAGTGCTGCTCCCTGCTAGAGCCAGTTGCTTGCTAAAGCCTCTGAAGTTCAATTAACAAGCACCAGGTAATCTAACACTTGACTCCCAATAACCCTTTTATTTTAAGGGGCCTCTGGCAGATGTAAAGCCCTCGGTGAATGGTCCTGGAAGTACATTTGAGATTCTCTCAAATACCAGCTGAATTTATGACCCTTAGTGAAGAGCAGGGAGGAATCTCTTCAAAATACTTTCCAGTTGGCAGCACTTTATATAGACCCCTGTAACTGTATGAAAGGAACCCCTGGAGGGGCAGGTGCCACCCCGTGGTGGAGGAACAAATCCCTCTGAAGTGCCTACGGTCTTGGCTAGTGAAGGAGATGCCAGAAATAATGTCTCCCCACCAGAAGAAGGCAGTGGAGGCGTGGTCCTCTCAAGTTCCCCACCAACTTGCATCAAGCAGGGAAGATGGTGGGTGCCAGGCCACTCTTTGGTGGCTCGCTCAGGAGGTGTCACCCTCCTGAAAGTTGTGTGAAGACCCACGTCATCCTGCTTGGATGTTGTGATCCTGAAGGGACTCTTAGGAAACACTTAGCCTTGTTACTTCTCTGGCTCCAGCTGCACAGGGGCTTTATTCCTCAATAGACCTCAGCTGGGTGACCCACAGAGGCCAAAGAGGTTTAATGGATGGCCTGAGCCCACCAAACCCAAAAACCCCGAGACATATTTTGAGCAGAGCTTGCACTCAGGGATGTGCCAGTACAAGAGGAGCTTAGCACCCAAACCCATCAGCATCTTGGGAACAAAAAGATCAGCAAAGCACAGCCAAACAAGTCTGTGGATGCAGAATTGGCCAGCCAAATGCATCCCGTCAGTATGCCTGGAGCATGCACCTACCAGAAAAATACAACCCAAATAGCTGCTGACAACACTCATGTAATTCAGTCTATCCTGCTACATAAGAGCGAGGGTTGGGGCTCAATTTTAACGTGAAGTCACGGCCCTCAAAAAACTCCTGGAGATTTTTCAGAAGCAAACACTTTGCTGTTGGTATCCCCAGGAACAGCAGCTGAAGAACAGGACTGTGCTGACCCATGCCAACCCAGAGTGCTGTTTGTCTTGCAGGATTGCCTGAAAGCACCCACGGCAGTTGGGATGTAATTGTGCTGCGCACTGCATGGAAGGGCAAGCAGACACAATATCCTGCCCCCAGGACTTGAATCTCTCTCACAGCATCTCTACAAATACGGGATGGAAGACAAAGGCAGAACTGGACAACGACAGAGAACCACCGTCGCAGTACCCTGGCACTTGACACGGCTCGGTGGTTTCATGCCACCGCGGAGTTTGAGCAGAGATGGGTGCACACTGCCATAGGCAGGGGTGCTTCCCCCTGACCCAAATACCCGATGAACACACTGCATACCAACACTTCCCCATTACAATTGCTGCCTATTCACGTGCCATGTATTTATAAATGCATGTGTATAAAAAATAAAATAAATAAAACATATCAGTGACCCCTACTGGCCATGGCTAACAAGCCATACACACACAGAGCAGCTGCAGCCGGCGCTCGCCTCTTGCCCTGTCCCTAGTGCAGTCCTTCCTCGCAAGGCAGGGTGCAGACGTTGACACCGGTGGTTTTGTACTCCCTGCATTCCCTTTGTGCCAGTTGCATCGCTCCCAGGGGTAGGCAGCAGAAATTGGGGGCTTCTGGCCTCAAGTAGTTGGTTGTGGCATCCCCCTCATCCCTCTGCCATGTTCACCTGGTGATCCAGTCCCAGCTCTTGCAGTGAGCTCTGTGCAGGTGCCTTAAACCAGGGCTCTACAAAGGATCAGGTACCAGGTTGTGACATTATACAGGGTGTTCCCCCAGAAAAAAACCTGTTCCCAGCTGGAACCCATGCCATGGTTACCACTGCTCCCTGGGGTGAGCTTCCCATGGCAGGAGTTGCCCCAGCAGTGCAGTTTCTCCTTCCGCAGCCTCGCCCAAGCCCCGCCAACGCTTCCCGTAAAGCCTTCTTTGTCCCAGTGGGTGCTAAATCAGCACAGGTGCTGCCATGCAGCAGAGGCTGAAGGGCAGTCATCTTCACACACCGGCGTTTTAGCCTGGCGAAGGAGTGGAGGGAAACAGCATGTGTGTCCAAGGGGGGTTAAGGCCGGAGTCCTGGTGTCAGCCTCAGACCCAGACGCCAGGGCCTCTGCCTCCCTCCCCCTTTGTCAAAACTTGTTTAGCTTGTCATGCTAATAAAGTGTTTGAAATAACCGAGATAAAAGTATGTGGCGAGGAAGGGGGAAGATGTCTCTCTCACTGGAGCACACGGGGAGGCAGTGGAGGGGTTAGGCGCGACGCTGGCTCTCCCCAGTGTGCGCAGGCAGATGAGGCTTTGTCTGGGTACAGGGCAGAGCACTCACCCGTGCTGCACACTGGAGTGTTTGGGATGGCACTTCACTGGGGTGCACAAACTTGGTGGGGGGAAGACCTGATGCCCCAAGCCCTCCAAGGGCAGCGCAGGAACTCGCAGCGTTTTTCAGGTGGAGGCACGTGGCTGTGTGTTGCCTCCCGAGGAGCCGTTGCGTGCCTAGCACGCGTCTCCAGCTCACAGAGGCCTTTGTGTGTGTGAGCTCTGCAGTACTGCTCTCCCCGTGCAGCTCTCGTTGTTTATAGGGACGGGTCCAGGCAGGCCAGGGGAGGAATTACCTTTCCCTAGGACACACTTGGTGCTTGGCTGAGCACACTGCTTCCCTGCTTCACGGGAGCTGCTGAGGGCCAAGGAGACACTCAGTCTGCAATTAGCCTCCCCCTCAACACTCATCCACATCCCCTGGGGCTACTAATTATGGACTCCCCTCCTCTGTACCCAGGGTTCAGGCGTTTCTACGTGCAGGCCGTAGTTTTGTGGAATGACCTTGAAATTCACTGCAACACGCTCTCCTGCCAGGTTTCCCTGCAAACACTAAGATATGCCAACCTCTGTAAACACCCAGGAGCGAGTTCAGAGGCAAGCACCAAGGAAGGTCAAAACATTTGCTTCAAGAGACTCCTGTTAAATGCTTGCACGCTCCTGGTGAGATTAAGAGGTTTCATTGCTACAGGTGCCAGCTGGAAAGGGAAAGGGGAAGGGCATGGATGGACTTCGAGGCACTCACAGGTGAGTGCCAGAAAAGGGAAAGCCTGGCAGACATCTCCTTCCCACTCTGGTCCTTCCACACCTCCTCCAGGCCATGGGAGTCAGGCAGGGGGAAAAGGTACATCCCCTCAAGTCTGTGCCCTTGGGAGAGCCCCAACATTAGCTGTCACACAGATGTAGAGGGAATTCAGAACCCACAGGGCAAAACAAGATCCTACACCTTCTCAATGAACTCATGGGGTTTTTTTTTGAAGGGGGGTGACTCAGTCTTTTGAGCTCTCGGGCTCAAGATAAGACATCTTTTCTCTATCCACCCTCCATATATACATCCATCTCTTTTCCTCCTTCTTCAAGTCCAACTCCGTTTGCCTCCAGGATTTAATCTTTGTTTGTTTGTTTGTTTTTTCCTGGTGGCTCTGTCCTGTCTTGGATAAAAGTAGTGAGGGTGGACTCAGGGAATTTGTATCTCAAAATAACATGTGACTTAAGCTTACTTTTCCAGCTCCTCACAGTAGGTTTGGAGGCTGCTGGGTACTGAGTCCATTACAACAACACGTCCACTCTCCTACACTCAGAGGATTTGTTTTAGTGGAGCAGCCCAGCAGACAGCTGGATATTAGCTAGTCCCAAGAGAGCAGCTGCCTGGAGGCCAGTGCAGGGCTCAGCCCCCCATCACAAAACAGCAGTCCTGACGGTGAGGGTCTCGCTGCAGCTGGCTCGGAGAAGAGGAGTGGGAGACTGGTGGTGAAAGGCTTGGACTGACACTTGGTTCTGAACACCTGTGAATCACCTCCCCAGGACATCTCACTGGCACCTCCAGAGCATCCAGAGTCCATCCCTTGGCCTTGGTCATGGGAAATGACCTGATGATGGGCCACCTCTCTGCCACCTCTCTGGGCCACCTCTCTGCCCAGTGGGCATATGTGGATGGTTCCTCCTCATGCTCAGCATCCTTCCTCTCCCAGGGCCGGGTCTGCACAGCTCAAGGGAAGGTCCAAGAGTTCCGTAGCTCATCTTCATTCCCCTGAAGCAAGAGGTTTTAAAGCTCTCCAGAGTTAATATCTATTTGTTCTTGCTACTTATATAAATGTCTAGTTATTTTTGAAAGTAATGCCTTTTTGTGTTACCCAGTGGCAACAAGTTCCCCAAATGATCATTGTGTAGCATAGAGGCAGTCCTTCCTGTTGTTCGTTTTGACCACACTTACTTCTGATTTTGCTGTGTGTCCTGGCAGCCTGCAAAGGATGCAAATAAAAGAGGCTCGTGCTGATCCTAGGCAGTGTTCCCAGGGACTCCAATGTCACAGGGAATGTGACACTGGGCTTGGGCAGCATTCCTGGAGGCTTTTGGAAAACACAAAATATATCCCGGGGTAGCCCAAGGTGGCTACCCTTAATGTAGTACTGAAACGGAGGAGGGTGAATCTTGGGGCAGCTCCCATACACTGAGGTACCGAGCCACCAGGCTGAGGGAATTTGGTACTTCCCACCCCCCAGTGCCATTTCTGGTGGCCTCAGCCACCAGGCCTAGGAAGGTTTGAAGGGCTTTTGGAGGCTGAACTGCACTCTTGCCACCGGAAAGCGATACTTAGGGCAGGGTGACAACAGAATGGATTCATGGGTAGAGCAGCTTGGCCTTTTCTCCATCATTCCCCAAATCTGCTGCCAGTGCCACTGCTGTGTGCATTGCCGACTGTCCACCCGGCTGTGCTCTGCGGGGTGGCAGATCATCGAGATGGTGCAGATTGGGAGGGAAGAGCCAGGAGTTTTTCCACCTTCGACCTTCACCCTCTCCCTGCTTCTTTTTTGCCCACCCCCTCCACCACCCCACTGCCGGCACAAACACCTACTGCCCATGGAAGCTATTTCTAAGCAATCCCGGGCATCTGGGGAATGAGGCTCTGAACAAATATCGGAGCGTGCGTGTGCCGCGAGCGCACGCACACACACACACACACACACACACACACGCACGCATACACAGCCACGGTGCTGCTGCAGAGTCAAATATAGACCTGAGGGAAGGGGGAACAATGGCCGGGGTTGGGTTACATGGCTGCAGGGCCAGCGAGCTGCTGATGTTTGTTGTGGGCTGGGGTGGAATGGGAAAAGCAAGGGGGGTGGGATGGGGGAGAACATTTGTTTTAACCCAGAGACCCGGGGCTGGTGCCGTGCGTAAGGCGGAGAGGGTGACCTGGAGTCAGAGCTGTGAGAGAGGATGATCATTTGAGTTGGCAGCTCGAAGGTGTTTGCGGTCTTTCTCCAGCTGGTTTGTGCGGCTCCTCTGCCTCCTTTGAAGGATTAGAATCAGCAGGAGGGGGTGAGTTTCTCCGGGCTTCAACTCAGGGAAGAGTTTCTTTCTCTCCTTATCCTGGGGAAGACTCCTCGGAGGAGGAGAAGAGGCAACGTCACCTGTTCCCTCAGCCCAGCATCTGCTCCTCACCCCTGATGTCCGTCTGCCTCCAAGGTACAGGTTCCAGACGCCGGAAGAAAGGGAAGCAGCTCCAGCTGGTTTTGACAGGTAATTCCTCCCTCTGTCTGGGAGCAGTGATGGTGTGTTGGAAGGACAGCAGGGGAGGGAGCATGCGGCTGGCATGGGACACGTGGAGGGGGAAGACCATGGCAATGGTTCATTCCGTTCCCACTCCAGGTCCCTGCTTTGTGGGATTTCCTTCACCACAGGGAAAAGCAGTGGAGGGACTCTTATGGCTAGGAAAAAAACATCCTTCCTAATTCTGACCTAGCAGCTGTTCCGTGATGCCTCTGGGGATGGCATGGCAGGGATCGGAGCCCAGTAGAGCAGGGTCTAAGCCAAGCACAGGAATCCCCTCCTCAACACCAATTTCTTGGGTCTGCATGTAGAGCTGCTCTGCCTGAATCATCCTGGGCAGCCCAGAGGCTGCCAGAGCAAGTCTGGGATTCAGGACTGAGCCCAGGGATGGGACAGGAGCCCTTCAGTGCTGAGGAAGGACTGCAGCCAAGGTCCATGTTACTTGGGGTTCCCTTCTGGTCCCTTCTCCCTCCTCTGTACTCCCATCCATCCCTGTCTGCCTCTGTCTGTGATACTCACATGCAAAACCATACCTCAAAACTCAAACCCCGCTTCCTCCAATATCCCCATTTCCTCCCCTCTAAAATCCCACTCTGGTTTCTGTTCTCCATTCTCCTGCCTCCCTGTTCAGATCTCTAGCAACCAACTTTACCCCCTCAGCCTGTATGGCCCTTGCCCCACGCCACAGCTCCCAACTCTGAGAGAAGCGGCGCGGAGAAAGCCACGTGTCCCGCTCCACTGGCTGCAACCTAACCACATCTCCCTCTCCCACAGCACTCGTGCTGCAGACGCAGATACTTAGAAATGCCAAGGTGCGTGGGGAACCCCCTGCAAGCGCCCTCCTACCTGCCTGTTCCAATGCACACGTGGCATCCATGGGGCTTGTTAGGCATGTTTAACCAAGTGATGTTTAGGAGCACCCAGGCACGGTTGTGCAATGGCGTTGCAGTGTAGCACAGTCAGAACCAGGGTAGATCCCAGCAGAGGAGTGCAAGAGCAGATGAGGATGGTGCAGGAGGTGGTGTCGTGTCTGAGATAGTCAGTCTAGGCAGTAGGATTTCAAGGAGGAGGTGAGGGTGAGGCTGAGCAGCCTACACTCAATGCTGGAGGTGCCGCCAGTAAAAACTTGGCCTCCAACCATGACTGGCAGAGCAAAGAGTGCAAGGCAGGGTGTTGTGGGGGTCAGAGGAGAAAAGTGGATCCTCCCAGGTCCTAAGAGCAGCACTGCCTGAAGGAGAGGCTGGTTTTTAACTGAATGTACCAGGAGCTGTGCTTTGCCCTCAGCCTCCCCCTCTCCTTTTTGCTGTAAGACCCAGATATGATGTGAACCAGGACTCAGCAGGCTGAGCTGGATGTGAAGGATCGAGGAATGAGAATGGATGGATGGAGAACCACAGGAAGGAGAGCTGATGCACACCTGCCCCATAAATACCCAAGGGGCTGATGGAGCAGTCAGAGCTCACTGAGAGCAGGGCTTTGATGGGGCTGCTGGCCTGTCCCAGGGTGGGGGGACCACAGTGCCGCCCATGGCTGCCGCAGGGTGCGTGGTGCTGATGGGGCTGTAAGGAACTGCAGAGGGCCAGCAGCAGTGGAGAAGGTGACAGCAGGGATAGGGTGAACTTTGGTGTTACGGTGTGGGATGTGGAAGCATCCACATAGGTGTTAATAGGATGTGTCTCTTCTTCCTTCCTGGTGGAAAATAGTGAAACTTGTGGGGTGCAGGAGTAGAAGAAGACTGGCTGAGGTGATGTTGTAATCTAATTAAGGATTGCTAGGACCTTGAGAAGGTGACAGATACAATCTTGTCAAATAGCAGAAAGGCCATGCAAGGTGAGGAGGACAGTCGGCAGCTGTTACTCCCCAAGATGTGAGGGCCCAGCCCCAATCCCAGGGTTGTCTTATGGTTTGCTGAGGTGCAGGCATCCACGGCTTGTGAGCAGCATCAAGAGAGGTGTCAGGGACCACAGCTTCGCTGGATGACTTCTTTCTTGTGGGGTGACTTCTTGTGGGGTGACCACTCCCTGTTGAACCTCTGCTTTAAGGATGAGGCTTCTTAACTAGTGGAGGTGTGTTAGCGGCGCTTGAGGCTGGCAGGGAGGGGATGCAGGAGGCGTTTTCACTTGTATCAGATAATATGAGCGAAATGAGGGCTGGGATCATCCCGAGCCTATTTCGGAGAGAGGAACCGGGCTGCGAGGCGGCGGTGCCCCGCAGGAGGCCGGCAGCAGTGGGCAGGAGCCCTCACCCAAGCCAGTGCGTGCAACTGCGGGGGGGGGCGAGCGCTGCAGCCCCCCCGAGCCCCGGGCGGGGGTTTCCCCTGCACGACCGCGCCCAGGGTGGGGGGCATCCCTAGCCCGGGACACCCCTCCATCCTCTAAGGGCCGCTGCTGGGGGACGGGACCCGTGACCCCTCGCAGACGCAGCCCCCCCGGAGCGGGCGGGCCCGCGTGGGGCCGTGTGCCCCCCCCCCTCCTCCCCCGGCGGCGGGAGCAGGGCAGGGGTGAGCGGGCAGGGCGGGCCGGGCCGGGGGCTGCCTGCGGTTTGGGGCGGCGGGAGGCGGGATGTCCCGGGGAGGGAGCGGGGATGTGCAGGCACACGCAGCCGCTGGCAGGC
>VZTU01004376.1:10834-38448 GCA_013400835.1 Zapornia atra | reverse complement strand
CCCCGCGGTAGCCCCACGACCCGCTGCGTCGCCGAGGTGAGCAGGGGGGCGGGGGAGGGGGGACAACGCGTCGGGGGGACCTCACCTCCACTCCTTCAGCCCCCCCTCCCCACCACCGTCGCCGCCCCGGCCGCGGGGGGACCGGTGGGGCCGGGGCGGTGCGGAGCTTCGCGGAGCGCCCCTCCGGCCGGCCGGGGCTTTTGGGGAGAAGGGGCACCCCGGTGGCTGTGCCCCTCCGGGGCGCACTGGGAGCTTGGGGTGGTCCCAAAGCCGCGGGGCGGCGGGGGGAGGGCAGGAGCGGCGAGCCGCAGCGGCGCGGCATCCTACGGGTTCTCACCCCCGCCCCCGGAACCCCGGCCCGGAGGGGTCTCTGGTAGCCCCCTAGGAGCAGTGCCTGATAGCCCACCTCCTGGGGCTGTCCCCGATAGCCCCCAACCGTATGGAGGTCACTAATTCCCAGGAGGGGGAAGTTAGTAGACCCCTGGGGCGTCCCTAATAACTCGCAGCCCCTGGAGGGCTGGTAGCCCCTAACCCAGACACAGAGTAGCAGAGGAGAGGGCCGAAGGGTGCTGCCTCCACCGTGTCTCTGTGACCCAGAGCCAGGCCTGCCCAGGTGCTGCTCACACCTCCCTGGACCACCGGCTGGTCCCCAGGATGCCCGTGGTGCCTTGCTGGGGTCTGGGGTGGTCCCTGGGTGGGAGCTGGGCGCAGTGCCTGTGGGCAGCTACGTCAGGAAGTCTCGAGAGGCTGCACCTCGAATGAGGAGGCTGTGTGGAGTCGTGGGGGAAATGACCTTTGCAATTACATGTGGACAGAGGTTGAGGTGCTCACCGCCCTGAAGGAACACAATACCAATCCTTCAGCCCTAAATTGTTTTGTGAGTTTCATTGGAATTGCTTTGCCCTTCCCTGAAATGCAGCAGCTGTTTGCCACTGCCCAGTGTTTTTGGGCAGGAAGCAATGGAGGGTCCTGTGAGCATGGTGACAAGGGCACTGCGGGGAGGGGGGATGTAGCAGTCTGTGTGGATTTGGCTGGGGCAGTGGCTGTAGCCCCTTTGGAAATGTTGCCTCCTTCCTCGGTGATAGTTGGTTTGCTAGAGAGATGCTTTGAGCAACAGCATTGCTTTTTGGGGGCTTTTTTTTTTTTTTTGGTCTGGACAGGTGAAGCCCTTAGCAGGGACCTCAAAACCTCTTCCTGCAAAGCGTGTGTGAAGGGTGGGAAGGAGAACTTCTCTCCCCATCTGTGAAGCCTTTCATGCAACTCTCAACCCAACGCAACCTTCCTGAGCTAGAGTCGAGCTGAAAGTGGAACGGCCCCTGTCCATCACACCCACGCAGTTGGATGGAGCCTTCTCCATACCTTCACTGCTCTCCTAACTGAACAGTTTAACCCCTCCCATCTCATTATAGTAATATATTTATGATATCACCCTCGAATTTCCTGCCCTTAACAACCCCAGAAGGCTGGGAGGGAATGAAGCATTTTTGAAAAGTATTTAATGTTACTTCAAGAGGGCAGAAAGCGGTCGGGAAATAGATGGGTGCAGGAACACTGGGCTGACAGGGCTCTCTGCAGGACAGCCGAGGGAAAGGAGGGCACCTAGCAAGAGTTGCATGTGTGCCTTTCCTCCCAGGGACTCCAGCCTGGATCTAGTGCCTATGGCTTCACTGCCTTGCTTGGAGAATAAACTAGGGCTGCCGTTTCCTCCCTGCTCCTCTGCTAGATCTACTCAAGTCCTCACCCTCCTTGAAGGGCTTGAAAAGCAGCCTGGACGCTGTAAAAAGGCTCATCCCGCCTATTCATTCAAACATGCACAGGAGGCACCTTGCTTAGCACAAAGCTGGATTCCCCTCAGTCCTAGGGTGGGAAGGTGAAGATCCCTACAGCTGGGCTGGTATTCCTGGAGGCTTTTGCTCTCTTGACAGCAGGGGCAGGTGCTCCAAGGTGCAAAGTAACAGCCTGAGTGGTTACACACTCAGGAGTGAGTGTGCACACTCACATTTCCTGTACGCACATTTTAAAAGGCTTTTTGATTCTTAGTGCTCCACCGTTGCCTTAGAGGAAGGAGCCTGGAAGGACAGACAGGAGTGTGGTGACAAGTCTGTGCAAAAGTGGATGTTTCAACTCAAAACTGCCAGGTAGCAGAGAGGAAG
Organism: Zapornia atra; assembly: GCA_013400835.1. NCBI lineage: Eukaryota > Metazoa > Chordata > Aves > Gruiformes > Rallidae > Zapornia > Zapornia atra. The sequence continues at coordinate 36,295 of VZTU01004376.1, read as the reverse complement.
GGATGCGTGAAGTGAAGCCGTGGTGTCAGCCAGGGGATTTTTCTGAGCTTGCTCTTTTTCTCTCTGTAGGTGTTCATCTCGGTGGGGCCACACTGACCATGCTCAGGAGCTTCTGTCTCCAGCTCATGTCCTTGGTTTGGATCCTCTTGGCCCATCACCAGCTTGCCCAAGGTGAGCCTTTCTACTCATGTGGCCTTCTTTCTTACACCTATCTTTCTAAACCTGTCCTTGGCATTGCTGAAGGTTCCTCAGTTCTCCATGCAAAGTAGAGTTGACTTGGACCTGGGAGACCAGAAAATACTGCTCAGTCATCTGGCATCTGGGGGATGGCTGGTGGTGACTATAGAGACCCCCACTCTGGTGTCCACGGAGCTGGCGGTGCCTGAGCAGACCAGCAGTGAGAGGTCCTGCTGCTCTGTCTCTTACAGAGAATAAGTGGGTCCCTGAACTGATGAGTCTGTTTGGAGGGGCAGGGCAAGGGGGAAAGAAGATCCCAGAAGTCAATGGCTAATCGTGGATCCTGTGAGACAAAATCCCTTCCCAACGATTAGTTTGCTCTCCCCACTTTCTGGATCAGGAATGAATTCCCAAAGCACTTTGCAGGAGAGACAGTTACAGATAGGAAAGGCAGCAATACCCAGGCTTGGGCTGAGCAGTCCCAGGATGCTGCTTCAGCTCCACAGTGACTTGTCTGGGGAGTCCCTTATCCTGAGCAATGGGACTTGCTGCCTCTCTGCAGCAAAAGTGCATACATACAAGTGGGGATTTCTGCCCCTGTTTGCTTCCTAGGCAGCACATCACATGGCCTGAGCACGCCTCTTGGTATGGGGGCTTTAACCTGCCCAGGCTGGCATGGAGGCGTTCAGTCAGGTAAGGGTGTTCAACTCCTGGGTCTCGCCTGGGATCACACTAGGCTCCTGGAGTAACCCCCTGCCTCCTGACATTTCCTCTAGCTCTACTGCCTGTGGAGGAAAAAAGAGCCACTTCCCCCTGGGGTTGAGATACAAGCAGGTGATGGGCGAGAAGAGAAGGGGGAGATGAAAGGGGACACCTGGCTGGAGAAAGGAGGCCAGCGTTGAGCAAGGGATGAGAAGTGGCATGGCAAGGCCATGGCTCAGTTACAGCTTCTGTGGCCTTTAAATAAATAAACAGAACTGGATACCTGGCCCTATGCGATGCCCAGTCCTGTCTCCCCGTGACGGAGGAGGAGTGCTGGCAGCTGGGTCCTGGCAGAGGACAGGAGCCCTGACCAGACCGCTCCGTGCCAATAGCTGTCCTGGGGGATGGGGACATGCTAGGACATAGAAAAGAGCCATTGTTTCCATTGCCATCCTCTGTCCCTTTGTGCCCCTTGCAGTACCTGGCCCTGAGCTTTGCCACCATAACTGCTGCATGACCATGGGACCACGGTCCCAGGTGGGACACAGGTTGCTTTAATGCACAGGCAGCCCCAGCTCCTGCCCAGATGGGTCTGAATGTTAAGGGAGGCAGCAGAGAGGGCGTGGGGAAGATGATTATAAACCAGGTAGTTTTGTAGCAGGGTCCCATTTCTCAGTAAAGGCAGTAGTATTGCTGCTTGAGTGACTATGAAACCCTCACCCTTTGTTGGCATCCAGCTACTGAAAGGAAGGTTCCCCTCCTTACAGTTTTGGACACTTCAGAAGGAAAATTCAGCTGAGAGCCATGGGCAGATCTGGTGTCATCTATGGTCTCTGCTTAACTCAATTCCACCCATCTCCTGCCTTGCAGGTGATGACTGCAGCGAGCGATGTAATCTCGCCCACGGCTGCTGTGACCAGGATGGGAAGTGCAGGTATGGCTTGTCCTTGGGTCCCTGCTTCTGCTCCCCCTGACTGTAACTGCTCTCCCACCCCTGATGCTGTGTCCCTAGTGCCTACACCCCTGCCCTGAGTTGAAGTGTTTCCTCTGCTCACCCACACGTGGACTCAACCGCTCTGCTCTCCTTTTACCTGACATCCCTGGAGTGGGAGATTTTGATCCCTCAACCTCTGGCTGGTCCCCTCCAGCTTTTGCTCCAGTGCTTTCAGGGTGTGTTCCCCCCCAAGCCATGCACTGACTGACATTGTTCTACTGAGCCCTTTTTGTCTAGATGGGAGCTTAGGACAGCCCAGCCGTGCCTGGGTGACAGGAGGCAGCCTTCAGGCTCAGATACAATGGGGAAAGTCATCAGGCAGTAGGACAGGCTTGGGGGTTGGCCAATTTGCTTGGCATCCTCACTGTATGAGATGTGGATCATGGCCCTGAGGTCATGGAAGAGAAGAGCTGCCAGCATGCACATAAATGTCTGAGGGCATCATGAGTCCCCTCTCAAAAGCGTGGGTTGTGGTGGGCATCTCCGGGTGTTTCCATAAAGGATTCACCAGCAAGCTGGGGGCTAACACAGCACAAGTGATTTGTGATCTCCAGCATCCCAGCTCCAGCTGGTGCCCAGATCCCACAGCTCAGAGCCTGACCCTGCACTTCGGCCTGGGAAGCAACCACCTCTCGTCCCAGCACAGGGCCACCCGGAGCCCCTGTCCTGCAGGGCAGCTCCAGCAGAAGGCTGCTTCAGGCTGGCTCAGACACTTCTGCAAGGGAACGGACTGTCCACTGCTGCCCCGTTCGTGCTGGGGCATGCTCAGCCCGTTTTCACAGCACAGCCTCTACCCAGTGTCACACCATGCCTGGGCCTTTGTTCTTGCCTAATGGAGCAGATGTGGCCCAGTGGTGAACATGACCGCACTGACTGCTGCATCAGGGAGTGTCCAGCTCTGTTTTTGCTGGGCCCCTAGTAGAAGCTGCAAAGAGCTTGTTCCTCCCTGAGCCCTTCTGGTGGCTGTGGCTGAGTGGGGGGAGCTCGCAAGTGTGTCCAGTGGAGGCACACGAGTTGCTGCTCCAGAGCATTTGCTGAACCCTTCAGCAGCTTGGAAATACCCAAACTCAAGGAGACTTGGCTGCTTAGCTGACCCCCCACCTCCCTAACAATTTTTAGGTTGGCCACCTCCCTTTTAGAGAAAGGGAGGAGCTGATGGTGCCTGCTCCATGTACGGACTGGGCGGTAGGGCTGGCCACGGCCCTCTGTAAGCTCACAGCTGTCCACATAGGAATGCATTTCCCCAGACCATCAGGTACATGGTATCACCTCCATTCCCAGCCTCTAATTAGCTGAAAAAAAAATAATTTTCCTCATCTCTTTTGGAACACCAACCTGCAGTGACAATAGCCAGTCCAGGTGTGAAAAGGGAGGTTCAGATCAGCCTGGCAAAGCTGTAGTCACCACACATCATGCTGAAATGAGCCCTAGCCATGAAAACAAACCCCCTTGTTTCCTCTAGAGCCCACTTTGGTTTAGTTTGGTTTAATTCCTTGCTGGTTTGAATGTAGCTTTTATTGCAGTTGGGGCCACCCCCCTGTGCTCAGCTCTTGTCTTTGCTATCACTTGCTTTCCCCCTTGGAGCTGGCAGGTCTGAGGGAAGCCAAGGGAGTGACGCAGCTTGGCTCTACTTAGCCACCGCCTGTGTCCTGCTCTCCTGGGCCAGGAGGCTTGTTGTGTGCTGCGGGTTTCCCACCCCCCTCCCCCCATACTGCCCTTCTGAGCTGGCTAAGTTTCTTCCATACGTCAGGAATGGCAAATGAGGTTTCACAGCTGGATTACAGTGCGCTTCGTGGTAACGAACAGGGCCGCAATTAAGACATGTGGGCCTCAGGGCCTCTTTGCCTCAGGGACTTCAGGGTTAGGAACAGGGCTCTTCTCTGCCTGACAGCCTGGCTGTGCAATGAGGGAGGCACAGGAATGGCTGAGCTAATGCAGTGGTGTATCCAGAGCGGTCAGCTGGAGTACAGCAGTGGGATGGGGGCCTCGAAAGCAAAGCTACTGAGCTCTGTTACTGCCCCCTCACCCTCTGTGACAGCGGACGGTGAGTCTGCTCCTGCTCTGTCCTCTGGCTTCTTTGCAAAGATGAGATGCCAGTACTGACTTCCTCTGGAGAAGGGAGCCAGCAGGTTCATGGGGGACTTTGGGAGGGTTTCTCAGTGTCACTGTATCTGCAGGAACCCAGCATGGATAGCAGTGAGTTTCTCTGCAGCCCCTGCTTGGGTTTTATCACGCTGCCATGCCCTGTTCTCCTGCAGGTGTGACCCGGGCTGGGAAGGCGAGTACTGTGAGGAGTGTGTGCGTATGCCGGGGTGTCTCCACGGGACCTGCCACCAGCCTTGGCAGTGCATCTGTCACACCGGCTGGGCCGGCAAGTTCTGTGACAAAGGTGAGTCATGGGCTGGACATCCCAGCTTCTGGTGCTGAGGGCAGAAGCCTAGCACACTCTGCACAGAGGGGTGAGCCAGCATAGCCAGAAGCCACCCAGGTGGTGCTGGGAGATGGGATGTTGCCTGGATGACATAGCTCTGACTGTCCACTTCCTGCCAAGGAGGTCAGGCTGCCAGGACCCATTGCCTGGTGCACGGCAGGAGCTGCCACGACATCGGCCAGCCTCAGGAAATGGAGCAGATGAACTCATTGCCTTTCCCACGCCACGGCTGGGCTCTGGGCCACACCTCCTGCTTCCCCCGGGGCTTCCTACCTTTGGCAGGCGGCCTGTGGACTCCCCTCCTCTCGCCTCAGAGGCTCCTCTGTGCCAAGGGTCTGCACCGGCCAGCCAGATGCCATGCACAGTGTCTCCACGTTACGCAGATCTGCAGGACAATTTGCTTTCTCTGCACCCCTGAGCCCATGCGTTCTGCAGTCTGAAGCTGGGAGGCACCACACAGGCACCGCATTTCTGTTGCTGCAGGTGCCTGTTGGAGGAGAGGCAGGGGAAGCTTCTGCCATTTCTCCTTCCCCACTGGGTTTGATGGGCTGTATTTGGACTGAATTGGCCACGTCACCTCTCTTTTCTCTCATTCACACTTTTTTCTTCTCCCTTAGACATACATATCTGTGAACACCAGTCCCCATGCCAGAACGGGGCTCAGTGTATCTACGATCGAGACGGGGAATATTCCTGCCTGTGTCCAGAAGGCTTTCATGGGAAGGACTGTGAGATGAAGACGGGGCCGTGTGAGAAGGCAGGGTGAGACACAGCAGCAAGGGCAGCGAGATTACAGACAGCGGTTAGCTTTGAGTCACACGCTGCTAAGTGGTGTTCCAGCTTGGCTTACGATCTGTGGATTTCCCTGTGCTAATGGAGTTAAACCAAACCATCTTTGGCTTTGGTTTAGCCGTGTGCACCTCACGAGCCCACTGAGGCAAGCTCTTTGTTCTGATCTGAACAGATTTCTGTTCTTTGCCGCTGTGGGTGTGATGAGCTGACACCTGTCAGGCCTTCAGCGAGCACCAGGAAGGCATATGTCCTCTTCCAACCATTTGGCTGAACACCCCGCTCTGATGAGTGGTGGGCCTGTGCACAGCCATAGCCTTTGAGGAGGTCCCACAGCCTCTGACTTGAGGAGATGGAAACTCCTGCCCGATCTTCTTGAGAGAGCTTCCCTCATGGAGAGACCCAGTGCTGGACTCTCTGGCCACTCAATCCAGTGTGTGTTTTTCCCCTTGGGGCAGGGGAAGCTCTTTGCTCTCCAGGGCCATGACCCATCCTTGCTCTCTCCATGCAGGTCTCCGTGCAAGAATGGGGGACAGTGTCAAGATGAAAACGGGTTTGCCAGCAACTTCACCTGCCGGTGCCTCGCTGGCTTCGTGGGGGCTTTCTGTGAGAACGATGTGGATGACTGCCTGATGCGTCCCTGTGCCAATGGTGCCACCTGCCATGACGGGGTCAACCGCTTCTCCTGCCAGTGCCAGGTGGGCTTTGAAGGGCGTTTCTGCACCATCAACATCAACGACTGCGCCAGCCAGCCATGCAAAAACGGGGCGAAGTGTTATGACCGCATCAATGACTACGACTGCTTGTGTCCTGACCGTTTTACTGGCAAAACCTGCGAGACCTCCGTCCCTGAGCCCACCTGGGCTCCCCTCTACCACCCTGTGAACCACGAGAATGGTGGGGTGGTGAAAAGCACCACCACTGAGATGCCAGGGGTGACGCAGCCAGAGCCCGTCAGGACTGCGGTCACGGGGCGGCGTGTGGCCAACCACAGTGAGAAAGAGCCAGGGGGAGGGTTGTTGAAAATCTCTGTGAAGGAGGTGGTGACCCAAAGGGACTCGGGGCTGAGTGGAGCCCAGCTGGTGACAGTGCTGGTGTTCGGGGTGCTGACGGCAGTGCTAGTCCTCATCACCGTCCTGCTAATGCTGAGGAACTGGCAGAGGGGCCGTCAGAGGTCGAACTGGTGCCAAAGCCCTTCGCAGGCTGCAAGGAAACTCCAAGACCAGGAGTGCCAGGTGGGCATGCTCAACACCATCCTGATCGAGCCTAGGAAGACGACAGAGCTGTGAGCTGCGAGGACTCTGAGCCAGGCCCTGGCAGGTCATCGTGCCAGCAAAGCCCTCGAACTGCACCCTGGGGAGCTGTGCTGGCACAAGCCGGGCAGTGAGGAAGGGCTCCCAGGGCAGCAAACACATCCGCAAAACCGCTGGGCGTCGAGCATTGGTGTGATGGCCCCACCTGAGTCTGAGCTGCCTCCCGCCTGTCTGGCGCAGCCGGCACCCACAGGCACCTGGGAGCAGGGCTGTGTCGGGTCAGCCTTGCAGGAGAGTGGCAACATGTCACTTGGGGGAGCCCAGGCCGTGCGGTGCTGGTCGTCCGGCGTGAGCTCTCAGAAACAGGACGGGTAGTGCTGGAGGAGGGCATGGCCTTCATGCAAGCCCAAATTCTGCCAGGCCCTTTGTAATAACTCCTCTCTGTGACTACTGGCGTTGGGATGTTTCTTCTGGGGCTTTTGGGACAGTCATGGGTGCACAGGCCTCTCTGCCCTAGTACCGGATGAGGTGGCTCCTGGTTGTCACTGGAGGCTGTAATTTCAGATGCCATGCCCCTAGGAAGTGAGCAAACACCCTTGCTCCCTGGCCTTGTGGTTCTGTAAGCCAGTTCAAAGATAATCTGGAGATCATTTGGGGTCTCCTTATGCCCTTCTTCTGCCCTGGTTGATGCTCCCTCCTTTCACTGTCAGACTTGGGGTTACAAATACATTCTGTACTTTTCTCCTGATGATCCAGGGGTCTTCTCCCACTCACCAAGCCATCCTTTCTAGTCTGGCCACAAACGACCAAGCTCCTTCCCCTCTCCAGCATGTGCTTCTGCCTCACCGTTTACTGGCAAGGAGGAAGATAGCCTGCTCCCCTCTCATGTCCTCTGGGCTTGAGCTGGGCCTGTCCATATGCCCTCCCAGGTCAAACTGGAGTTGGGCAAGGCTGGTTCAGGAGCAATATGAGATCCTCCTTTCCCCTCCCAGTCACTCCAAGGCAGGCAGGTGGCACTACCCTCAAATCAACTGTTACATCATTTTTTGATACAACAAAGGCCAAGCCCCCCACAGCGGATGTGAGGACAGGCTGCTGAGACTGGGGTGACCACAGAAAGCAGGTATGGTGCTGCCTTTTCCACCATTGCTAAAGCACAGTTAGGAGGCAGTAGACAGCCAGGCCACTTAGCTTTGTACTGGGCCTGTCCCTGCCCGTGCTGCTCTGGTGTGCCGCAGTCAGTGTGTCCCTGCTCCAGTCAGGTTTTCTGTGCCTCCTCACGGGCATGGGTGAAACACCCCACAACCCAAACCCTACTACTGGTCTGTGAGGCTGCAGAGCTGGGTTTGAGATGGTGTGAGGAGAGCAGAGGAAGGAGTGAGTGCTCAGCCAGGAGGGGGATCTGGGAGAAGGGACTGGGGCTTCATCAGAAAGATTATTTTTTTAATACTTGGATGGATGATGTACCTTTATCAAATAAACCAAATACATGCCCAGAAATGGCGTATCACAGAGTCATTAAATAATGTAAGTTGGAAGGGACCTCTGGACACCAACCTCCTGCTCTCAGTGGATCCAATTAGATCAGGTCACTCAACTATTTGTTCTGGATTAGTATCTTTATCACCTCCCTCAAGAATGAAAACCCAGATTGTGGCACAGGAGTTGTCCTGCCCCACCCTGGCTGCAGGGGTGGAGAAGGCTCCTGTAGCCTCAGGGGAAGGGATGGGATGTGCCCTAGGACAGTGTAGCAATGGTGTGTACCTGCTGGGTGTTGCCTCAGTGCTGGGGAGAAGGAGAAAATCCAAGACTTGAGTCCAAGGGTGCTGACCGGAAGATGAATTTGATCCTCCAACTAAAAGCAGCTGGGAGTAGGGCAGGGGGGATAGGGACCTTCCCTCAGAAAAGCAGTCTTGAAATAAACTCGCCTTACAGGCCTTTATTTAACCACATTCTGGCCCTTCAGGGGAAGGAGGGCCTTTCCCACTGCAAACGGGAGGAAGGGCAGCAAGGTCCCTGGGTCTGACCTTCTGGGCTGGGACAGGTCAGCACCCTTTGGAAGTAGTAGGGAGCAGATAGGGTTGTCTTTGTAGTAGCAGGGAGGGCACCGCTCCTGTATCTCACCAGGAAGCCTGTGTCTGGGGAGAAAAGGAGACAGAAACCTGAACCACAGAGGTTCACAAGAACATTGCCACTTTATTTTAAATTCCCTGTGTGAGACTAAGTGTCAGGCTAGGAACCACTGATTCTTCAGTGAACAGAAAAGCCCTCTGTAATCTCAAAGGGGAGCCTTGGAGGGGAGCAGTATCCCACCAGCCAGGCTTGCATGGCCCTACACACCAGGTCCCATCTCCCCTACTGAAGGAAGGGGCACAGTGCCATGCTCCGGTCCCTGAGGACACACAGTTGATGCCTGCAGACAGGAACAGCAGGGGCAGTGCTGGCTACTGAGGGGAGAGGAAAGCCAGCCACAGAGCCAGGGGGGTTGGCTGGGCCCAGGCAGGAGGTCACTGCTGCCCACGGTGCAGCAGGCGCTGGAACAAAGAACCATCTTTCTGGCTCAGGCGGGTGGGTGAATCCAGCTCTGCCACTTTTCCAGCTTGCATCACCAGCACACGGTCTGAGTCCAAGATGGTGTTCAGCCTGTGGACAGAAAACACAAGGACACAACATTGGTGGATCTGAGGAGGAACCTTGGACACAGCTTCCCTGGCTGTCAAGGGGTTGGCCAAGACATGCACATCATCAGGATCCAGGGAGCATCTCTCTGTGCACTCAGGGACATGCTGCAGCACAGCCCCCCACAGAGCCTCTGCACACTGCTGAAATGCACCACGACTCAGGAGAGCACAGCGATGCCTTCCAGTTGCTGGGCATGGAAGGGCACCAGCAGCACAGGGGGAAACTCTGTGGAGAGAGAGCTCATGGCACACCTGCTCCTGGGGTTGCACAAGATGTTTCTGTTCTCACAGGAGACTGAGTCACTTCTGTTTACCCCTCCATTTTCTCACCTGCCATCTGCTCAGGGCATGAGAAGTGGACTTGTGCATCAGCTGCCATTCCCCAGCAGTGTGGATTCTTTGCTTTGCTGCCACCATCAGTGGATTTGTGATTGGCAGTCCGGCAACAACAGCACCCACAACACTGTTGTCCCCAGTTCTGCCCAGCCTGCTACCAGGGCAGCAACCTCTGGCCCTGGGGCAGGGGGATAAGACAGGACAGCAGGAATGCCTTGGCACAGTTGTGCACCCTTCAGTGTGAAACTACAGCCCCTAGAAAGCTGCAGGTCACAGGGAAAGCACTGCACAGGATTTGAGCAGGTAAATGTGTTCCGGAGTTGAGGGCTCTGGTTACACATTCACCCTCCAAAGAGCGCCATGCTGCAGCACTGGGGTGACCTGCAGGGCAAGGGACAAGTACCACATCACTTCCTGTCCCAGATCTCCCTCAAGCAACTGATGGGAAGCTGAATGGCATGGAAGAACCACGGGTACAGAACAACCCCACCACCACCTCTCCCTTCTTATTGGTCTCCCCCATCTCCCTTCAGCAAAGTGGAAGAAGGGCTGGGGGCCATCTTCAACCCAGTCTTGCTGCTTTGCTTTCTGCCACTCCTTCCTGATGCTTCTTCTCTCTAATGATTCCATCAGAAGCGGCCTCCTCCCACCCAACCTAAACACACGCCTCAGCCCACAGTGCACTTACCTTTCTACTCTATTTATGCATAATATACCCAGTGTAGGAACTATCTTCCCTTCACACGCCTCCCACCTCCCTCCTATCTGATGCATTTAACAAGACCCACTCAATTCACTTGCCAGGCCCAGCCCACACTGCCTGCACCCACCATTCCCACTTCTGTGCAGCAGGACAGCAGCCCCTGCCACCTGCTCACTTGGTTTGAGTTTTTTTTTTGTTTGTGGTAACTTCTGTGCTTTGAAAACACCCTCCATACAACTGCATAACCCTCCTTCAAATTCTCCTCCCCTTGGCAGGGGTGGGAGCACTGCCCAATGCTAACCTGTCCCTTCTCAGCACCCACGGTATTCAGGTTTTGCTCTCCTACCTCCGCTTGTAACCATCTACTGCCCATCTCTTGCACTGCCCATCTCTTGAACCTCTGAGCTGCGGGGCAAGCACTGCTACCCGGAACCAAAACACCCGGTTTTGGAAGAACAGAACTACTTACTCACTGCTCTACCTCCCCTGGCCAGGAGCTGGCTGCAGCCCTTCACCGCCGGCTGTCCTGCAGTGCCCTCTACTGAAACAGACACTTGCTCCTCCCCAGCTTCCACGTTGCTCCTTTCTGTATTCTCCAGTGCTCCTTGCCCCGATTTAGCAGAACCACAAGGTCCAATTCACTCTCCCAGCCCCAGCAGGCAGTGCCCAGGAGACCCATCTGCCAGACGATGGGACATCTTGCCCTTTGCTGTCCCCCAGTTTCCCAGCAGGCTAACAAAGCAGGGAAGGCAAATAGGCAAGGTCCATCATCACAGCAACCTCCCCACTCAGCTCAAGGCCAGGCACAGCCACCACTCCCTGTGAGGGGCAGGATGAATTTAGGCAGAGAACGCTGCTTCCCCCATACCTGTGAGCTATTGTCAAAACAGTTTTGTCAGCAAAGCGCTGGCGGATGGTCTGCTGCAGCAGCTGGTCCGTCTTCTGATCCACACTGGCTGTGGCCTCATCGATGCAGAGCACCTGCCAGGGACAGAGAGTGAAGGGAGCTCCCAAGCACCACAGGGGAGACCCCAATTCCTGCCTAGGGACAGCCCAAGAAGGTAGCACAGGCTGTCTGTCCCCATCGCACTCCTGACTCCAGGACGCTCTGCTGTCCCCGCAGAGCCAGACGGTGCCCTGCCCCTCGCCCCAGCGGAGGCAGGGCACTCACCTTGGCCTGCGTCAGGAGGGCTCTCGCCAGACACACCAGCTGCCTCTGCCCCACCGACAGACTCCTTCCCCTCTCTCCCAGCTCACTGTCCAGTCCACCTGTGGGGGTCAAGCACAGTGGTTACCCCAGCAACCTCAGCTCCCCAGCTCTGGGGTTTCCCCAGCAGCACTCAAAATCCCAATCCTGCTCAGGCCCAGCCCTTGGAAACTGAAGCCTTTACACTCAGATCCGAGCCACATCTGGCACTGAGATGCCATGCTGCCCCAGAACTAGGGGCTGACTTGTCTCTCAGGCTCTGCTCTAACATCCACTGGGACCTGGTCTCATCAGCAAGACCCTGCCACCCAATTTATCACCTGCCATACCCTTGCCACTAATCCTCAGGGAACGCCACAAGGTCCCACCATCCGGTTCCCACCCTATTCCTAGTGTGGCCTCACCTAACCAATTCCTTACCCGGCCCCTTTTCCTTAACTCCCTGACGGAGTTGAGGTGTTCTCCCCTCTACGCCAGTACCAGGAGGGCTTCCCAGCTGCTTCTTGCTGGGTTTGTGGACTCACCCATCTGAGTAATGGCATCCCTGAGGTGGCACTGCTCTAATACCTCATGGAGCTCAGCATCTGTCCGTTTTCCCTGGGGGTCCAAGTTCTCTCGGATTGAGCCACTGAACAAAAATGGATCTTGGGGGATGATAGCCAGCCTAGATCTGCAAGCATACAAGAGTTTAGGGCTCATGGGGTTGGTTCTGCAGAAAAGCAAAGACCTGTTGTTTGAGTTGTTTATCCTGGGTGGGATGTCTTAGTTTGCTGTGTATCTTGGAGGCATGGGACACATATTCAGCCTGGTTTCCCTAAGACAGCTGTCGGGAACAACAGAGGAACTCACAAGAAGGTGCCATAATCTGACAAGAGGGTGTCATGACAGTAAGTCCTTTCTTCCTCCCTCTTCCCATTGGCATCCAGCCACTGAGAGCTCTCAGCCCACTCCAGCTCCCCTCCACTCTGCTCAGCCCTCCGTACCTCAGCTCCTCCAAGCCCACCAGCTGGCTGTCAACACCATCCAGGAGAATACGGCCTGATTTCAGCTCCAGCATACGGAAAAGGGCCAAGAAAAGAGTGGATTTTCCAGATCCTGTGCGACCCACAATCCCCACCTTCTCTCCGGGGTAAACGGTGAAGTTTACACCATCAAGGGCATTAGGCAGGCCCGCTCGATAGGCCAGCACCACTTGCTGGAACTCCACAAGCCCCTGGCTTGGCCAGTCAGCAGCAACCTAAAAGAGATACCAGGGTAAGACAGAGTATGACTGTGACCCACTGTCATCTTCAGCCTCATCTCCCACAAGTACAAGCACCATCCATCCCTCCAGAGCACTGCCTAGCTTCTGAGCAGACCAATGCTCCGCCCAGCTGAGCTCCATCTCCACCCCCTCCTAGGTTTGTTTTTCTCTCACAGCTTGGACCTAGCAGCCGTTCTGCTCTCCTACCCCTAGCTACCTTTCCAGCCTTCACCAGCTCCTGCCAGATATCCATCCCCCTGGGGGATGTACTGGTATAGGATGAGTGATCAAGATGGTTTCTGTGGGCGAGGGCCCTCCACCCATTCACTGGAACCCTGTGATCTCCCTAGAAGGCAAGCACAGGGCGCAGAGCCAGAAGATGGGCCAGTCCCTGAGAACATTATCAGAGTTTTTACCTGGACCAGTTTATCCTGGGACTCTGTTGGGATGTCTGTGGTGTACTCCTCTGTCCGCTCCACACTCACCATCATGGTCTCTGTCACAGTGAAGCTGGAAATGAGGCCTGAGAGCAGGTTTGTGACAGACAGGGCGTACGAGAGAGCCAAGCCCACAAGTCCTGCAAGGACAAAAAACACAAGCAAGAATGTTACTGTCAGGGAAGGACCTGGGATTTTGGTGGCAGGACAAAGAAACAAGGGTGAAGTCAGCACTCGCAAGTCTGGTATCCCACTCAAGGATGGGGACAAACAGGAGGAGGGACAGGACCTGAAGCACTACACCACGGACAACTAGTAGAGGGACAGGGAGCAGGACCTCTGGATCTTACCCCAGTGTAAGAAGATGTGCAGCTCTACGCTAGGAGAGGAACAATCCCTGAGCCACAGCCTAGGGGTGGGCACAGAATAAACCCTGGCAACCTACCTGGATTGCCCAGCTGCTTCTGGTGCTGGATGATGGCAATTCCTGCAATAGCAGTAACCACAGCGACCCCAATCATCTGCAGGCGGATGTCCAGCCACTGCATGGCTGTGTTGCTGGCAAAAAGGCAGCGCTGGTTCTGCTCCAGGCGCAACTGGTTCTCAAGCTCAAACCTGGGGGTGCACAACAGAGGTTTGCACTGCTCAACCTCCGTTCCTGCTGCCCCAGAGCAGGGGCATTCCTGCCACCCTAAACCCAGGCCCAGGAAGGCCATGGTGTATAAAGCCAAAGCTCTGGCTCCCTGAGGTCTCCTCTTTGCACTCACCTCTGTGTTGCCCGCATGGCTCTGATGCTGCTCAGTCCTGAGAGGGTCTCTGAGAAGTGAGTGTAGATTGGAGACAGGGTGACACTGTAAAGGCGCTTGAGCTCCCGGGACGTGCGCCGGTAATAGCGCTGGATGGAGAAGTAGAGGGCAGCCAGAGGGAGCAAGACCAGACCGATCCAAGGGAGGCCATAGGTGATTATCACCAGCATGCCCAGGAGCCCATACATGTTGGCCAGGAAGATGTTGAGGATAAACGGCAGGCTGTCATCCACGCAGTACAGGTCTGAGGAGAAGCGGTTCAGGATACGGCCTGTCGGTGTGGTGTCAAAGAAGGTGACTGTGGCCTGGCAACAAGGGAACCAAAGCAAGAGCCAGTCAGCTGCACTGAGATCCAGCCACAGAACAGTGCCCAGGACAGCAGCACCAAAAGGAGCAGACAAGGGCACAAAGGGGTGGCCACCACAACCCCCTTCCTTTACTCAGCTGGAGAAGAAATCTCAGACTCCAAAGCCAGCATGCACTCGCAGCTGAGTGGTAAGAGGAAGGAGCCCTGCTGTGGCAAATGGCAGCCAGCTACCGAGACAGCAGTCGCTCAGATTCCACTGGCCCACTAGTAGCCAGCGAGACAATCCTCTGAAGCTAGGCTGTAGTCCTATCTTCCAACCTTCTAAGCCTAACTCTAGGGTAACTGGCATATGCAAGCATCAGCCCTAAATCTTGCTCAATGACTCCTGCCAATCTCATCTGAATCTGAGCTCCTGATCCTACATAAACTACTTTGATTCAACTGGCCCTCATCTTGGTGATACATCTATAATGAATACATGCAGGTGGCAGCTGTAAAACCCCTCTCTGTGGAACAGAACAAGACTTACAGGACAAATTTTGAACCCCAGCTCTCTGTGGAACAGAACAAGACTTACAGGACAAATCTTGAACCCCAGCTCTCTGTGGAACAGAACAAGACTTACAGGACAAATTTTGAACCCCAGCTCTCTGTGGAACAGAACAAGACTTACAGGACAAATTTTGAACCCCAGCTCATTGGCCTCTTGCGTTAGCTGTGCTGTAGCCCTTTTTGGACACAGTCCTACAAGGAGCTCATCAGCTAATACCAGGAGAAACCCTAATCTACCTCCCAAATCCTTACTCCCAATTATGAGAAGAACATAAAGGCAGAGGGACTCGCAGGAGCCCCAGCCTGCCCTGGACTTTCTGACAATTACCTTCAAAACCCTCTGGAGCAGTCGGTTGTGAATGACAGTGGCAGCACGGATAGTGCCGTAAGCAAAGAGGAAGGCCCGAAAAATGGTGAAGAGGGAGTTACCCCCTGCAATGCTCCCATAAACTACCAGGTAGAAATTCACATCCAGTGAACCATTGGAAGGGACTGTGGTGGAGTGTAGAGCTTGAAGAGGGGAGCTGGAACACAGGAGGAAGATTATGAATCCACCAAGGTTGCCATTGACAGCAAACTCACAGACATCCCATCACAGCAAGTTCACAGACAGGGCATGAGAACCCAGGAGAAAGGGGAAACCAGGGTACTTCAACCTGATACTCCTGTGAGAGACCACCCCTATGGCAAGCTGGGACACACACTCTGATCATTATGCAGCTAGAGGTCTTCCAGCAGTCCCAGGCAAAAGCACTTTGGGCATCTCATCAGGTCAGAGATTAGGATTTTCTTTCTTTGGCAAAGCAGATCCACTGCAGAGGGGTGATCAGTCTACCCCTGCTCTCAACATGGATCATCACCAGAAATGCACTTAAGGGAAAAATGTGTGCTTTCAGCTTCCTATGGCACTTCCTGACCAGCCTTCACTTACACAAGCCCAGTAATGGAGAAGAGAAGCAGCTCTGGGGAAGGCGGGGAAGCTGAGCAGACCATCACAGAGGTATTTTCTGTCTGGGATATGCTGGAGATCCAGTGTGACAGCCACCAATCTGAGACATTTCTGGATGCTGCAGAGTAAGACATACAACATAAAGAGGGATTCAATCTTTGAATCATCAAATACGAAGCAGGAAAGCTGGAGAGGAAGCTGCTGGACAACTTTTGTTATTGTCCCACTGCCCAGTCTTCCCCTGCCTTCTTTCTCCACTGCTAGCAGCAAAGCAGGGGCAGCGGAACAGCCTTGAGCTGCAGCAGGGACAGGGCACTGCTCAGAGGCGCAGACCTGCAACTGCAGCCGTGAGACGCCGGATCCTGTTCCCACGAGTCCCCCCTCCCAACTGTGCGATTTAGGCTGGGGAAGAGAAAAGGGGCCGTCCTGCTGCAGGGCGGGCGATTACCCTCCTGTCCTCTCCTCTTCCCTGAGCTACACACAACCAGAGAGGAGATGAATGTCTATAAAGAGAAGTGCTGCTGGGCCACTGCCTCACCTTGCATCAGGAGCAGCGAGAAGAGGATAGATAATGCCAAGCAGCTGCCCACTGCCAGCCAATATGCCTTGTACACCTGAAAAGCCACAGCCCCTTCTTTCTTCTCTTCCTCCTTGTGGATGAGATTATTGTTTTGGGTTGATTCTTCTGCTTCTGTCTCTACAGGCTCTTCTTGGCCCTGTTCATCAGGGGCTGTGGGAATGAAGGCAAAACAAAAGTCAGTGCAACTCAGTTCCTCCTACAGCTGCTCCCTGCTGTGAGCAGAGTACACCTAGATTCTGAAGGAGACTTTTCTCCCCTTCTCTCTCCTCTTTCAGGACAGGTGCACCAATTCTGGCAGACCTTCATCCAAAGCTGGACAAGTACAACAACAGATCCAAATACTGTTTCAGACCAATACCCAACATTATGTGGGTCTCCTCTCCCACTAAGTACACACTACCCACAGATCAGCAATGCCACAGCAGAGCAAGGTGGTGGGAGCTCTGGTCTGAGCCCAGCAGCCACCAGGTACAGGTTCTGCCTGGATTGTCAACTAAGCTGTGCTGCCCCAGCCACTCCCAAGCTTGCCAGGTATAGACCTTTATCCTTCTGCCTCTTCTCCATATTCTTGCTCTTGGGGAAGGCTTCCACGAGTGGCAGGATATCAGCTGGTGTGCCTGCAAAGAAAGATGTGCAAATGCTTCAGAGTCTGTGAAGAACAAAGCCAGCTACTCACTGCCTCTTACTATGAAATGGCCCAGTTCTGTTCTCTCATTATGTACCCTATTTTCTCTCACAGCACCCACACCCTGTAAGACCCTGCTCCATTCAACCTGCTGTGGCCTTCTGCCTTATCAGCTCCCCACCTCTAGCACTGCCCAGGTTACCTGTGCATCTGCACGTTCCTCTCCACCCCATCACTGCAGCGTCCTCAAGCTCGTTACCAATGGGTTCCACACTAGTTAATCCTACTCCCTCATGTCTGTCTTTGCTCAACCCATTCCAAGTTCGGCACGCAGGCACAAATGAACACCTGAGAAGACAGACAGTGTACCTGTCTTAACTATCCTGCCATTGTCTATCAACAACAAGGCATCGGCCTTCTCCAAAACTTCTGTCCTGTGGGTGCAAAGGACCCTGGTCTTGTGTTTGAGGAGTCCGAGAATGCATTTCTGCATAAGGTGGTTGGCTACCTCTGCATCCACAGCAGCCAGAGGATCATCAAGGAGGTAAAGCTCTTTCTCCTGAGAGAAAAACAAAGGACAAGGATATATCTGCTGGCCTTGCTGGAGCCCGTGGTGCTGCAGAGACAAGTGTGAGTGCCTCTATGTGGCACGTTGCCAGCACCGTGGGGTTTAGCACACCGTACAGCTGGGTGCTTCCAGCTTCTTTACATCTGATTTGGGGCTGGGCACACTCTGTCACAGCATGACTCCTTTTACCTGGTAAACAGCTCTGGCAAGGGCTATTCGAGCCTTCTGTCCCCCGCTGAGTGTCACACCATTTTCACCCACCTCCGTCTGGTCACCTGCTGGTAAAATCTGAAACATTCCAGAAAATTCATTCAGAAGGGACAGGAAACGACTGGAGATCCAAAGCCTCTCCTGCCTCCAGCAGTAATTCCTCAGGATGACACCTTACCAAAAATTAGACAATGCACATACGCTGGTTCTGCAGACAAGTGACAAGCTTGGCCTTTCAGAAACTAAACTCTGTAGCGCTCCAGAACAGGACGGCCGGATCCGACCCACTCATCGTGACCAACTTCTTGTCTGAGGTAACTCTGAAATTGCCCTGAGAATTTCCTGGGAGAGCAGGAACTGTGCCTGCACCAAAACCATGCCAGGGCCCATTCAAACAGTTCAGCAGTAAAATCTAGAGTTTCAGTAGCTGGAATCACTTTCCTCTTGATTTGGGAGCGTAGGCATAGTCTACTACTTCTCAAATAAATATCTTACCTTTACAGAGCATTTGTAGCTCCTGCCAAAGCAAACAGGAGCTCCCAGTGCCTGGCACTTCAGAAAATCAGGCCTAAGTTTATAAACTGGGAGCAGGCTAGCTTCCTACCACGTGTAACAGCCATATTTACTGGCTAATAAAGTCATAAGCCTCAAACTTAGAATGTGTGTATCACTGACAGGAAGACTACTGACTCAGCCCTTGCAGATCCCAGGAAACTTCCTTCTGGTCACCCAAAAAAGCATCAGCTGCTGATAGGTTCTGCCTGAAAAACCTGTCAGTCATCAGTTCTGCAAGAACATCTTTCCCCACGATCAAGAGCTTTTGGCTCAGCAGCAGCAGAAACCATCCAAAGAGCTACCAGAGTGACTGCACACCTTAAAGAACTGTGGGGCCAGGTACAGTCTGGGATTGGCAACCAGCGTTATGCTGTGTGACTGGGACACTGGAAAAGCAGCCTAGGAGAACGAGAAGGGCTCCTAGCGAGGCTCAGGCTGGATGCAAAAGGTGGCCCAGAAGGCCCAGGCAGGTTTCCAGTTCAGGCACTCACGTTCAGGTCCTCAGAGAGGGCACAAGCCTCCACCACTTCCTCGTACAGCCTGGCATCGTATTTGCTCCCAAAAAGGATGTTCTCACGGACAGTGGTAAACTGTATCCAAGGTTCCTGGGTGGCCAGACCAAATCCTTGCTCCAGGTCACAAACATACACACATCCACCTTGTCTGCAAGCATACCAGAAGTGGGTGGAAAGGGTGACAAAGAACTGCTGGCAGATCAAAATGGCCTGCAAATAGGGATAGGATTGGATAGTCCCTGCCTGCTGTGGCATGAAAGGACCAGGCAGGGAGAAGTCTTTAGGCTACTTACTTACTGAGTTCTCCAGTGATGGCTGCAAGCAGAGAGCTTTTGCCAGAGCCAACCTTCCCAACAACCCCCAGGAGCATGCCCTGCAAAGGGAAATGAAAAGGAGCAACCAGATATGCTAACACAGGGCAGCCTGTCTGGATTTCTTGAGCCAAATGTAGCCTGTAAGAACGTTGACTGCTGTCTTAAACTAGGACAATCTCACAGGCTCAGCAGCAGAGCTGGGTACAGCTGTTGGGTAAACCAGACTCCTGATACAGCAGGACACAAGTATGCAAAGAGTATCAACTCTGGAGCCCAGCTGTGTTCCCTGCCCAGTCCTCTCCTGCAGCAGTGACGGAAAGCAGAGGGAGCTGGTTCATCTCTTATGTGTAAGCCATGCCTGGAGTTCCACCAGCACCCTGCAGCTCTGAGATGTGTGATACATGTCCTGTGCCTCTTGACCAAAAGAACATTTTGATGCATGGCTGCTAAGACTAGGAAAACATGAAAACATGCCACTCCTGCTCCATCTGGCTTCTCTAGTGACATTCTTCTGTTACCTCCTGCGTCCTCGCTCACCTTTCTCACTGACAGGTTCTCAATGTACAGTTGCAGCGTGCCTGTGGATAAAGGTTGCCTGGTGCTTTCTTTCTCAACTGGTGCCCATGAGAAGGCTGCACATTGCATCTCCATGGCATTAGCAGTACCTGAAGGGCTATCTGCAAGAGAAAAGCAGCACAGCATTGCTATTAGAAGGCTGGAAAATGAAAGGCACCTAGCATCAGCTTTGCTCCCAAATAGATAAAAACAGTCAGGGCACCGACATGATGCTCTCTACCCAACCACAGAAGGAGACACTTGCCTACTGACTGGCCTTTAAACTTACACCTCCCTTCCTCCAGCCCTTCTATCTCCAGCTTCTCCACATGGTGGCCTGCTGGCTGTCAGGGAGACACTGTAAGGATAACCTGATTTTATTATTGTTGAAGGTAAAAGAATAGCAGGGAGCTGGCAAAAGGCAAGGAAGGAGAGAAAGGGAGCTGAAATGGCTCAGGAGAAGGGCACCTGCTCAAGTCTTTCTGCCATTCAAAGCCAAGATTGTTGATGACTTTGGTGTCAGAGGAGCTTTGGACAGAGGATGGAGCAGCTTCTCCTAAAGGGACACTAATGTCAGGGCTCTGTGAAGGCAAGCAATGACCTACGGTCGGTAAAGAGTAATGTTGCAGCCTTGTGTCCTGTTTTCCGCAGAAATTAAGTGCCTTCACTCTGCTTCTGACAAATGAATCTTGAATCATGGGGTGACAGCCAGCTGCCCTCCGATACTGCCCCTGGCCCTAACACCACAGTTCCCTGCCCAAAGTCCCAAGCCCAGCAGCATTCTTTGCCATTACCTAGGGCATAATAAGCTTCCAGGTCCTGGTCCGCAAGTTCAAGGAAACGCTGGATTCGATCCAAGGAAACTTTGGCTTCCAAGGTCCCATTCAACACCCATGGGAAGCTGTTGAGGGGGAGAATAAGCATCCCGACAAGGGCCAATGCTGTGAATACCTGCATGGGTAAGGAAACAGCTAGGAACAGTACCCTTGCATCCTGTATCCTCAAAACAGCTTCACCGATGACAGCCTGAAGAGCTACGGGGAGACACAGCCTGGGTTTATTTCCTAGAGAAGACCCCTCAGAACTGCAGCCCCACTGTAGATTGTCCTCTGCACGAGACAAGGTAGGAGCTCTCCCTACCACCTTCTCACCTTGGTGGCAGTGAGCTGGTGACCCAACAGGACATAGGTGATGAAGATGGTAATGGAGACGACAACAGGCAGCGCTGCCCACAGATACACGCACACAGCATCCAGGTACTTGATGGCTCGCAGCTTCTGCAGCTCTTTAGCCCGGCAGGCGTTTATCCGCGCGCTGAAGTGCTTCTCCCAGGCGTAAAACTTGATCACACGAATGCCACACAGGAACTCTGTCATTAGCTGCAGGCAAGGAGGAAAAAGCACATAGAGCAACCAGCACTGCCTAATGCATAGGCTGCCAGCTAGGCATCTGGGCTGGGGCCAGGTTTGCAGCTGCCTCCTGCTAAGGGCCAGGCTAGAAATACCAGGCACCGTTTATTGCTAACAAACACAGAAACTCAAGGGAAGTGACAGCTACTGGGAACTTTGCGCTCACTCCTTCCACCAGCTTCCTCAGCCACCTGTGCTGCAAATGGCTCAGGAAAAGGCAAAATATTAAAGTACTTCCCAACTGAAGGATGTGCATCACAGCTGAAGGGATGTGTGGAATTACTAGCTCCAGCCTGGATGCCACTGACCTACTTTGGTGTGACAGGCCCTTGAGATAATAACACCCGACCCTCAGGTGCTGCCATGACACAGCTAGTCTGTATCGAGTGCCTGGCTGGTTCACATCCAGCAGCTCAGATGTCCCTGCAGCGTGCTGTCCTCTCATTCCTGCTCTCAGGTCAGAACATGCAGAGCAAGCTGAGGTGTGTCTGCGCCCATAAAAGTAATGAGAGTTCACTCAGCAAACCAGTCTTACAATAGATAGAGGAAGTCCAGCATACCCCATACAATTAGATCCACCTTCTGTTAGGAAAAGAAATATTTTTGAAGCTCCCAACAGTTGTGACCTGGAGTTAACTTACCTTTCATGCTTCCAAAGCATGATGGAAATGGTGAATGAAAGTGCTGTCCCCTCACACTAGAGATTCAAGGCTAAAAGGTGGGAATAAAACGTTTGACATGTGGCAAGGAGAGAGAGGGCACTGCATATATGCAAACAGCAGTGGAAAAAAGTGACTGAGGGTGCCAGGCTTGCAGGGGTGTAAAATCACTATGGCAGTGATCACTGCCTTCGTCCAGACTGCAAGCTACCTCACCGCTGATTGCATGCGTTACTGGAGCAATAGGATGGAAGCATCTCTAGAGGAAGCAGTTGGGAGTCCCTGCAAGGGAACCTGAACTAGCCCAGGGGACAAGAAAATCATTAAAGATTCATTGTCTTATGGGTGTTGAAGTGGCATCACCGTGAAACGCTTCTGAACCAAGTGTGTGTGCATGTGCCCCCCTCTAGCATTTTCCCAACAGCTATGATTTAATCTGCTTTGGTTCACAACAAGTGGCCAAAAAGCCAATGTTCTAGGGACAAACAGGAAGAAAATACAGCAGCCAACTCAGAGAGCCACCATCTGCCCCTCACCTTGACCCGTGTGTCCTTGTGTTTCAGCATCTCCTTGTTGTTCAACATGATGCGGCTAGCTATGACCTTGTTGATGGGCACAAGCAGCAGTGCCAGGGCCAAGCCTCCCAGAAAAGATACCCCCACTTGCTGGTAGAGGAGATAGAGGGTAATGGAAAACTGGAAAGGCAGGCTCCACACCTCATGGAAGCTGAGGCAGAAGTTCACCAACCTACTGGTGTCTGTGCTCATGAAGTTGACAATTTCGCCCACGGTGAAGCGGGCAAGGCTGGTGCTGCCGACACGCAGGGCCTTGCGGTAAACGGCAGAGATGACGGCTGCCCGAACCATCAGCGTCACCTTGTTCACCTCGTAGCTGAACTGGTTCCTCAAGAGAGCACCCAGGAAGGAGCCAGCAAAGAGCCCAAAGGCATAGAGTATCCCGTGGCTCAAGGGCTCCTGCCGTGACTCCATGAAGTTCACCAGCAGGTTCAGAAGCAGAGGACCCGAGAAACCCAGGAGGCTGCCGGCCAGCTTGAGAAGTCCGAGGGAGTAGAAACGAAGCCCAAAGGCCGCATGAAGAACTGAGAAGAGTCGCACGGCCTCCTGGGCACGGCGTGAGCTGTCTGGGGCATCGCAACTCCCATCGCCTCCAGCAATGATTGGGCTAGTAAGAGACACTGTCTCCTCCTCTACCTGGTGCAGAGCTGCCTTCTTCTTCCAGCAAGCATTGAATCGATCACAGACCCTGTCAGCCTGGAGCTTGCGGGGAAGCACATAGACGTCCTGTGGCTGACTCAGCTTCCACTGATAGCCACGCTTCATGAGAGGGTTCATCCAAATATAGAAGAAGCGTGAGAGCCAGCTCTCACCATCTTCTGCCACTCCCTGCTGATCAGGCACTGGGATGTCCGGCTCTGAGATGAGCTGGTCTCTTTGCCAGGAGCGATTGACAGAGAGGAGGTCTTGCCTGCCAGTGGTGGGTAAGAGGTAGCCGATCACATACACAAGCAGAGAGGCCAGCTGCAGACAGAGAATGGCAAACCTGGAGGAGGCAGCAGGGTGGGCAGGGGACCAAGCTGTCCCACTCTGGCAGTACCACACCAGTGTGATGATGAAGGAAGATAATGGTAAGAGAGCGAGGAGAGCCAGGATTGTGGGGCCTCTGGTAGAGCTGTGAATGGACCTGAAGAGCATGAGAAGAGTGAGGCCGTGCGTGAGCCATGTCAGAGCAGCAGTGCCATTTGCCAGCACTTCCAGGTACACAGGGCCCAGATCCTGCTGAGAAACAGTGGCTGGGATGGTATCAGCAAGGAACAGGCCAGCAAGTATGAAGGAGGCAGTGATTCTGCATGCCCAGCCTGGCCTGCAAGGCACCCTGGAGACAGATCTAGAGGAGGAAACAGCAGAGGCAAAATTTACAGTTGAAATTCTATCACCCCTTCAGTCAGCTCTCTTTTTTTTTCCCCCTCTTCATCTTCTCACTCTGACTTAACCCCACTGGATTTGCCTCCTTAGGCTTCTGACTTCTTCAGACTGTAGGCATTGCTAAACCATGTCAGGTCATTACAGCCCAATATCTGATCAATACCAGAGATTCAGATGCTACCACAATTTAGCATTTCTCTATGAAAATTTGTTTGCAAACTGTGACATTTTGTGCTCAAATCAGACTCAAATCCTTGTGGATTAAAAAAAGAAAAAAGTAGAACAAAAAAGTGTATTTAACCTCTGTGACACAATTGTATCTCTGATCCTTGATCTCTCTTGCCTTTGTGATATTCTGCCTAGAAACATGCTTTTTATCACTGTTGATTTCAGTGATGCTGTGTATGTAAAGTCCATAATCTACTGCCCAACAAAATATTTCATTATCACTCGATTCATTGCGATTTCTGGCCTTACAATATTGCTGAATTTTGCCATGTTGATGAACTTGAGAAGAAGGTAAACAGCAAAACATTTTTTTTGTTTCTCTGAACACCTTATTACCTTATATACATCTTCCATGCCCCTTGGTTTCATATCCTCTCTAGGTTCTCTCAATGCCCATTCACTGAAATTCTTTTGAACTATTTTCTGTGATTTTATGCTGACTACCTGCTCTACTCTTTCTGGGTTCCCTTCTGCAGTGGAACGACCAGGGCTGTACACAGTACTCTGAATTAGAACGGATGCTGACAAATTTAATAGCATAATAATACTGCAACCTTCTCTAATTATATATTCAGCATATTATAGGGAGTTATAATTTCCAGCCCTTCCACCCCACCTCCAGTCCTACATAACAACCAAGAACTAGACAAGTTAGTTGTCATACCTTGGAGTGCCAAGGAAGCAGGCACTGACCGCTGCAAGGATTGCATGAGGAATCACATTTAATGTCAGCTGATTAAAGCAGTGGCCAATGCTGCCATGAACCCACACAGGGAGTGGATCTTCTG
The DNA here is from genome assembly GCA_013400835.1 of Zapornia atra. NCBI lineage: Eukaryota > Metazoa > Chordata > Aves > Gruiformes > Rallidae > Zapornia > Zapornia atra. The sequence continues at coordinate 11,779 of VZTU01004376.1, read as the reverse complement.
GGCTGCTCCCACACAAACCAGCCAGGATGTTCTCCATCCTCCACTGGGAATTCAGCGAGAGAGACAGGAGCTCCTAGGGTGGAAAAGAAAATACATGAAGAGACACAAACTGAATAAAGTACAGCCCTAGTCCAAGGTGGACTGTGATAAGTGAACCTAGGGCTAGAAGCAATTTCCTGGGTCACACAGTCCAGGCCCTGCTATTGTGCATTTGTTATCGTCTATTTCAAAGAAATGATCAAGCTCCAGTTTAAAATGGTTTGTTGCCTTAAGCCACCCTGTGACCTTGGTGCTCTGGGAATGTTTTCTGCTTATTTCCAGGGGGATTTTTTTCCCCACATCCAGTTCATGCTTGGAAAAGGCCATCGGGCAGCCTTCCTACTGGCCACCCAGGAAAGGATTCTGAGCTGCTTAAACAAGGCTCTATCAGCTACAGAGCCATGTTCAGACCAAGGCCGGTGCCGATACGCCTTAGGACAGCACGGGACGTTAAACTCCAGGTCGCAGGGGAGGATGGCGGCGTCCACCCAGAGAAGCCGGTGGCACCTCCGTGCCGCACGGGACAGGGGCGCAAGCGGGGCTCGGTCCTCGCGTGCTGAAGCACGCCTGACAAGGCCTCGCCCTTACGGTCATTTTGCTCGCACCAGCCTGGCTCATCTCCAGGCTGGGACCGGCCCGGAGCCACATGCTTTGGCCCGGCACGCAGGAACGGGGCACTGCAGCACCGGGAGACGGGGCCCTGTCATGGCGGCCCTCCCGGCCTGCGCCGGTACAGCCCCCGCTGCGGGGAAGCACCGCCGGGCACCCAGCCCGCCGGCCGCCCCGCTGAGCCAAGGGGCTGGTGGCGCGGCCAGCACGTGGCCTGCAGCGGGCGGGACCCCTGGAACACCCCCACCCCCCTGGGCCCCTCCCACCGGAACGACGCACAGCGGCGGCCGTCACCCC
>VZTU01004375.1:161589-181260 GCA_013400835.1 Zapornia atra | reverse complement strand
TCCAACCTTGTAATTCTGTAATACAGTGACAGGGGCTTTATAGATACAAGTANCCCCAGGATCCCATTGGCTCTCCTAGCCACCATGGCACACTGCTGCTGATGATGATATTCATCCATGATCTTAAAGGTCTTTTCCAACCTTGTAATTCTGTAATACAGTGACAGGGGCTTTATAGATACAAGTACATACATATACATATATACATACATACATATAAAACAAGGAGGTTTAATAAAGCAAAAGCAAAGGTCGTGCATGGAAGCAAAGGAAAACAAAAGATTTATTCTCTACTTCCCATCAGCAGGCAATGTCCTGCCACTTCCCAGGAATTAGGGCTCCAGCATGTGTAGTGGTTACCCCAGAAGACAGATGTCATACATAACAAATGCCCCACTTCCTCCTTGCTCCTAATTATTATTGTTTTGATTTTAGCAGACACGATGTGGTATGGGAATATCCCTTTGGTCATTTGGGGCCAGCTATCTTGGCTGTGTCTCCTCACAAATTCTCGCCCACCCCTATCCGTTTGGGGGTTGGGGAGGTGGGTGGAACGTAGGGGAGACAGCCTCAGTGCTGTGCCAGCGCTTCTCAGCAGCAGCCGAAACGCCGGCGCGCTACCAACCCCTCGCTCCCTGTGGATGCACAGCACAGCGCTGGGAGGGCTGCTAGGAGGAAAATGAGCGCAGCCTCAGGCAGGCCGGCTGCAGTAGGGTGGGCTTTGTCATACTGCGAGCAGTCAAGAATCATGCATAATGTAACAGGGCATTTTGCAGCTGGTAACAGCAGGCGGCATCGCAGGAGATATTTTAAATGTGTTTTTATTAACAAGAGAAAAAGGTCTTTCAACTGATCTGAAACAATTTCTGAGAGAAAAGCCGAAGAGGCTATCATTATGAAATGTAATGGTAAATGGAGAATCCTGGCGGAGAATGTCCTAGGAAACTATTTTTCCCTGTATTTGATCCATATTTACTGAGGACCTGTTCCAAAGCTCATTTGAAAGTCAGCTGAAAAGCCCCCGCTGAAGCCAATGGATTTTGGACCAGTGTTGGAGTGCAAGAATAAGGTAGTTGAAATTATCCACAGGGGTTTGGACTTGAGATGAGAAGTAAATGATGTTCAAGATCACATATATATAACCGGTGTTAAAATGAGAGATGAGACTGAACTGCAAATTTTGATACTATGTGGAGTTCTTTTTAATTCCTTCCCACTTTCAACCACCCCCAATGGCCCTCAAGGCTTTGGATCTGCGGTTTGATTCAGAAGCATTACAGAAATAGATGGCAGGTATGAAGGTTGGAGACTTCTGTAGACCCACCAATAAATCTTAATTCGTATATCAGACCCTATTTTATTAAATACTATGGATTAATAATGTAAGTAGCTCTTTAACAATACATGGATAAAAAATGTATGCAGGAAATCAGATGACCAGAAAGCACTGGGAATGGGAACATTCACACTCAAGAAATGTGTCAGAGCTTCCTATGGACAAAACCAGAGAAAACAGCTCATTCACAAATGGGCTTTTAAACATTTAGCTCTTGTAAGAGCGAGCCAGTTTTGTGTTATCTGTAGATTGATTCATCTATCTTACATAGAATAATATCATTTAGTACCGATAATATATTATTTTATATATATTAAGCTGATGTTATATCAGAGTTAAAATAGTAAAGGAAGAATTATGCTTTGCAGCTGTTCTTCTTTGCTGCTGAATCAGTCAGTGCTCATGCTGTGGTTTGCATCTGCAGACTTTCTCAAGCCATTCTTTAAACTTTTTCACCGTTAAACTGAGGCAAATTAGGCAAGATTCACCCATGAGAGTTTAGATATCTAGTAATGATATGTTGGGTAAAATGTACCTTTTTAATTCAAATTTTTGTTCTCTCCCTTTCATTTGTTTTTCTCCCTCAGTTATTGTTGTTGTAATTATTGTTAATGCATTTCATATTATTGAAGATATGAATTCTTAATGTACTGTCTGTATTGTATTATTCTTTCTATGCTTATAGTATCATGTATTTAAGATTTTAAGTAAAAAATTTTAAAAATCCATTACACTGAGAGGCTCCTGGTACTCTCTCTGGGAGAGAGAACTGACACAGTTTCTAGTGTCAAAGGAGACAGACTTTGTTAGATTAGGATTCAGTTTCTATTAATGTAAATCTCTAAAACAGGGGATGCCTCTTTTTCTACCTGTCTTCTCTGAAGAAGCTCAGAACGAGCAGCTCGGATGTAAAGACTTATGCGAGTTCAGTTTCATGAACACCACGTCAAGTGATGTAAATTTACCACTGTCTGTTGTCTGATGGTCTTCCTGGCAGAGATGACATAAATCCCATTCAGAACTCTACTCCACATCTTCAGGAGCAGTTCCATCAGAGATGAAAACAGGATACTTTGGGCACTGTAGGATTTTGCAGTTCTACCAACCTGAAAAGGTACCATCATTTCCAGAGTGACATTGCTGGCCTTGAGAAAGTGTAAATCCTGAGACAATCAGGATAACATTTTTAAGTGGGAATTTCCTAAAGGGGTCCAATCTTTGCCAAAGTAAGGCACACTGAATGAGACACTCGCTCTGCACACCTGTCAATAGTCAGAAAACTCTCTGGAGCTTGAGAACAGGTATGAAAGGAGTATCAGGCAGCAAGCTGTCAAAATATGTTTGCTGTGTAGGAGCAATGCTTGCATGCATGGTATGTTCTTTGGTTATAACAACCCCAGGCAATGCTACAGGCCTGGGGCAGGGTGATTGGGAAGCTGCACAGAGGAAAAGGATCTCTGTGTGTTGGTTGACACTTGCCTGAACATGAGCCAGCAGTGTGCCCAGGTGGCCAAGAAGGCCAATGGCGTCCTGGCTTGTATCAGGAATAGCGTAGTCTGCAAGGCCTGGGAGGTGATCATCCTCCTGTACTCAGCTCTGGTCAGGCTGCACATGAAATACTGTGTTCAGTTTTGGGCCCCTCACTACAAGAAAAACATCAAGGTCCTGGAGTGTGTCCAGAGAAGGGCAATGAAGCTGGTAAAGGTCTAGAACAGAAGTCTTATGAGGAGGAGCTGAGGAAACTGGGACTGTTTAGTCTAGAGAAGAAGAGGCTCAAGGGAGACCTTATTGCTCTCTACAACTACCTGAGAGGATGTTGTGGTAAGAGTCAGCCACTTCTCACATAACTGGTGATAGGACAAGAGGGAATTGCTGCCAGTTGTGCCAGGGGAGGTTCAGGTTGGAAATTAGGAGAAATTTCTTCTCAGAAAAAGTGGTTGGGTATTGAAACAGGTTGCCCAGGGAGGTGGTGGATTCACCATCGCTCAGGGTGTTTAAGGAAAGCTGGATGAGGTACTCAGGGGCATGGTTTAGTTAGTAATATTGGTGGTAGGGGGACGGTTGTACTAGATGACCTTGGAGGTCTTTTCCAACCGTAATGTTTCTGTTGAAAGTCCAACATGGTCCTTGCTCACCCAATCCAGTAGACAACACCGACAAGATAGTGTTTCTGTTGCTGGTATGAAAAAAACAAACACTTGTCCTTTCTCCCTTCCCTTGCCCCCTTCCTCATCCCTTTTTTTTTCCTTTCTTTTTTTTTTGCGGGGGGGGAGGGATTGCACTTTAATTTACAGTACAAAAAAAGGACTTGGACAACATTTTCTGGATAGCTGTTAATGCAGAGTTGCACTGAGAGTTAGTTATAACCTTTGTGACTTTAACCAGCATTGTGATTGAAGAAGAGACCTTCCTAATTCATTCTTCATCATCCTATAGATATTTTCGTTTGACCTAATTATGTGTGACTGCAGGTAACAGTCTTTCTTAATGTACTCGAATTGTGTGCTAGGAAAAACATTGCAAGAGCTTTGAACGTAAGGCGTTCCAGACAGGCAATCTATAGAGCCTTTTATTTGCTTGCCCTGTGTATCACTGGTGGTTTAAAAGCTATACAAAGAAATATATTGTTATTTTTTAAATTAACGTGGTTATTTCTGCATATATTTGGTGCTAAAAGGCCTGAAAAGGAAGATAGGGACACTCTGTGAGCATCCGTTGTATAGCAAGGTAGCTAGCAGACCAAATTTACATGGCAGCTATTACTGGAAGGGTTTTCAAGTAAAAAGAACCATACTGATGTATTTGCAGATACAAATAGTGTCCACACTAGTGAGAAAGTCAGGATGTGACATAATACAGGGTATGAGCAACCATCCAGCTTAAAAACGCTGCTTGCAACACAGGACTGAAGAAGACAGGACAGTGCTCTACCCAGCATCCTGTAATGGGATAAGTGATGAAATGATACTCCGCTCCACTTGTGCCAAAATGTCTTGTGTGGATGGCAGGAGGGCAATATCCTTCTTTTCTATTAGTCCCTCACCAGAGAGATGAGCACTCAGACTGCTTTCTAGGTATCTGTGTTCAGAAGAATCCTCCCCTCCTCCCTACATCATCTCCCATAGCTCTTTCTCCAATGTGCTCCCCTTTCATAATTAAACCTACTTATTTGATTAATCATTTGATACTGAGAAAGTACAACTCTTAAAGAGCTTGCTTTTCCACATTTCTTGGAGCACTGTGGAAATTTTACATATTTGTAAAGACACCTCAAAGTTTACTGTGGTTATTTTCTGTCGAATCAAAATCTGGGAATCCTCAGCAAATATTTTAAGGTTAAGGCAAAAGTGCTGTCAAGTACAATATATTTCTTCATATTTATTTACTAGACTATGTATTTTCTTCTTCCTGGAGACTACAGTGAGAAAATATTTCACCAATGCACCACCTTTCCTTTAAACTACGTGAGACTGATTTTCTTTATATTCGGCCTCTGTCAGCACCCACAGCAGCTCTAGTCCTCACCAAATGCAACAGCAGATACTTTGCTGCCTGGGCAGCTTTTGTATGCTGATCTGTTATTTATGACCCACATACCATCTTGGTGGGGAATCCCTGTTCTATTTATAAGTGAAAGCAAAATTCTGCTGTTAAATTGTGCTGATCCCTCAGCCCTCCTGTGTTCACAAACAGGCAATCAAATCCATCAGTGATTTATACAAATTAGCCTTTTGTCACAGATGTGTGTATAATATACATGGAACAGCAGAATCCTTTTGTGGTAGCTGTCTTGTTTTTATAACAGGACATGCAGTTGGTAAAGGTGCTTTCTGTGCTCAGCATTACCATTTTCAAAGTCAGCCACAGCCTGCTTACCACTTCCCTTACTTTCTCCTGGAGAGAGTCCAGCGGAGGGCTATGAAGATGACCAAAGGCCTGGAGCATCTCCCCTACGAGGAAAGGCTGAGTGAGCTGGGACTGTTCAGCCTTGAGAAAAGAAGACTGAGAGGTGATCTTATTAAAGTTTATAAATGTCTGAAGTGTGGGACACAGGGGGAAATAGCCAGCCCCTTTTCAGTGGACTGTGGGGACAGGACAAGGGGCAATGGCCTCAAGCTGGAGCACAGGAAATTCTGCACCAACATGTGGAAGAACTTTTTCCCAGTGAGAGTGACAGAGCCCTGGCACAGGCTACCCAGGGGGGTGTGGAGTCTCCTTCTCTGGAGATATTCAAGACCCGTCTGGACACCTACCTGTGTGACCTGTCCTAGGGAACCTGCTCTGACAGGGAGGTTGGACTCAATGACCTCTCAAGGTCCCTTCCAACCCCTATGATTCTGTGATTCTGTGATACTATCACCAGCCCTATGGCAACAAATGAAGAACCTCGTGTTCTAGATCTGATACACGTGATGCCTTCCCGCGAAGAGTTAGCTGGGTTCATGGCTGACAGTGTTGCTCTGTAACCATGAGGGTCCTCACCTGCCCCACTGCCAAAGGGAATTAAGGAAAGGCAACACAGGTCAGCAAGAGGGAGGACATAGTCAGCCACTTCAGCTGTCACACAGTGTTTGTTTCGCTGTTGTAACTCCCCTGCATCACGCTTCTGTCTTAGGAACAAGAAACATTTGCTGCTACGTATGGTCCATTTTTCTGAAGGTATCAGTGCACTTTTTTAACTCTTTAACAGAGCTACTGCTGGAAAATATTTTTGTTGCTGGGGTGCTGCAGCACTGTTTGTACCAGTTAGCATCCCCACACACATACCCCAACTATTTTTTTTCTTGCTTCTCTACAGCATGGCTAACTGGGCAAGTCTATTGTTCTAGACCCCCTTTGCAAAGACCTTCCTACTATTCATGAGGATTAGCTCTAATGTCTTCTGTGGGGGAGAATCTGGTGGCAGATTCATCTGATTCTGCTGTTGAAAAGATAACATATACCCTGCTGTAAACACAATTTTACCTAACTATGCTCCTTGCCACCATCTAGTGGGTGGCTGGACATTTTGTTTATCCCCATAAACGACTGGGCTGTCTTTTGGGAAAAGACGCAGAAATACTTTGCATGTGTGCCATCCTTAAATGCATTTGTCAAATATAGCTTCACTGCTAGCTGGTTCAATAATGGGTATGTGTATATATATATATATGTATGCTACATGTTTTCATCATAAGTACACTGCTAAAAGTCAGATATGACAAGTCTTTGCTCTGTATTTAGTTTATCAAAGCTGTCTTTGAAAACCTCAGCCCTTTGAAAGCCCATAGTAATGTATGCACTGCTTTTAGATGGAGCAGGACTTGCCTCAACTTTGACTTTTACAACAAAGCATGTTGCACGTGGACAAAACATATGTATATGTATATACAAAAAGAAACCAAGCCATGATGCCTGACTCAAATCTACTTCTGACTGCAGTCAGTCAAAGCTGTTCTCTGTCGTTTCATACATTCATGCACAAGTTCCCCTATGGCCCTTCTGGACTTTCAGAACACTGAAAACTTATGAAGACAGAAGAAAAAATAGATGTAGTCTTATGAATGTACTTACCATACAAGTAAGTGTTTTGTTCTGCTGTCCAGCCACAGTTCTGTTCTCCTGTTACACCAACAAGCACTGTCCATACTGCAGAAGATCTTTGGCTGGGTCTAGCAACACAACTCCCGTCCTCTGAAATCTCTGTCAGTTGTGTAATAGACATGGAGTTTTGGGAGCCACAAAACTCCTGCAATAAAGAAGCTTAAATTCTCTCATGTTAAAATACCAAAGTCACAAAACCTGCAGTGTGCTATATAACAGAAAGACATAGCAGTATGGCCATTGCTCAAAAATAGCACTGAGGCTATCAGAAGATGGAAAAAAGCTCTGCTTTTACTGCCCTCCAAGCAGTAAAAGGTTTTCCAGAGATGTTTTCAGCAGTCATTACAGTCACACTGTATATACATACATATCTACATAAAAATGCAGATATGTGTGTATATATAAAAAATGTGTATGTGTATATATATTCATGTGTTATTATGTGTATGCATGTGTGTGTATAAATATGTCTACGCACATACAAACGTTTACATACACTTCATCTGCTACCACCTACTCTACCCACTTGGAGTCTCCATCTCTGGAGATGTTCAAGAGCCATCTGGACTCCTACCTGTGCAATCTGTCCTAAGGAACCTGCTTTGTCAGGGGGTTTTGACTAGATGATCACTTGAGGTCCCTTCCAACCCCTACGATTCTGTGATTCTGTACCTTACACCTGAGCTACTGTCCCCCTCTAATAAGCTATACCTTCTCCCCTTCTTCTCAGCCTTGTGAAAGCGGTACAGGTAGGGACTATTCTGTTCCTGTCGTACATTCATATAGCTCCATAACAATAAATTAACTGATGGGATTTTTTCAGCCTTATTTTTATGTCTATAATCTTTGCTGATTTGGGACTTTTTTTTTGACTGGCACCCTGCTCTGTGGCATACTGAAATAATTGACAGAATTAATTTTAGGGAATATGAGAGTGACAGTAAAACTGCTTTTAAATGGCATTTTAAAATACCTAAAGCTCCCAAATTTGAGCACGGATTCCTTGACCATTCTTATTCATACTGATAAGGTTTTCCTCAATATTCCACTTGACATACTTTCTCCAGTGAGTGCACACCATCACCAGCTTGAGCAGCCCATGGAAACTTCCTATGAGAACCCTTTTCTTGCTAAGACATGACTTAATTATTACCAGTAGCACACAGTGTTAAGCAATGCTGAATAAACTCACAGCAATTAGGCTTTTGCATGTTTAAAAATCAATCATATACAGTTCACTGCAGTTTTTATCAGGTGTCCTATCTCCAAAACCTGAGAATCATCAAAACCCAAGAATCATCAAAACCCAAGATAAAGCTGGTGTACACATGTAAAGCAGGCAATTTTCAACCTCTAGATCTTCCTTGAACCAAAACTTGTGCAAGGTGACAGCGTTGCACCCTTGGGAGGAGCCAAGAAAGACTAAATGGAACATAGGTCTGCCTGCAAGATCACAGAATCACAGAATTGTAGGGGTTGGAAGGGATCTCCAGAGATCATCAGATCCAACCTCCCTGCCAAAGCAGGTTCCCTAGGACAGGTTGCACAGACAGGTGTCCAGACGGGTCTTGAATATCTCCAGAGAAGGAGACTCCACAATCCCCTGGGCAGCCTGTGCCAAGGCTCTGTCACCCTCACTGTGAAAAAGTTCTTCTGCATGTTGGTGTGGAACTTCCTGTGCTCCAACTTGAGGCCATTGAGATCTAGAGTTACCTGCAGAAAGCAGCCACTCAGCTAGCTGATTTTGTAACAAACTGTTACTGTCATATCCATGTTTAAAATTTTAGAAAATGACTGGTTGTAATGATATTAATTTATGAGTAATTTTTTTGTTTGCTGCTTGTAAGAGAAGTAGGTCTAAGAACTGAAGAGTATGAAGTGTACTTTATATAGGTATTTTCTTTATTTAGGCAGTTAAATTTTTTAAGCCAAAGATTAAAAAACATTTAGTTTCAGGGAAGACAACAACTGAGTCTTGATAATTCTACTAATTCTATAAAACACAAATATTTTTGCATAAATAGGGCAAGAACCAAATGGTTTGCACACTGAACTTATTGCAGGTATGCCTCTCTTCACTGAAATTTTTAGAGACAGAAATGTTAAACTTTGGAAAGGTTAAACTTTGCTAAAAGAAGTATGTTCACCCAAGCTCTTTGTCCTGATTTTCTATCAGGTTGAAGGTGAGAGCTGGATCTTTCAAGAAATGAGTGCACAGAGAGTAACTTACCTAGCATTAGCATATTTTGGCTGAGGGCTGTTACCTTGTTCCAGAATAAGCCACCCCACAATTTCAATATAGTAAAGAAACAAGAAAAAGGAGTGACATTGTTACGACCGATGATATAACACCGTTGACGTGAGAACATGAAGAGAAGATCCACTCTGTGAGAAACACACCTTTTGAAATAGAGAGATGGCTTAATGTGAGATCTCAACATGCCTTCAAGAGCAAAACAAACTAAAGCCAAGGTGATAATAAAAGTAGAGAGCCTAGAGGTGCATTATTCGCACGGGATTCAGAAAATGAGTTTTGATTTTGTGGTGGGAATTCACAGTGGCCTAATAGTCTGTACTTGTAGCCAGTGGAGCCACACAGGGGAATTTAGAGCAAGAGGAAAGTTAGCCACTGGGAAAACCTCCTCCCTTCCAGACGTTCCTTTTTCTTTCCTCATTAGAGAATCAAGACCATAAGCAGGAAGAGGTAATGCTGCACCGATAAAAATCAAGCTGAAACTAGGGAGCTCATCTCTCAGCTTTAAGATGGATGCAATGATGTGTAAAGGCAGTGCGCATGGACGCTGCCAGCAGCTTCACTGCTCAAGAAGCTGAAATCCCTTTTCCAAAACTATTGAGTGTACAACCACATGGGAAGCCACTGCTATAATTATATCAATATGTTTTGACCCTACACAATCTTAACAAATCCTTTTCTATCTACCATTCAGAAGAAGTTTGCAGCCTTTTAAAAAATATTTGAGAAATTCTTTCTCAAAACTTGGATTTCATTATTTCCAAGATGGATAAATACTTAAAATGAATCTTATCATTAAATCTTTACCTTCCTACTTAAAGGATCTGATAGAGATTATGATGTACCTTTCCAGAATGAGACTTCGTGAACCTAAACATAAAATAATGGTTCCTGAAGGAATTATAAAATCAATGGCATGAGCACAAGTGAGTTGCACAAAAAAAATTTGTTATTATTGCAGTCAGCAGCTATTAGTCTTCTGCCACATATTTAGGGGACCACAACTGCATGAAAGAAAATGTTTAAAAATTCATGTTATAGAACTTTTTGGGACGATTTAATTGGAATTATTGCCTGCTATAATTATTGCCTTGGGTGTTAATTTTTTTTCTCCTTATCTTCTTTTTCCCTTCTCTCTCATTCTGCTAAATAGAGGAGACATCACTCTTATTCACGTTTCAGTATCCCATTTGTTGACTACTGCTCACTATTTCAACCTATATGATATGCTAATAAAAGACAGAAATAAAGTATTATATTTTAATATATATTTTCAAAGTATGGAGTTCCAATACCAGTTCTCATGAAATCCAGAATTTAAAAGTAGTAATATGGCTAAATCCCCATCTTAGTGTTTTGCATCAGACAGGTTTAGCAGTTTTATTAGGCTCTTAGTCTGCATTTCTTTCTGTCATTAGTGAGCACCATGATAGTCTTGGAGGAACAGAAAACTCCTTTGGGATTAATTTTCTGCTTTGGAACTGTTCCTTCTCTAAAGCTACACAAGCATATATTCCAACATCTCTCTATAGTGTTGTACCCAGTGATAATTTATCCGAGCAAGTATAGAACTGCATCCTGGTGACGTGCCAGACTGTTGGCGTTTGAGGTCAGGGATATGGCATTGCCAAGGCTCGATCCTGTGAAACACAGCAAACTCACTCAAAGATAGCTGATACCTTGAAAAATGGTTTCCAAACTAATTGTACTTGCGAAATGAAGTTTTAGAAGATAACGTGAATGACTAGGTACCACCAGCTAGGGTTGCAGTTCTGCCTGGTTCCCATTGTCCTCACTGAAGTGTTGATCTGTTTTAATACAACTATCACCACTGAAGACAACAGATACAAGAGCACTTGGCGCTTCTCAGAACCAAGTCCTCAAGCAGACACTGAAAACACATACAAATGCTCAAATACATGAGAGTTGTCAAGGGTTCTTTGACGCCTTATTTATTTATTAAAAATAACCAGTGCCTGGACTATGTCAGATCATTTCCTAGCATGCAGGCCACTGCATCTGTGGAAGAATTTCTTGAAGTTTCTGACTTGCTTGGAAGGGAACAGGTACAAAAGTAAGGAACAAGAGTGGAAATGTCCTTCCACCAAGATGCAGTCAAGAAATCTCTTATGTCTTTGGATTCTGCCTGAAGGGTCCTACACAAAGTTCAAAGAGGCAAACTTGCTGAAAGCTCTCTATATATTCGCCTCAGGGAGTAGGACTGGAGTGCATTGCTAGTATTTTTACTTCCAGCTAGCAGACTGGAGCCATTTCTTCTTCTTTTTGTCTCTTTTTTTTTTTTTTTTTTTGACATTCATTTACCTTATCTTTTTCTGATGTGTTAAAAAAATAAGTGAGAAAAAAAGGCAGTAAGATTTTTTTCTTTCTTTTTCTATCTCAGTAAATCAAACTGAATAATTGCAAGAGGTGCTTATTATTAGGCAGGCCTTGATTTGCGATGCACTGAGCCATCTATCTTTTGCCGTGGTTACAAGAACAACATGCTATGGGTAAGCCAACATATGATGCTGTCATCAACTCTTTTGCACTCCCTGCCTGCATACACATTGCTACTCTGACGTACCCTGGAGTAGATGCAAGCAAGCTTACCCTTCAGTGAAGTTATTTTTCCTGTATTATCCCGTTGCAGCATCTATCACAGCCCAACAATTCCACAATTGATTTGCTGGCAGCCGAGCCCTGGGGCTTGGAATGTAAATAAGACTGGAAATGAAAGTGATGTGCACTGCAGCAGCCGCCACTGAGTGCAGGTACTTCATCAATTGACCTGATTTCTGGAAAATCTGCTTGCAACCTTGAAACTTACTTGCAATTACAATCTTTGCAATAAAATATTAGTCTCCATGGTAATGAGAAGTGCTTTCCTAACTTATTTAGGAAAAAAAAAAAAGTGAGGAGATGACAATATCTCTGAGAAAATGAAATTTTCACTATCATTTCACAGTTGGACAGCTTCCTGCAGACTTGTCAACAGATTAATAGCATTCTGCCCATTTTATACATGGAAAAACTGAGTAATTAATAGCCCTCAGGCCTTCCTCGCAAAAAGAAGATTTAATGAGCTCTTTAGCAATATCAGAACAGAAAGGCACATAAATACTTTGCCTGTGACCATGCAAAAGACTACCACCAATGGAAGGATGCCTCTGCTTTACATCTCACAAAATCTACTAAATGTTATTAAACAAATGCTGCTTTACCTGTTTAAATGTTGTGAAACTATGGGGCACAAATGACCTCTCCGTGGCAGGAATTCTGACTTTCCTATGTTATTCTGTAGTATCTATCACATTGGCAGTCTGACCCATGTGCCATATAGGTTACCAGGGAAAAAAAATAACAGTTAAGGCCTAATAGGCAACAGAAGAAGAATGTGACAGGCTCTGTAGAAGTTCAGGTGCCCAACAGACAAAATATTGTTCGGACCAACTTATTCATAAGGGAGTGGCTTAGGAGCCACGTGAATAGGGTTGTAAAGCTGGCTGCAAAATCTTTCTGAACAGTTTCCTCACAGGAAACAATAAAAAAAATGGACAAAAATCTTCAAGGCCAGGAACCACAGAACAGAAGTTAGGGTGGGGAGAGAGAAAAGAACCATCTTTCTTCTCCCTAGCTAGAGAGCCAGAGAGAACCACAGAATTCGGACTATGGCAGCCAGCCCAGGGTGGTCCCATCAACTCTACTTCTCAGGGGACAAAAAGCCTTTCAGAAGATAAATGGTTAGCTGAAAAACTCACTCCTGTGTCTTCTGAGATAGAGCTCTTTCGGTTGAAAGGGAGAAGGAGAGGACAGTTTGTGTCCTATGAAAATGTTGGGGGTTTACTTTTCTTCAGTCAGCTCAGCAGAAGTTTTTCCAAAACCTCAGAATTCCTCACAGGAAGGAAAACATCATGTCATAAGCAACTCTGTTCTGTTCAGTTTCTTGGTCTTGCCACTCAATGGCTGTGCAATCACGGATAAGCAACTTTATCTCATTATTCCTCAGGTTTTCCACCTGTAAAATGAGATGCTTTCCTTTTCCAAGCACTCTAGATGGAAAAAAAAGAAAAAAGAAGAAGATAAAATATTCCTTCTTAAATTTCTTATACAGCCATAATTACCCCTGAGCAAGAAGGGAAAGAAAAATGTTATTTACACATCACAGCTGGAAATTATCTAAAAGCAGCTACTCTACACTCCACAACAACTCATATGCCTTACATATCTTGGTGCCTTCTTGGGTAGACACTAAAATGCAAGGATCACTGTATGAGCTCATGCTTACAGCTACACTCATCTATGAAACAAAATGATTTTACTAAGAAAAAAAATTTCATTTCACAAATACCAGTAACAAGAAAAATTTAAAACAGCTTCTGCATTTTATGGCAGTGTCACTCTCAGATGTCCTGGTCTGCGGGCTGATGTTGTCTCATGGCTGCCTGTTGGATCATGCTGCTTGCCAGCTTTGGTTCAAACTCTAATGCAGTTTAAAGATCTTGCAATACAGATTCTGATTTATGAGTTATAAACTGGGTTCGTATGAATCGTGCACTGTTAGCTCCTCTCTTTGCTTCACTACATTACGGAGTGTTTCATTGTATGCATTTCCCCAGAGTACTCTTATAACTTTTAGGGTTAGCTTCAAAGATCCATTTTTCCCCTCCTACTTTTTAAATGTAGGTCTTGGTCTGGGAGTTCTTACACGCGGAAGAACTTTCAGGATTTTATGGAGCGCATTGTTAGGTAAGTAGGTCTGTGAAAATGGAATAAAAGGCAAGGTTAAAAATAGCTGAAGAAGGAACCTTCACACAGAAAAAGATACAGGCCCCCATTCATTGTTTCTTGCACCTCACTTCTTCAGTTTATATTACCCAGTACAAAATGACATCATCTGACTGACGCGCTTCAGCACTTACATTTCACTGAGGCGAAAGACTATCTGAGCACAAAACAAAAGTCCTATTTGCAACATTATGCAGTACAAGGAAAAGCAAATAATTTGTCTGGTTCTCTGACTGTGGTTGCAAATGCTTTTCAAGAAAAGCTACTTTAGATGCTGTGGGTTTTTTCCAGTAGATTATAATTTCCCTAATCTTCTAACGTATTGCCCAATAGAATTTTATATAGTGTGCAATAAAGTTCCAATCAATTTAACCCTGACAGATACAGCAGTCTTTAAAAGTGCCTGTATTTGTATGTGTGTGTGTAGATAAAAGACTATTAAACCAGAGGACAAAAGTAATGAATTACAAATCGATTCCGACAGCAGAGAGGCTTGTACAGCCCTTTGATTAGGACAATACTATTTTTAAATGCAAAACCTGGAAATATTCTTAAATCACATAATGTTAGCACATGCAATCATTCTGACTACATGTCTCCAATCTTTTCCTCTTACCTCTCGAAATAATTTTCGGAAAGAAATTTGAATACCTTTGAAAATGATTTAAGAGTTCCACTTTCCGTTTAAATTTTCTTTTTTATCTTCTGCTTCTTTGTGTCAAGTGCAGACAGTTATTTTCATTTCAGTGGCTGGCAAAGAGAGGGTGGAGGGAAAAAAAAACTTTCCACAGTTAAGAGAAAACTTTGTATTTTCTCTAACATAACAAAAGCCAGGCAGAGGCACAGAGTAAAGTAGTTCAGGCTCAGTGCTGAACTTTTAATGACTTGGCATAACTACACTGGTACTTTCCCTGAAAGGCTTAGGGTGATTATTGAGAGACAGTTCTTTATTTTTCCCATAAAAGCTCAAGTATATCAAGTACTATGTCTAAAGAACTGTAGCATAGCCTGGCAATGAGGATTCTTATGGTTCAGGAAAGAACAGAATAGCAGCATGTTTGTTATTCACCAGTGTTTGACCTGCTACGATATTTTCATTTTATATCGACAAGAACACATTTCACAACCACCTGTATAGCAGAGAGTAATTCTCACTTTCAGAATTAACTCCTAATTTTAAAAGATATTTCTTAGCTACCTATTTGGGGGAAGGAGAGTGTGTGATTAAATACGTGCTTTAACGTGATTTAAGACTGTGAGCCATAATCCTACAAACCTACCCTAAACATGATATGGAGCAGCAAACAAGTCTCCAATGGATCAGCTCATTCTCAACCAGCGAGCAAAGATGTGTCTACAGTAGCAGGGCTGAAGGATCCAGCACCTGACTGTAAGCCCCGGTTCTAAACAAAACTGAAGTTGCAGGGTCTGTTTGTCAATCCTCTGCTAACAACTCTTGTCTCCCACTTAATCCAGAGTTAGGAAAAGACAGGGGCCTCAAGCATGTTCAGTTCCTACCTGCTGCGTAACAATGGCTGTGTAAATCACAGCAACCCTACAGACACTCTCCCAGAGAGAGACAGCTATCGCTAATTGCATGTGGTGGCTGGCTAATGAGGAGTCTGGGCAGGCCATTCACCAGGGAACACACTTGTAGCTCTGGTCAGTCATAGAGTAAAGGGAATCTGGAATGGGTGGCAAGCCAAAAGGCAAAGTGAGAAATACATATATATATATAAAATATATCCTAACAAAGATGATTTTCACGGGTCATAAAGGGAGTTGCAGTTACTAAAGCAAGGTGTAGAAATACAAGGCAGAAAAGCAGAAAGGAAGGCTTAATTCATTCCACTCCTCTTCCAACAACCTTGTTTATCTTGTTTTATTTGTGTGTTGGTTTTATGACTTACGGTTGGTCAAGACTGCAGCTGTAACAGGCATGAGCTTGCCTGTGTTTACATACGTATATGTACATACACACACACGTCTACAAAACACGACGTACAAAACAAGCTAGATAAAACTTCCTGCTACTTAAAACACCTTGTAGCAGAACAAATACTCAGGACACAAGCTGCCTAGAGAAAGAGACCATCGAAGTGCTAGTAACAATCGTAGTGTCAATACACATATCTACAAATATTTGCATATATAATGCTTCTGCATGCCCCAACTGTGCAGTAGGTACTGGGCAACTGATTACCTACAGTTAGGTGGAGCTGTGCTCAATGGCTACACCTGAAAGAGTTGTCAGGGCCTGGAACAGGCTGCCCAGGGAGGTGGTTGAGTTACCATCCCTGGACGTGTTTAGAAAAAGTGTAGATCAGGTACTTAGGGATAAGGTTTAGCATAGGCCAGGAACAGTTAGACTTGATGATCTTAAAAGTCTTTTCCAACCTTGTAATTCTGTGATTCTGTATTTAAGATGGCAAAACCCAGCGCATGGAGAAGATGCAGCTGTTTCAGTAACAACTCTGGTGAAGACTGACAGTCTTTTTAGGCTTCTGAAACATTTTGGTTGAATCTCTCATTACCGTAGTCCCTGACATCTTATTCTCTAGCCTGCAAAGTCACTGCAATACTCCCAGACACTGATCCCTTGAAACACGATGTCTTTTGCATGCTCCTTTCTTACAAAAGAAAGATTGGCCTTTGTGCAGATCTGCAATGGCAGGCTGCTAAAAATAAGGATGCAATAGCCACTTAGGTAGATCAATTTAGCATGCTGAGAAAACTATAGAACGAGGAGATGCTTGCTTCATACACATATCCTCCCAGAAATTGCAGATTAAAAATATATATATAAATAGTGTTTTATTTAGGAACTGTTTTAAATTGAAGTGCTATAATAACCCTTCAAAGAAGCAGACTGGAGATAAATTATGCAACTGTAGCTGATTTGAATCAGATTTTGAGGGAACGAGGGAACTCTCCAGAACAGGTATTTGCTCTGCAGTTCTTCACATGAATTAAAGCAGAACAGAAGGCCATCGTAAAAGCTGATACATTATAAAAAGCAAAACAATAAAACCCCAAGAAATAGGCATCTTCCAAAATGTAAAATAATGGGAGGGAGGGACTTTTGTATATGTTCCCCAGTTCATAAGGAAATGGTAACCAGTATTGTTGTATTGACATAAGTGGTGATGAGGTGATTTATACCATCTGTGCATCTGGCTGTGTGGATATATATAAATTTGACCAGAAGTGATGATATCAGCAGACTTACACTGAACAAATGAAATCCTGGTTATAGAGCATAGATCAAGGATGTGCAGATGGGTAAGAAGTGTGACCGAAGGAGCTACTAAGATGAGTATCTATCTGATGTGAACGGTTCATTGGGAGAAATAGTTACATCAGCAAATCTGCTAAAGTCAAACCCTCTGCATAGCAGAGAAATGTGACAGTGACTCAACTTGTGTAAGTCTGGTGATCATCACAGTTAGTCCAGAGAGGCAAATCTCAACCTTGATGTATTTACATATGCTTAAGTTAAATTCTTACATACACACAAATTCAAGCATGAACTGAAATTTCATTTACTTCATTGACATTTATAGAGGATTAAAAAACTTATAAGACTGCTTTACCGAACTAAAGACCTTTTTTTTTTTTCCAAATTGGGCCCCTCTCTTCTGAGTTGCAGCCCTTCTATTAGTAAACATAAACTAAAACATTTGTAAATCTTGCAATCTCAGGAAGATCATTGGATTTTGGAAAGACCAGAAAATTAGTGAAGAAGATTTTGACTTGATAATACATATTTGGGGTAGTTTGGGGGGGGTGTGGGGTGTGTGTGTAAGTTGAAACAGTAAGGAAATGCGACACTCATCAACCAACACCTCCTCATCATAAATTAATGTGGCAAACCAGCCATTTTTAGGAAGTTGTCTAAATCTCAGTGCTTTGCATTTTAGGATCGGAAAACCTAGAAGGCGTGATGTCCAGATTATCTCACATTTTACCTTGCCTTAAGATACCAAGCTTACCGATCATGCCCACCTATATCACTTAGCCAGGGATGAGGGCAGACAGGCAACATCATTTTAAAAAAACAAGGAACAATTTATTGGTTTTCAAGTCATGGTCTTTGTGTATTCATTTTAGCTCTTGTAACAAAGCAACCAGAAGCTTATGACTGGTAAAAAGAGGTGTGCGTGTTTGGTAACAGCAGGTCGCCAGCTCTCCACCGCTTCCCAATCCAGAAGCACCTCAGATACCTTGTGGCAGCTGTTGAACAAGTATAAGATATGAGCTAACATCTTAAAAGCAGGAGCTTCATATATACTTAAATAATACACTAGCCTGGAAATCGTGCTGGTTCAGCTGCTGCCTCACAAGCAGCTGAGCTGTCCATGTCATAGCAGCAGATGTTTCAAAGCAGGTGTCAAGCAGACAATTCTGGGTGGCAACCAGTGAAGCCCTCCCAGAGCAGCATTTTCACTTGGGAGTTAAAGCCTCAAAGGAGCTATAAAACAACCTTGTTAATTTGACAGTCGATAATGCAAACATCTCAAAAAAATCCTACTCTGAACTATATGTCTCTGCCTGGCTCGCAGCCAGGATTTCTCATCCAATTTCAGCATATAAAGATTGTATTGTTTTTAGGGAAGCTCCAGCCGATCGCTCGGCGGTACAGTTCGGCATTTAATCACACTTTCTTACGGGAGAACCGCAACGATGAAACGCGAGAATAAAGTACACCTGACGAAAGCCTTTTTATTGCTCCCTGATGGTGTGTGTCCTGCGGGGAACACAAGCTAGGCAGGAGCGGGGCCTCAGCGAGGAAGGCAGGAGCTGGGATCAGGACGGCGCTTCGCTAACGCGCCCGAGAGCTGCAGCGCCAGGCTCGCCCCGAAGGCAGCCGCGGGCACCCGAGGCTCCCGCCTGAGGCGGCGAGCCGCCCTCTCCCCGAGCTATCGCCCTCAGGGCTTTGTACCCTTTTCTCTCTGCTTTTTTTTTCGGGAGGGGTGGGTGGATTTTTCGCTTCGCCTAAACCCGTCACGGCAGGGATCCGGCCCCCGAAGGTAAAGGGGGCTCAGGGCACGGAAACGCGCGCTTCCCACACCCGCGGGGTCCCCCGCGGTCAGGCGAGCCCCCCGCGTTGGGAAACCCCTCCCGCACGCCGCGGCTCTACCCGCCGGTAACGGTCGTGGTAACGGTCGCGGCGGCGCGCGAGGGCAGGGCGAGAGAGCCCGGTCTACCCGCCGCCGATCCCTCCCCCCGCCCAGCCAGGTGCGCGGGACAACGACCGTCACGCGGAGCAGGGGCAGCGGCGGGCGGGCCCGCGCTGGGAACGCGGAGCTGGCCGCGGGCAGCGCCCGGCTCCCGCCCCTTAGCGAGGCAGAAGAGAGCAGAGTTTGGGGCGGAGGCAGAACGACTCGCACCGGCTCAGCGGCCGCCGCAAGTGATCTCTTCGCTCCGCTTCCTCGGCCCGGCCTGCCGCGCGTCATCGCCGCCGCCGCCAATGGGCGCTCGGAGCTGCCCCGGAGGGGCGGGGAGAAGGAGGGGTGGGGCGGCGAGGCAACCAATGGGCTCAGAGAATGTTTCCCGGAGGCGAAGCCGCTGCGGCCCCTCCCCCGCCGGCCGCTCCGGCTGGGGGCTCGCCGGGCGGGAGAGTTTCGCACCCGGGTGGGAGATGCCGCGCGGGCTCCTTCTCCTCGCAGGTAACGCTGCGCGGGGCCCCCCGGTGCGGAGGGGGCCTGCCTTT
>VZTU01004375.1:120971-151277 GCA_013400835.1 Zapornia atra | reverse complement strand
GTGGGGTTGTTTAGGTTTTCTATTTGCTTATCTCTAGCCATTGATGTGTAATTCCCAGCCTTAATGTTTTTGTTTCTATATAGAATTAATTACCTTTTTGCTGGAGGCTTCTACCCCGTTGGTTTCCATGTCATCAATATAATACTCCATTGTACTATCTCAGTGTTGATGGTTGATGTGTTCTCGATATTATTGGGTGGACTGCAATTCACTAATAAAGGAAGAAGGCTAAACCTGGCTCCAAAGACATCTCTTATAGCTGCTTTGCTGTTTGCTGTACATCCAGTGCACACTGAATGTGTAAGTACTGAATAATTAGCTCTAACGATTTATATCTTGGAAGTTCTTGATCATCTTGACTAATTAATTCTGACATAGCCTTATACTCTGCACATTGCTTTTATATATTCTTAACGCTTCTCTTGGCACATGTCTTATGAGAGCAATCAAATACCATGGTTAGTACGGCCAAAAGCTTGTAATTCCACAGGGCTGGACCTTATTAAGGAAGATAAATTAAATCATTTAAGTACAATAACTAAAGAAGGATAGCCCTAAACTACAGAGTTTCCCTAATTACAGGATTAAGAATTCATTACTAGAAACATTAGCTCATGAGCAGCCAAGGAGAGTGGAAGATAAACTGAATGCAAATGCCTAACCACTTTTCATTTCCATTTGCTTTTGGTAAAACAAAAAAACCCACCACACTTAAAACAGGGAGATGGGAAATTTGAGTAGGGGCTTTATAGGGACTCTGTATTTGATCGTATTAGAATGCTGCATCCAGTTTTTGAACTGCTAGGAGGACACTGGGAAACACTGAGAGGACTCAGAAGAGCCATGAAAATTATTAAAGGACTGGAAATCATCCCATGTCATGAGAGATCGAACTCAATGGGTTTATATTTTTAACATGAAGGAGAAGATTAAAGGATTTATATTTTTTATCACAGCCCTTAATTATGTACATGGGGATCACAAATTTCATGATGGTGGGCCCTTCAATAGTGCTGACAAAAGCATATCACTGGCTGGAAGTTTAAGCTGTAAAGATGCAGAATAAAAACACAGCACATGCACAGCAACCAATTAAAATGCCAAACCAAAGATCAAAGTCCTTGTGTGGAAATTCTAGTGAAGAGATTATTTTCTTCTCCTTTTTTTTTTTCCCCTCTCCTTTCTTTTTTGTTTTCTTTTTTTTTTTCCCCTCCACACATAGCAAAGAAAATCTTAAGGCCTGATGCCAGTGGGCTTGTTGGATGTGGTCCTCCCTGACTGCTTGATCTTGTAATAATGACTGAATAAAATTTAATCACAATGCAGAAATAATTTTTTTTTAGAGTTTGGTAGGACTGAGCTACTGAAAAGAATACTAACTTCAACTTTGATTTTTGTGCTGGTAATGAACACTGAGTTCTCAGTGCATCTTATTCTATGTGTGTGGCACTGATTTTTCATTTTTTCACAATGTGCCCTGGTTTTGGCTTTTTTTATTTGCTTTGCACATGATTGATGGGAAAGAGGTTATGGAGAGCTATGTCGCTCAGCTGACTGGGGACCTTGCATGTATATGAAACCTAGAGATGGTGCAAAGTTATGTATTAGTAATTTGGCACCTTTTTTGGCAGTCTGGCTAAAACATCCTGCCAATCATGTTCTGGTGTTTGCTTGCCTGCAGAATAACTTCTCTGTGAGAGCATATTGTGCTAGTGTTGGAAGGGTCTCTGGGATTTTTAACCCACACCCAGTTCTAGATGTCAAAATGAAGTAAAACAAGTCTTCAGTGCTTTTGTTGTTCTGACACACAAATAGAATTCTCACTTGAGTCTTCACTTTGCAATAGACCTACTATTGAGTCCTTTATCAATATCCATAATTCTATTCTTCATTCAATTTGACTCTAAAATATATTTAAATCAGCAGGCAAATGTTAGTAAGACCTTGGTCGTGCCACATAAATTACAAGTGAGGCGGTCAGCTGGCATATGCAAGGTTTGAAGACTTGTGTATGCTTTGGACAAATATTGGAAGCAGAAGAAAAAACTAGCATGCTTACATACCATGTCTCTTCCACAATCCAGGAGGGAACAAAGGCTTCTAATCATTTACACACAGTGAATAATAAATCTTGCAGCACCGAAGCAGTCATGATACCGCTATGGTTCTAGCATGAGTGTCAGGCGGTAGCTCATTAAAAAGCATTTCTCATTATTTTAAAGCTGGGAGTTTTAAGTATCATGACACCCTGGTTTTGAAGTGAGATGACATATTTTGACATAAAATTGTGAAGAATCTGTCTGTTTGCAGCTTTGGATTTTGGTACATACAGCACAAAACAAACTGTCATGTAAAACAGATATTGAAAGATTTAATGCTTTCAATACCTATGTAAGAAAAACACCTCTCATTTTTCTACCTACAAGTAAACACTCCTCTCCTAAAAAAATGTTTATAACACTTGAGTGATGAAACATTAAAAGAAAGAGCGACATAATATACCAGATGCTAATTTAAAACTCTGGTTTTGTTTTGTTTACCTTGTTACCAGAGATTATAGGCCTGATCCTGCCTATGAGATAACATTTGTAATGTTGGAGTTATCTGAGGCTATATATGTATCACTGGACCCTTAATCTCTTTGTTGTAACAAGTTGGCATTTGTTTTCAAAATTGTGTCAGTTCACCTTACTTTTATCTCATTACCTGAGAGCAGCTCCTGAAACATGACACTTCATTATTTTTACCTTTCAAAGCACTCCACAGCTATTGAGTTAATTTTCATACTTCTCTTATAAGATAGGAAATGAAGCAGGGAAGTTTGATGCGTGGCTTTGGATAAATCAAGGTATTTTTCTGAACTGAACTTAGGTTTCCAACAGTTTCTCTTTTTAACAGTGCTGAAGTGAAGCTGAAGGTAAAGTGAGAGAGAGTCTCTTCAGTGGATTCAGTCCTACTGTCATGCCTCTACACTTCTCTTTCTCTGATATTATTTAGAAACAGTTGTTCGGTCATGTCAGGCTGACACAAAAAAAAAAGCCCTTTTCCTAAGAGAGGGTTAGCAGGTGCCTTTAAACAAAGTGAGGATACAATTTATCTTTTTACTTTCCTCTTTCTATTCCACTCACAGAATGGGACAATTGGTATACTACACAAAGCTGCTGCTTTTGTCCCTGAACCATCACCTCAAAAAGCAGATGAAAAAAACCCCACTTTGTAGCCCTTCTGCCCTGCTTCAGAAAAAGCCTCTGTGCACATCTTCCCCTGGAAACATGGAACCCAGCACTCCAGACAGAAATGCTAAACATAAAACAAAGGGCTGTTTCTATGATCCTTGCCCTTGGTGTGTGTTCTAGTGAGGTCCCAACATCAGGGCTGCTGCCAGCCTCCTGTGTCATGATTTCCGCAAAAAATTCATGGTGTGTCCTGACACTTCTGTAATTGAGGAGTGAAGATCCAAGAACACATCGTGCTGTGTCTCAGCAATTTGCTGTAAATACAGTTTAAGGGCTTGAACCAAAACTTGCCCTCAGAATGCACTTGACTTAAATAGGTCTGGAGTACAGAGGTCCCAGAATGCGCTTCTCATTTTGTTTTGCATTAGTACAGCTTCTGTTACAAGATAGAGTTGTAGGTAGCTCTAATGCAGTCAATTAATATAACATTAAAAACTGCTGGAGTGGGGATTTTTTACAGTATTTTTCAGATTCTGCAGGCTGGAACCTCTTTGTCCATTCTGAGTGTTCAGACTGCAATTTGAGGGCGGGCTTGTCTTCTGACAGTAGCCAGTCTTGATTTGCGTTTCAGCAGAGCTGCGAATTTGTTGGGGTTCAAGATGTTTGCTAGGAGTTCTCCTGAAAGGCAGCCTGATGCAAAAAACAGATGGGATAGGGCAGAGTCTACATTTTCCTCAGTTTGATCCTTCTTTGTTTCTTAGAACAGCAGCGTTTTCCAAAATTAATGCCAAATCAATTACCTAATTGATAGTAAGCAACAGCTAATCAAAATTAGGCTGTGGCTAAGAAGACTGGGTAACACTAATACCATATACCAGGTTAAAAATAATGCTACAGCAATATTCTTTTATTCAGTTTTATACATTTATTCTTTGATACTTTGTATATGTGTGTGTACCTTTAACTCAGGTTTTGTAAGGAAAAAATGGTAATCTGAAACTTTTTTCTTCTTTTTTTTTTTTTTTTTAAGGTTGCTGGGATTGTTGGCAGAGCAGACCTACTGTGTGCCCTGTTCTTTTTGTTGTCATTCCTTGGCTACTGCAAAGCATTTCGAGAAAGTAAGGGTTCTGTTTGCCTCTCTCATTTTATATTGTGTACATTTTCTGCATTCATACATATCGGTGAAGTATAGCAAAACTAAAAATGTCAGCTTGATGGGGTTTGAATTTATTAATGTTTATACCCTCATAAAATATTTTTTTAAAAAAAAATCCACTTTAGCAGGTATTTATTGTTTGGAGAGCTGGAATTGTTGCTGGCCCTAATTCCTGTTAAACACTACGAATTTATTTTAAGAAAAGTCTATTTCATAATAGGCTTATTTGTTAAATGTTTTATTGTTTATAAGCATAAAGAAATGTTTCAGTAAGTATCTGAGAAATAAATCAAACCTATAAATGTATAGTCTTAAATATTTTAGTACACTTTGTGCCATTATGTTGAGATGACTTAAATGGGAACAAACTTTAGGAACCTTACTTGTATTTTTAATGAATTGTAAAGAATTATTCATATGAGTAAGCCCTCTAAATTCCTGCAATATGCAAGTGCTGGCATACACATACTGAATAAAATGTAACTCAAAGTTTTTGTAAGACAGCTGTATTTAACATGAGTAATTCCTTCATAGGGTTTTTTTTTTTCAAGTGAGTTTTTAGATCCGTTGTATTATTTGATCTGATTGCAAGTTGTCAGTTCAAATACAGTTGTAGAGAAATTACCTTAGGGCTCTGTTAAATCAACACATGAGAATATATCAATTCAGGATTATGAAAAACTATGCAGGGCATGCAGTCTGGTATCTGAAGGTATCCCACCACAGGAAATAGAGGAGTTGTTTGGTGAACCCATGGAGAGCTGTGTTGTGAAGAGCTTGAAGAGCGTCTGTAGTATCAGTTCAGTGGGCATGGCCTGTAACGTTTCACCAGAGCTGATGGTGTACCTGAACTGGCTTTGAATGACCTAGTTTAACAACATAGTCTGAGTTTTGTGTGGGCTGGGGGGTGGGGAGAGTTAGTCCACGGTGTGCTCTGAGATACTGTTAGCTTCTGCTAACTGACTTGAAATTGTTTAGAACTATTTTGAGTATTTCTACAGCTTATATCAAGAATTTAACCTAATCTTTGCCACTTCAAACAATACTTATGGTGATTTCTCTTCACTTCTGATGTTTTTTTCTCCCCTTTGGCAGGCTTCATTTCTTTCAACCAAACTAGCACTTTATTGGTGAAAGTTGGCCAGGGGATCTTGCTTGTTCATTTATTCTTTTCTCACCTATTTTGCTGGGTATGGTTGTGCTTTGATGTTTCTTTTGTTAGTGCCGGAATAAATTGGGCAAATCAAAATATTTGACTGCTTTCCAGTTTGTTGATACAGGTAGACCTGTATGGCAGGGGTAATCTTTGTCTGAAGAGGAGCCACATTCTTAGGATGAGCATTAGAGACTTTTATGTAGGACTGTATATTTATTTTGCTATGGAGGACATCTCAGGAATGCTTAAGAATGTGATGTGTACCTTGGTTAGGAATACTCTGAGTGCCTGTACAATTTATGAAGGCCAGTTTGATAGCTTGTAGAAGTCAAGTGTTATTTTAATAGTATTGTGGTACTGAAGCTCTTGCCACTGTGACAGAAGGAGGAAGACTGGATACCAAGCGGCACTTAGTATTTTTTATTGGACATGACATCATAATAGTGTCAGAGCTGTGTCTTTTAAGCAGCTTTGCCAAGGAGAACCTACAGTCTGCCAACGTAGTTGTGCCCTTTGTCTTTCAGATCAGTTTTCAGTGTTTACTGCTACCATTGCTGCCTGCTTTTCCTTAAGCAAGTTCTTAAAGAAATTTGGCTTTCTTTGTACTCAGGAATTTGTTTCTAAGGTACATGCCTGAATCTTTCCCAACAGTTCCCTCATTTTGGGTAGCTTACTGAAATTTCAGGTTCTTACAGATCCTATCTGGCATGTCCTAAACAAGAGAATGAAAAGTTATTTCCAGTGCTGTGGGAGAGCAGTAAGAAGTTCTTGAGCAGATCTTATATGGAGCCTGAAGGGAGGTGTCCGAGCCTCAGGGTATTTATTTCCTCTGAACCTTAACATGTCTCACTGCGAGCTGATGAGCAATGTGCCAAAAGCCAGACATACCAGAGTCAAGGCTTCAGGTCAGAATGGTTCTGATCTGAAAACTGATTTTGAAATGCCTGGGAGATTCAGTGCTCATCCTGGACCTGCCTTTCTGTGAAAATCATTAATTTGTAAATATAAAGGTGGGTGAGATAGAATAGACTATTTCATCTGGAAGGGATCTACAACAACCACCTAATCCTACTGCCTGACCAGTTCATGGCTGACCAGAAGTTAAAGCTTGTTGTTAAGGGCATTGTCCAAATGCCTTTTGAACACTAGCAGGGTTGGGCGATCAGCCACCTCTCTAAGAAGACTATTCCAGTTTTCGACCACCCTCTCCATAAAGAAATGCTTCCTAATGTCCAGTCTGAACATCCCCTGGTGCAGCTTTGCACCATTCCAGTGCATCCAGTGCATCCTGTCCCTGGGTACTGGGGAGAAGAGCTCAGCACCTTCTTCCCTACTTCCCTTTCACAGGAAGCTGCAGAGAGCAATGAGGTCACCTCTCAGCTTCCCTTTCTCCAAACTAGATGAATCCATAGTCCTCAGCTGCTTCTGGTAGGGCATGCCATGCAGTCCTTTCACCAGCTTTGTTGCCTTCCTCTGGATGCATTCAAAGACCTTCACATCCTTATGAAGTTGTGGTGCCCAGAACTGCACACAGTACAGCAGGGGAGGCCACACCAACACTGAACACAGTGGGACAATCACCTCTTCTGACCAGCTGGTTACACTGTGTTTGATGCACCCTGGGATGCGGTTTGCCCTCTTGGCTGCCAGGGCACACTGCTGACTACTGTTGAGCTGCTGCCAACCAGCACCCCCAGATCCCTTTCTGCAGGGCTGCTCTCCAGCCACTCCTCTCCCAGTTTGTACTTGTGCTTGGCATTACTCCATCCTAGGTGCAGAGTCTGTATTTTCAGCACATTAAATGTCATGCCATTGATGACTTCCCAGTGCTTCAGTCTATCTAGATCCCTCTGCCAGGCCTCCTTTCCCTCAGGTGAGTCAATAGTACCTCACAGTTTGGTATCATCAACAAACTTTCTAATGGTGCATTCAACTCCTGAATCCAGATCATTATAAATGCATTGAACAGAACTGAATTCAACCCTGAGGAAGACTGCTGATGTCAGATCACCAGCCAGATATAACCCCTTACACTACAACCCTCTGAGCTATGCCCTTCAACCAGTTCTACAGCCAGCACACCAGGAACTTTCTCATCCCACAGGTGGACAGCTTGTCCAGAAGGATGCTGTGAGGGACAATATCAAAAGCTTTACTAAGGTCCAGAAAAAACACACCCACCCCCTTCACTAGCTGGGTGACCTTGCCATAGAAGGATATTAGTAGTTAAACAGGACTTTCCCTTTGTGGGCCCATGTTGACTGTGCCTGATGATTGTATTATTCTTTAAGTGCCTTTCAGCAGTACTCAGTATAATCCTGTCTATAATTTTTCCAGCATCTGAGGTTAGACAAACAGGTCTGTAGTTCCCTGGGTCTTCCCTCACACTTCTTTTGTAAACTGGAGTAACACTGGCTAGCTTCTGGACAGTGGGGACCTCCCCAGACTCCCAAGACTTCTGGTAGATGATCAAGAGGTGTCATGCCATAACGTCTCCTAGCTCCTTCAGTACTCTGGGAAGCATCCCAGTTTTTCTCCACAACCAGTATCCCTACAAATTTGATCTATAGCCTCATACAGCTGTGTTTTACCTTGTGTTTATTATGTATGTGGTGTTCTCAGGCTTTACTGGCTGAACCTTCAGTTTTCTGTACTTTATCACCTTAAGCATCTAACTTGGACATGCAACTTAAAAGCCTTTTCTCCCTGTTCCTTCTGTTTGGTCCATGGAAAGAGACAGACTCCTTTTGATGGCCACTCAGAGGAATAGCTTATCTTAAGCACTTGCAGTCATCTTCTAGATGTACCAGAATCTCTCAGTGGTGTAGAAGCTTAGGAAGGTTAGGTTTGTAACTTAGGGTGCCATTCCATTGTCACTTCAATTGGGAAGAAGTGCAGGTGACTGCTAAAATAAAGCAATCTAGTTTCCTTTTATCACAGATCATACAGTGAATTAAGTCTGAAGGAAACTCTGGAGATCACCTTTAGTCTAACAACTTAAAGCAGAATTAACTTCATTGATCAGGTTGCTCAGGGGCTTGGCCAAGTGAGTTGCAAAAATCTTCAAGGATAGTAGGGGGAGCAACACATAAGCAGTTTGCCTCAGCCTCTTTTCCTGTGTTATATTTGTCAGTCTCCTAACCATCTTAGTGGACTTCACTGGACTTCCAGGTTGTTGCTGTGTTTCTTGTGCTGGACACCACACTGAACACAGTACTACTGATGTGGCCTCATAAGGGTTGGATAGAGAGGAGTAACTGCTTTCCCTGAGCTGCTAGGTATGCTGTAGTTAGTACAGCTAGTATAGTTAGTACAGCCCAGTGTGTGTTTAACCTTCTTAATTGCTGCTAAGGCACATTACAGACTCGTCTTCAATTTGTCAGCCACGATCTCCAGATCTCCTTCTGCAGCACTGGTGCCAAACCAGTCCCCAGCCTGGAGTGTTGTATGGTGTTGTCTTTGATTTTCATGAGGCTTCTGTCAGCACATTCCTCCGACTTCCCATGGCCCCTCCAAACAGCAGTTCTGTTCTCCACTGTACCCATGTATCCTCTAGCTGAACCTTACCCACCAGCACAACCAATTTTACTTTCTGCCTTTGCTATAATCTTCTTCCTTTGGGAGGCAAGGTTGGTCCAACCCATCAGGTAGCTGTTTGAACATTGATGCCTGCATAAGGAAACGACAGTATCTGTATTGGAAAGGGCAGCTGCAGAGCAGGGGCCCTTTCTTCCCAAGGAACCACACAGAGAAGACAAGGGGCAGTGGGTACAAGTTGCACTGGGAGACGTTTCACTTTGACTTAAGAAAGAATTTTTTTACAGTGAGAAATACCAATCACTGGAGCAACCTCTCCAGAGATGTGACAGGGCCCCATCACTGGAGGTTTTCAACATGCAATTGGACAGGGTGCTAGGTAATCTCATCTGGGCTCTTTTCCCCACAAAAAGTTGGGCTCCTTCCAGTCTGAGCTGTTCTGTGATTCCATGTTTGTACAAAAGGCTTTAGGAGAAGGTAAACAAATGCAGGGAAGTGGCTGTAGTACAGTGTGACTCTTCAGTGGGTTTGTTACATTGAGGTAAATGCAAAGTTTCACCCTTGGGTGCCTCCATTTTGGTGGTACCAATTTCCTTGTTTTGCCAACAGTTCTTCTGGCCTTTCACGGAGTTACGGGATAAATACGGAATAGAGAGCTCTTGATCTGAGTTTAGCTGAGCTTGATGCTGTATAGATAGAGGGAGTCAAAGGCAGCAAAAACTGTCTTAGTCCCAAGTAGAAGCTGATCTCGTTCTGAATATAAGTAAAGACCAAGCATTTTAAAAAGATCCACGTATAGATTAAACCACAGACTTAAATGATGTCTACTAAGCAGCAAAGAGGAAATACCCTTTCTTCTCTCAGAATGTTTTCCTTCTGCTGGCAAATCCACAAGATCCAGAAAGTCTGTGATACCACCACCAGTACACATTGCTAGTTCCCAGTCCAAGTTAACAGTTGGTATTGCATCACTTTCTAGGTCAGACCAAGACGGTAATTTATCTTTGCAGAATAGTGTTTGTTAATAAGAAAGAGGGGGAGAAAACAACCAAAACCAACTCTGTGCATTCTGTGGCATCAGGCTTATGTTTCTAATCAAATATAGCTGGTTTCTGAAAATTGGGATCTATCAGTTTGTTCTAACTTCCTATTTTCTTTTGTCCTGCTGCATTTTTGTGTATTAAAGGCAAGCATGACCCTAAACCCTAAGTCAGCTGCATGAGTCCTTGTTTCTGGATTTGGACATCATGTGTATAACATTTAGCTTATCAACTTTTTACAAGTAGTAGGAGAAGAACTGTTAAAGGTGGACTTTAAAAATTGTTATTAATAAATATATATGGTAGTGTGACTCTTTTGGAGGTACTTAAAAGAGGGTACAATCATAAACCTTTCAGGATTTGTGGACTGCCTTTGTATTGTGTTTCTAATAGTTACCAAAATGTGTTTGTTGCCACTTTGCTTTCACTGATGAACTTTGAGTGAGTTGTCAGAGTAAAACAAGTGTTGGAAAGCCTGAGTTGATGCTACTGATACAGTTGTGTCCTCAGTGACATAAACAGTTTTGTCACCAGCAGTGTCCCCATGCTACTATCAGACAGATAAGTTATCTAAATTTTCATGAAGCTCAGCTATTCTTGCAGCAAGGGAGTGTGAGATTTGTGTACAGCAGAGTTCCAGAAATCTGTGTTTCACTGGCATAGATGTAGTTGTTGAACTGTCATTCTTGGCCTTCTCTAAAGGAGGAAGAAGTTGTAGAAGAGAGTCTGGTTAGCACTTGTTTCCACCTGGTGTCTAAGTGAATGAATGTAGGAATTTTTAAAATTTTTTTTTTAAATTTTTTTTCTTGGGAGTAAGGACTCCTAAAATGTCTGAGGAGGATTTGGGGATACTGTGGAGAAAGTATGTATGGTACTGAAAACCATCAGGAAGTCAGAAAAAGCCATGTCCAACTGGAAAACTTGCAAAGGAAAATAATGGGTTTTGTGAAGCTCAACATACACTGCAGCTTGTTTGCCTGATGTGGTTTATTTGTGGTTTTGGTGGATTTTTTGGGCAGACAGTTTCTTTTAGCCAGAATCTGTAGCTTTAAATTTGTTTTAAAAGTAAAAGCATTTAACACACTATGTGGGCTATAATTATGTCTTACTCAAGTTCTACAAATCTTTTACTTTTTCCCAATATACATTTTTTGATGTTACCATCTTTGATAGGATAACATTTATATTTGCAAGGAACTAATCTGTTGTTCTCATTCTGTCCTGCTGTTTTAAAACACAACTGTGGGGACAAATCCACTGCATAGGCTTTGGAGACAGCAAGAGCTGACAACTATTTAGGTATGTTCTGAAGGGAATTGTGGGTTATTAACTTTGTTGAATTGTAATGCAGCTTCTCTGGAATTCATAAGGCATTTTAAAACTGCTGTAGCCTTCATTTTGCCTTCAGCTTTGACAGTGATCCAGTTGCATGTCTTTGCCATTTGCACTGGCAATCTCTGAGTGATGTAAAACAATGATTTCACATGATGTGCTTCATGTGAATAATACTGCCCTGGGTGTCAAGTAGGGGATCAACTGTTTGCTCAAATGCTGTAACTTCTAACAATGACTTCATTCTGGTTGTGTGCTTGTGTTTTGTTCTGTTCTATGTAGTTGCCCATTAATCATCTAGTAGTTCATTGCTCATTTATTAAAACATGTGAAGCAGACTGTAGTGATGATTTTTGTGAATATTGGAGCTTTATATTGTGGAGGTTTTCCTATAGATTGGAAATGTTTAAGTCTCCTCAGTGAAAGAGTTCGTTGGGAAGGTATGGGGAATTTGTTGGCTATCTTACAGTTGGCCAAGAGGTATTTACTATTATTAAACATGGACACTAATTTTTCAACTGTGTGTCCTACTGCTCACATCTGAACACATTGGGAGGGGCTAGTTGTATGTGGAAAAGCTAACTCTTTTACTATTTTAGTGAGTGGAGGAGAAACAGTAACATTTTTCTGTAGAATTAGTGCTACACTTTGTTTATTAAAAGTTAATAATTAATTAATTCAAGAACAGACGGTCCCTCTGCTGTAGCAAGATGTAGTAAGTTTATAGTAAGTTTGAGATGCTTGGGTATGTTCAGGAATGGCATGTGCTATTATAACTTCATTATTAAGTAAAATGCAGCTGAGCTGCAGTGACATGTACGTTTGAGGCTTAAGCTCTCAGGTTTAAGTTAATTCTAACGGTGGATTCTTATGTGATCTTTTAAGACTAGATAATTCTTACCTCTCTGCTTAGAAATTCATGATCAGGGAAATCTTAGGACCTTGGCTAGATGAGTATTTGTAGTAATTTAGTTGGGAGATACCATCCCTGCAGGCAAGGCACATCAAAGGAATATATAAGCATTTGTGATGTATTTCAGTTAAAAATTAAAATTTCCTGCAGGAGCTCAACATAACTTACTTTGCTTCAATTTTCAAGGGAGTAGGTGCTTTCACAGAACCAATTACTGGGTTTCACCTGAAGATGGTGACTTCTTAAACTGCTCCAACCTCTCACTTGGCTGAGCCCTATGCTCAGCCAAGTGAGCATGGGGCTCACTTGGCTTCAAAGCTCACTTAGCTTTGAAGAAGGAGGTCCCAGGTGCCTAAACGTCTGAATTGGTAATATCCAAAATTGGTTTGGGATATTGTTAGTTTGACTCTAAAGTAAGGCTATGTTTGGTATTCTAAATGGGATATTTTCTTCATATCCTTAGCTTCTGTCCGAAGGAACCTGCTTTGGCAGAAGGGTTGGACTCGACCTCTTGAGGTCCCTTCCAATCCCTGTAATTCTGTGATTCTGAGGAATTTGTTTTCGTTGACTTGTGGATTTAGGACACTGTAAAACAGGGTCTCTTGAAAGAAACAGGATTAGCATTTAGGAAGACAGAGTTTGAGGTGTATCATCAATGTGCTGCTCATAAAATTAGGATCAGTCAGTTCCATGCCATGACAGACTTTGTGTAAGCATGCATGCTCTAGGAATCATAGAATGGTCTGGGTTGGAAGGGACCCCAAGGATCATAGAGCTCCAACCCCCCTGCCAAAGGCAGGGCCACCAACCTCAGGCCTGGATCTACACAAGGTTGCCCAGGGCCCCATCCAACCTGACCTTGAACACTTCCAGGGACAGGGCATCCACCACCTCTCTGGGCAGCCTGTTCCAGCACCTCACCACTCTTTCTGTAAAAAACTTCCCCCTAATACCTAAGCTAAACCTTCCCTCCTTTAGTTTCAATCCATTCCCCCTTGTCCTGCCATTGTCTATCCTTTTAAAAAGTTGAATTCCCTCCTGCTTATNCTCCTCTGAACCCTCTCCAACAGTTCCACATCTTTCTAGTACTGGGGCCCCCAGATCTGGACACAGGACTCCAGATGGGGCCTCATGAGGGCAGAGTAGAAAGGGACAATCACCTCCCTGTCCCTGCTGGCCACCCCTCTTCTCATGGAGCCCATAAGGAATGCTTATTCTTAGTCTAGCAGTCTAAACGGAGGAGCCTTGTGTATGGTTTATATAGGTATTTTCTTGGAGCCCCTCAACTTGCAGACTTAAAGTATTCCTAAAGAGCGACCATTAGAGCATCCCTTTTTGGTTTTGTATAGAAACACTATATTTCTCTAGCTTTAAAAAAAAAAAAAAGTACTCTTTCTCTTTGGCACCCTTACAGTTCTGTCCATCTGTTGGAGTGGCAGGATGCCCGCTCGCAATATGGTACACCAGTGTCAAACAGGCCCAGGTGCCAGCAAAGGATCGGTTTCGTTCTCTGACACAAGATCTTCCTGGTTGGAAGCAGTGCCATATTAAGGGAATGTGCTTTGTTAGACTCATTACTTCTGTCAGCATGTGTGTATCTCATAATAATAATTAGCACTTAGGCAGTGCTTTACATTTTCAAATCACTGTTAAAAAAGGAAATGATTGAAGGCATTGCAGAATGCTGGTCTCTTGTATCTGTTTTTCCAGCCTAGTTTATTGAGATTTCTGCAGTGGGGGTGGGAGTTGTGTGTTTTGACCTAGGAACAAGTACAAGATAAAATGTTAATTGAAATTCTTTGTCTTTGAAGTTTAATCACTGATGAATTTTCATAATATTACAATTCTGTATATGACTGTATTGATGTTTTGAGGCTGCAGAAGAAAGCAAAGGAAAAGAGATTATAATTTTTGGAAGGAGATCTTGATGACAGATTCGCAGAGTGGTTGAGTTTGGAAGGGAACGCTGGAAGTCATCTGAGCTGCCATCTCAAGCAGAGTCACCTAGAGACTGTTTGCCAGGACTGTGTCCAGGTGTTTTTTGATTATGTCCAAGGATGGAAACTCCACAGCCTCCCTGGGAAAGCTGTGCCAGGGCTCGGTCACCCTCACAGTGAAAAAGTGTTTCCTGATGTTCAGAGGGAACCTCTTCTGTGTCGGGTTGTGCCCATTGCCTCTGGTCCTGGCACTGGGCACTGCTGAGCAGAGCCTGGCTGTGTCCCCTTTGCACCCTCCCTTCAGGTATTTATGTACATTGGTGAGATCCCCCTGAGCCTGCTCTTCTCTGGGCTGAGCAGTCCCAGCTCTCTCAGTCCTTTCCTCATGGGAGGGATGTTTCATCCTGTTATTGGCCCATTGTTGAACTTGCTCCAATATGTCCAAGGCTCTTGTGTACTGGGAAACCCAGTACTGGACGCAGTACTCCTGGTGTGGCCTCATCAGCACAGAGAAGAGGAGAAGGTTCCTCTCCCTTGGCTTGCTGGCAATATTTTGTCGAATGCAGGCCAAGAGGCCATTAGCCCTCTTTCCTGCCAGGGCACACTGCTGGCTCATATCCACCAGGACCCTCAGGTGCTTTTCTGCCAAGCTGCTTTCCACCTGGGTGCAGGGAGTCGAGGCGGGTCAGCGCGGGGAAGCAAGCAGTCAATTCAATATGAATGGTAAAGCAAGCTTCAGTTTATTATTGTAAAAGGCTTTCTTTTATACTATTGCCAAAGCATATTATAATTATTACAACTGGATTGGTTCTTGGTTACAGATTACGTATGCATTCTCCACCCATCTTGAGGTCTGGGAGCTGAGGTACTTTCTCACCCTCAAGAACAATGCAGCTGTCTCCATCTTGTTACTGTATAGCACAGACAGGAACGCTGACCTTCCTCACTATACTTGCGTCCAGATGGTATGGGGCCTAATCTTACTAAGTTACATAAGGGACTACTCAATACTAAGTTATACAGGCTACTCGATACTAAGTTATACAGGCGACTGCTTGAACAATTGCTCCATAGAACCATGGCCTTGCTCCTCCAGCCATTCTCCAACACCTGGATGGCCCCCAGCATGTCCCAGTGCCTGGGGTTGTTCCTCACCAGGTGCTGGATTTTTCAGTTCACCTTGATGAACTTGATGAGGTTCCTACCAGTCCATTTCTCCAGCCTGTCAAGGTCCCTCTGGATGCCATTGTGACCCTCTGGCCTATCAAAACACTCCTCCCAGTTTTGCACCCTCAGCAAAATTGCAGATTACACATTCTGCCTCATCACCCAGGTCATTGATGAGGACGGTCAGCAGGATTAACGCCAATATTAACCCCTGGGGTGGACTGGTAGTTACTGGCCTCCAATTAGACTTTGTGCCACTGATCACCACCCTCTGTGCCTGGCCGTTCAGCCAGCTTTCAGTCCATCTCACTGTCTGCGCATCCAGCCCGTACATCAGCAGCTTCTCTACGAGAACCCGTGAGCTCATCGTGGATCCTTCATTATGCCTTTCCTGCTGGGCGCTTCTACCGTCTTGGTTGGCCACACTTCACGTGCTGAGACATTCCTGGCATCTGAGATGTGGGATGTTCACAAGAAGACAAATCTGCTTTTGTATAACTTTGAATGTGTGCCTATAGAATTGGCATTCAGTTATCATGGGTTTTTGCTAGATCATTTCTCCACTTTGTCAATAGAATTCTGACTTCTCCTTAATATCCTTCCTGGTCATTGCAGCCTGGTAGCGCCTCTCGGCTTAATCACCATATTCCTTACTCCATCCACATTTTTTAAATTATCTATTAGAGCCAGAAAAAGGAGAGACTCACTCCAGAATGTATCTTTACATTTTTCACCATGAGCTACACTCTTAGTGTAGATTTCCAGCTGTTATTTGTACCCATTCTATAGCAATTTCATGCAGCCCATATTTTTTTCTAGTGTATTTCACAGTGTTTCCAGTGGTACTCTCTTGCCTTCATGAAGTCAAGGTACAGGAGGCCTTTTTTTTCTGCTGTCCAAGTCAGAAATTATTCTTAGTTTCATATAAATGGTTAAATTATGTCTTTGGCAAAAAAAAAAAAAATCATACTTTCTGATTTTTTAGAGGATCACCTAGAAAATATTTTGTCTAAGTGTGGTTTTTTTCTGGGCAGTTTCAGCCAGTCAGCTTAGCTTGGTTTCTTTAGTTTAGCGTAGCCCATCTCTTTTCCTCTTTAAACTCAGGCATGTAGGCATTGTTTTCATTTGATTTCAAGCTTTTGGATTCTCACGTGTTTTTCATTTCTCGGAGGTAACAGTTGAGATTACTCCGAGTTGTATAGGACCTGCTGGAGTAAATTTAGTCAATCAGTGTAATTTAAAACAGATTAACTTCTCTGTACATTCCATGTCTTGTAGTTCACTATTTTTGCTTTTGCTTCTGTTCCCTTTCTGCTGATTTTTGTGCTTGCCATCTGATTGCAGCTGACCTCTTTTTGAAAAGAAAGAAGCAAAAAGGTACAGAACGCTTCTGTTTTCTTGGCATTGTCCATTTTCTTTCCCACTGACTATTGGAAAAACTCCTTCCTTGCTGCTCTTCTAACTAATATGCCTGTGGAACTGTGGGGTTAGGTCTTCACATACATTGCCTTTTCTCTTTTTGTGGTGTTACTTCTCTGAGTATGTTTCTGTATGAGTGTGCTGCTGTTACACTTGTCCTTAATAATTTGACCTAGTTTCTTTTTTTTTCCTATTACTACCTAAGTTTTGAATCATCAAAGCATTTGTGACTCACCAGCTGTTACTATATCTACTTCCCCCCATCTTCTGTGTTAAGGTAGTTTGTATTTGTGTGCTAACTATTGCTTCTCTGAGGAGTGCTTAGGTGTTCTGACAACTTTCTGCCAGAAATTTGATTCTGGAAGAAAAGAAGTATCTCGGTTGAATATATGTCAGCAGACTCAGTGAAGTCCACTGGCTTTGTTCACAGTTCTCCCTTTCACACTCATGAAGAATTACTGTCATTTTGTGAACACAGTCATTTACTGTGTCTTCCATCTTTACGTTCTCTCATCTAGTTTATTCCTACATTTAAAAAACAAAGCAAAACTGAATTTTGAGAACTGTCTGGACAATCTGTTGTATTGCAGAGGCTGAAGAGTTGAAAAACTCCTTCAAGGGATGTATTTAGGGCAGATTCCTTTTAATCTTAGAAAACAAATTCTGAAGCACCTTCCTCCATGAATTGCAACCCTTAGTTGTTCTGTATAATTGATGTGAGTGGAGTTTCCTTATTGTTTTGTTTTTTAGTTACAATGTTTCTTTAGTCATTATGTATTTTCTATTTCCATGTCTTGTTTTGGTATTTTGAGATTTTTATGGCTTCTTTCCTTCAGAAGGCTTTCTTTTAACATCTGCACCTCTTATGTTAAGTCTTAGCTCACCTGTGAGGACGTAATTTGGAGTGGGGGCAGAAGGAACAAATGCCTGCTAGTTATTGCAGTGGAGAATCTCAAACATCTTAATATTCAATCTGTTGAAGCTTTAAGCCTTAAGTAAGAAAAGAGTTCTAGAAGCAACCTCCAAACCTGTTCTTCCACATATTTTTTGAAAATTCTTGCTCTCTGCCACCAAAACAATAGTCTGCTTCAAAATGAGAGAGAAGGCCAATGTCAGCAGACCCTTTTCACACTCACTAAGGTTTGTGTCTGACCCTGATAACAATATCTGAGCTAGTATACTAGTTTCCTTTATAATCAGTGAAGAGAAATAGCTACTCCTCACAAAGGTGGATGACTGCATTTAATTAGGTAACTTAATCCCTAAAGGTGTCCCCTTCTCTCAACTAGTTAGAAAGGAAGCCTAGTATACTAGCTCAAGTATAGGTGCCTACCTCTGGTGAAATTAATCATAATTCTGCCATTTACCTTTTCCATAGACCATTATTGCAGTTCTGGCTTAAGTGTTGAGGGTCAAACCTGCATTAGCAGCAGCAAAGAACTACTGTAGAGATGAAGGAAAACAAGAAAGAGATTCAGCCAATGAATATAGCGTTCAACTTTGTTTTTTCACGTGCCAAGTCAAAGGTTGATTCTTGTGATGCCTGTAGAGCCCAAGCTGCTTAAATTGAGAAGCTGCATCTGAGCGAGCTGAGTGCTTCCCTCTGTTGCTTGCACCTGTGGAGTGGAGGTTGTGACAGACATGTTTTTATGTGAAGTACCCATGTACTGTGCAGCTGAAGGAGGGCTTTTTATTACATTAATCTCAGAAATGCCTGCTTGTAGTACCCAAAATAAGCTACATGGTGCAATCTTTAAAGACTCTTTCTTTGACTAGAAGCTGTAGTTACTCTTGATCTCTTAACCCCAGAGTTCCTCACCCTGCTGTAAAACTGCTTCCTGAGTGCAAGAACTAACTGCTTCTCTGTTCAGATGCTGAAATTTTAGAGCTCCATGGCATTCCATTGCAGTGCTAATGAAATGACATGAGGTACTTGCTAGATGCAGCAGCCCTGGAGAAGCAGCTCATGGTGCCTTTGTAGATTAGACTCCAGTTAAAACAGTTGGTGTGTGTGACGCTTCGTGTGTAACCATTAAAAAGAACCTTCTTGTGGTAGGTTGGAAGAGAGTGGCTACTAAGGATACAGCTCTAGCTAAGGGTGATAAATGTGTCTAAATGTTGGGAATTAACCTTTGCAGATGATGAATTGTGGAAACTGTGTGAAGCTTCTGCCATTCTAATTAGTCTGGCTAAAACGTCTAGCAAACAGGGAGATTTCTCATGTCTCTGAGAATAGAAAATGACTGCAATAAAGGGACAAATGCCAGCATATTGCAGGAGGTGCCCTATGCTTTTTAAGTCTTAAGTATCTTGACTGATAGAAAAGATTGTGAGATTAAATGCTGTGTGTTTTTAAAATTCTGATTTTAATTTAGATTGCTAACTTCACCTCTAAGTTTATAGACCTAATTTTATTGCCTGCTTTATTTTGACAGATAAGGAAGGACATAATTTTTCTATATTCTGGGTGCTGGTGAGTGTTATCCTAGGTGCAATAGCCATGCTGTGCAAAGAACAAGGAATTACAATACTGGTAAGA
Source organism: Zapornia atra (assembly GCA_013400835.1). Taxonomy (NCBI): domain Eukaryota; kingdom Metazoa; phylum Chordata; class Aves; order Gruiformes; family Rallidae; genus Zapornia; species Zapornia atra. The sequence continues at coordinate 131,905 of VZTU01004375.1, read as the reverse complement.
ATCATTTTATTGACTGAATTTTTACCTCAGCATTTGCCAGCTGCAGTGGTAAAGCCTACAGAGATGAATCTTCTCCACAGCTCATCACACGCACACCTTTTCGTCCTGCTCAGAAAACTAGTTAATGTTGACAAAAAAGCAGCATTCTAGTAGATCTGTCTTGATTATATGCCTGCTGGTCTGTTGGAATTCCTTAGTTTTATCTTTTGTAAGCAGGTTGCACATAGCCATTAATTACTTGCAAAGTTTAAAATATTTACAGCGTTAGTTTCAACACTTACTGTGTTTGTTGGCTTTGTTTTTGAATGTAATTGTCAAGATTGGGAGCTCCAAACCTCTTGTTGAAAGCTTGTGAACAAAGACATAACTGGAGGAGAGCATTTTTAAAAGCTCCACCCTCTTCCTTTTGTGAACAGTGTAATTAGAAGTAGGGCCATTCTGTATGCATTTCCAATACTGAATCTCTTCCTTCTGCCTCAGATTTAAGGATCTGTCTATGCAAACAGATATAGTTAACTGTGCATGTTCATTGAGCTCTTGCTTTTTGTTACTTCACTGAAGACATTCTGTTTTGGATGATCCAAACCAGCCACCCTGAAGTGCTACATCTGTGATTTTTACCTTTTGTATGGCCATATGTCTTTACAAATAAATCCGATTTGTAACTTAAACTGATGTAGATAAAGCAACAGTATCAGAAGAATTCTTTGCTGCAAGGACCCTCTTTTCCTTGCTAGAAAAAAAAAAAGGGGGGGGTAGAAGGAAACTTTCTTTAGGACATTATTTTTGGATAGATATTTGTAGAGTGATGTATTTTTTTAAAGGTGTCTGTAAGGAAAACATAAGGAATTATCTTAAAACATGGTGTGATTATTTCCTTTAGTGTTATGAAGTAATTTTTTGAGTTAGCAGACACAGAATTGTTACTGGATCTGGGGTTTTTAATTTTGTTGCTGTTGCTGTATTTGTTAGGATGATTTATACATAGAGGGGCACAGCTCAGAGGGATGAATTGATAAATCACAAATTTAAAAGTCTGCTTGTAGGCCAAATACATTTTTCAGCAGGATTCTTGCCTTCCTATTGCCATGTAAGTGAGCCAAAAGCCTTCTAAATGCCAGGTGGCCTTTTTATGTAGAACCACACCACTCTTTAACCTATGTTCTGTCATCTTCATTTGACTGTTAGAAAGACTTGTGGCTTCCCAGTGCCCTAACTCTTTGCCTCACCTACAATTATTTGTATGGTCTTTTTTTCTATTCAGTCTTTAGAACATTTGAGGTAATTTCTAAAGTTACTAGGATATAGGCTAAATATTCAAGGGTTGTCATGGTTGGTGAAATATTGCTGAAATATTGAAGGGAAAATGTTAAAGTTGGATTTCTTATTACCTCAACAGAATTACCCCAGGATTTACTTTGGTTGCTTGTTTGGATGTATGTGTAAGCCATTGGAACAGGTTGCTCAGAGCAGCTGTGGCTGCCCCCTCCCTGGCAGGGTTCAAGGCCAGATTGAGTGGGGCTTTGGGCAGCCTGGTCTAGTGGAGGGTGTCCCTGCCCACGACAGGGGGGTTAGAACTAGATGATCTTTGAGAACCCTTCCAACCCAACGCAGTCTGTCAGTCTATGAGTCTAAGTGTAATCCTGCAAAGCACTGAATATGCTCTAGTTTTATGTGTAGTGTCTGATGTTGCATAGAACTTAGCACTTTTTTTCAGCAACTTCCACTGTGTATATTGGTGTAATTGCAAGAAAAGCAAGCAAGATTTAACCTCTGTTAAATCTTTCTGAGCCTTTGTTATGACAATTTATGTACCCTTTAAAATTAGTATTTCTGAAACCTGACAGTCAAAAGATAACCATGCTGCACAGCAAAAAGTAATTAGGAAGCTTAAACAAACTGCACCTTACTGACAGAAGCCTTACCTTTTGACTGCAGCATTTATACTGTGGAACACTTGGGAAGGAAGACAGAAAGCAGAAAGCTGTTATAACCATCCATATAGGGTCTAGGTTGTTGGTACATGATATTCCCTAAAGGGTTATTTCATAAAGCAGGAGAATCCCCATTGCAGTAACACAATAGCTCGGGTTCTTAAATTACCATTCTGTCAACATTGCTACCAACGTATCTCTCCACTTGTTTGGAATCAGAATTAAGAGGCAAATAACTCATGGTAGAAGTGGAATTTAAGATGGTTTTTTTTTTTAAATGTTTGTGGTTAGCTGCTCCATCTTATGCTCTTATTTTTCTCTTGACTGCATAGGGTTTGAATGCAGTGTTTGATGCACTGGTCATTAACAAGCTAAATGTTTTGGAGCTTATTCAAAAGTTACTACACAAGGACAAGTCATTGGAGGTGAGTCCTTAGAATTTTTTTTCATTCTGGCCAGTCATGTACTAAAAGATGAAAGACAGAACTTCTGACAGTTTTGTTGTTATTGAGAATTAAAAAAACCCAAACCTATGTATTTTCAGTCAGCCTAGTAAGGCAATGTGCTATGACATCTTGCATCAACATGAGCAATAACGGGATAGCATTAGACTTGCTTTGGATAGAGAAACCCATTCCACACTTCTCAACAGTATATTAAAAAAACAGAGTTGAAGGAGCTGACTGCTTGATGCAGCAGGTTCTCCAGGATCAGGAGCTATACACCTGAAATGGTGGTTTAACAGTTTGTTGAGAGTGAAGAGAGAGATGCTTATGGACATTCTCAAATGAGAGAGTTGGACATTTGTAAAAGTACATAAAAATTACAGTGTCTGCTTTGCCAATCCCATTGAAGTATTACACTGTTACACAAATTAGCTGACAGGAGACAGTTCCTAGTAGCTTGGGAGTTTGAAAAAAAAAATATATAAGCACTAATATATGCTAAGGATCAAAGTTTCACTGGTATGACTTTATTTAGTGTTGGCTCAAGTGAAATCCAGCACCTTGTATTTGCCCTGGCAAGCAAATCACAAAACCAATCAGCATCAGGTGAATGAATGATTTGCAGCCAAATAGACCAACAGCCTACCAGAACATCACTGCCATTCCACAGATAAATCATTTGCCTCTCCCATGCAAGGTTCAGTAAAGCAAAGGAATATTCATTGTATTTTGCACTGATCAGTGGTCTTGCTCATGTTTCTGAGTATCAGGTCTTCACAGGGCATTTAAATTCTTTCACAGAGTGAAATGAGGAGCTTCAGGGGAAATCAGTAAAACTGGGATCTGGAGAACTGAAACAATGGATTTGACTAATAATTGCTAAGTGAGTGGTACAGGAGTATTTCAAGCAGCAAATAGGAAAGCTGGAGAATGTTGTTGTATAATGAGAATAATGTCAATTAACATGGCAGGAAAAGAGTCTAGAGCTGTTGGGGGCTAAAGTGGAGCCAGTGATGGAAATAAAAGGTAATAAGGAGAACTCTGGGAACTACTGGCTAGTCAGCCTCATGTCAGTTCCTTCAAAGATCATGGATCCTCCAGGAAGTTATGTCAAAATATACAGAAGATAGGGATGTGATTAGAGAGAGCCAAACATAGCTTTACCAAGGGCAGATTGTGCCTAACTAATCTTGTAGCCTTCTATGATGGAATGGTGGCATCACTATACAGGAAAAGAGCTATTGATGTCATCTACCTGGCATCTGCCAGGCTTTAATATGGTCCCACACAACATTCTTCCTGCTAAAATGGAGAGAGATGGGTTTGACTGGTCTGTTAGATGGATAAGAAATTGCCTGGATGGCTGCATCCAAAGAATTACAGTGAAAACCTTAATGTCCAAGTGGAAACCATAATGAGTGGTGTCCCTCAAGGGTCCATACTTGTACCAATACTATTTAATATTGTCATTGATGACATAGCAGAACTGAGTGTTGCCTCAGCATGTTTGCAGATGGCACCAATCTGAGTGATGCAGTTGATACTCTTAAGGGAAGGGGATGCCATCCAGAGGGACCTTGGCAAGATTGAGAAGTGCAACCTTCTGAACCTCGTGAAGTTCAACAAGACCAATTGCAAGGTCCTGCACATGGGTCAGGGCAATCCCCACTATCAATACAGACTGGAGGATGAATGGACTGAGAGCAGCCCTGCAGAGGAGGACTTGGGGATACTGATGCCTGAAAAATTGAATATGAGTCTCATGTGCACTTGCAGCCCAGAAAGTGAATCATATCATGGGTTCCATAAAAAGAAGTGTGGGCAGCAGGTGGAAGGAAGTGATTCTTCCCCTCTACTCCACTCTCATGACACCCCACCTGGAGTACTGCACCCAGCTCTGGGGTGAATAAAAGACATTGACCTGTTTGGGCAGGTCCAGAAGGAGATGAAATAATTGGAGGGTTGGAACACCTCTCCTGTGAAGAAAGGCTGAGAGGGAGTTGTTTTGCCTGGAGAAGGACCTGAAGAGACCTTACGGTGGCCATTCAATATATAAAAGGGGCTTATAAGACAGAGACATTTTACCAGAGCCTGAATTAGGTGGACGAAGGGCAATGGTTTTAAACTGAAAAAGAGTTTAGGTTGGACATAAGGAACAAATACTATACAGTGAGGACAGTGAGACCCTAGCACAGGTTGCCCAGAGAAGCTGTGGCTGCCCCCTCCCTGGCAGTGTTGAAGGCCAGGTTGGATGGGGTTTTGGGCAGCCTGGTCGAGTGGAGGGTGTCCCTGCCCACAGCATAGGAGTTGGAAGTAAGTGATCTTTGAGGTCCCTTCCAACTTCAACCCTTCTGTGATTCCATGAAATGTCAGAGTCGAACCTTTCTGGAGGATTACTCTCTAACCACGAAGAGCTCAAAGTGTTACGCTTCTGTTTTGTGACTTTTAAACAGTTCTGTCTGAGTGAAGAAAACATCAAACGTGCCTTTTCTTCTTCGTCTTTTAATAGAGGGAATTAATTTTAGCTCCTGCCACCTACAAAAATCTGTTCTGCTCTTTTCATGGAAGTGTATCTAAGATGTTTTTTGGTTTGGTTTGTTGAAAGGCAGCTCTTAAATTCTCTTACTGGCAGGTTTGTGGTTTTTTTTTAATCAAGACAGGTTTCAGTTTCAGCCAGATTTTAGTTAACTCTAAATCAAAGATGATGTGATAATACTTATTCCACTTTTTAAATTCTCCCTACAAAGAGATTTTGTGGTGATTTGTGAAATCTGGCCTTTAAGAAACTGCGTCCTAACAAATGAAATAAAGCCTGGGATGAGAGGTTTTGTGTAATTACTCTGTCATAAAGCAGTTATAAATTGTCACTCTGCGGTTTTCCTTCATAGCACAATTCTCTTTAAAAGCCAGTTTTCAGGAATGTTTCTTCTGTAATTCTCGTTGTAGTGACTTGTTTACTGAGATTTATAAATTGGGAGTAACTATTTGAGCATAAAGGCTAACTTATGTCAAGGCCACATCAAAAATTTCTTTATCCTTAGGCATTCAACTAAATCATAGAATCATTAAGGTTGGGAAAGACCTTCAAGATCATATAGCCCAACCGTCCCCCTACCACCTATATTACTAACTAAACCATGTCCTTAAGTGCCTCATCCAGCCTTTCCTTAAACATGTTGAGGGACGGTGACTCCACCACCTCCCTGGGCAACCTGTTACAATGCCTAACCAGTATTATCCTCCCCCTCTACTCTGCCTTGGTCAGGCCCCACCTGGAGTACTGTGTCCAGTTCTGGGATCCCTGGTATAAAAAAGACAGGGACCTCCTGGAGAGAGTCCAGAGAAGGGCTACGAAGATGATTAGGGGCCTGGAACATCTCCCCTATGAGGACAGGCTGAGTGAGCTGGGGCTGTTTAGTCTGGAGAAAAGAAGACTTAGGGGGGACCTAATTAGTGTTTATAAATATCTTAGACATGGGATGCAGGGGGAATTAGCCAGCCCCTTTTCAGTGGTCTGTGGGGACAGGACAAGGGGGAATGGCTGTAAACTGGAGCACAGGAAGTTCCGCACCAACATGCAGAAGAACTTTTTCCCAGTGAGGGTGACAGAGCCCTGGCACAGGCTGCCCAGGGGGGTGTGGAGTCTCCTCTGGAGATATTCAAGTCTCGTCTGGACTCCTATCTATGTAATATGAGCTAGGGAGCTGCTTTGGCAGGGGGGTTGGACCCGGTGATCTCTCGAGGTCCCTTCCAACCCCTGTGATTCTGTGATTATATAATGACTCCATTGTCATATTAAAACCCGATCTGAATATTGTTTTTACACTTTTCTATCATTTTAGAGAATAAGTATCTTCAGCCAGGGCACTGTTGGATGCCTGCCTATGTGCAGTAAGCTTATGTTTTGTTTTGGTTTTTGACATAAGAAATAACTGATATTGATCTCCTAAGCAATTATGCAGGTGCTTGCTAATCAGCATATTGTAATAATAGGTAATGATAAGCAGTGTGCCAGCTCCTGTGGAGGTCACAGAACTGATAATGTATATCTATGAGGTAGTTCTGTAAAGGTAATAAAGCATAGCAGACTAAGGGAGGAAGGTAGGAATAAAGGAAAATTAATACTGGAGATCACGTGACCACGCTTTTTAGATTTGCCAACTTTTCCATGTAAAAATCCATAGCTTACTGACACTTTCATCTTCAGATGTGTAGAATGGAAAGAGAAGTGGCCCAAATGATCTTTCATTTTAGAGAAACTCTTGTCTTCAGTCTTTTGCAATGATTTGTCGAGGCTGTGAAGAATCGTTTCAGCCATCAGGCTGCAGACAACTCTACAGCAGCTCTGCTAATAGAGGGTGTCAGAGAGAAGCTATGATGTCCCTCATTTTCTATCTGAGTTACCATTTGCTAGTTGGGTATTGGATTTGAATCTCAAAGTTGTGACAGGGATATCATTATAGTTAGGGCTAATTCCATTTCCAGTCTCTACTGTTGAAGTTTCAAGAACCTCTACAGTATACAGTGTATATTTGTACTCATATATGAAATTGATGTGTGCTTGGAGAAAGTGTGTTATGCTTAATGGAGGGAAAAAATGGGCAAGTGTGTCAGATTTAGCTTCTGTGACATCACTTCTCTACGCTTTTTATGAATTGCCTTCTTTAGACCCCAAAGTGTATATTATACAGGATGTAAATCAACTGAGTTAATGTAGATAAACCACAGGTTTTTGTAGCTTTTGAGTAATTTTAGCCTGACTTCTCTGTCATTAGCTTTTTAATCATGATAGTGATTGTGAAAGTTTTAATTCAGTTTCTCATTCCTCCCAGTTTCTAACTATGCAATTTTCTTGTTGTATGTGGTCATGTCATTTTGCCTCTAAAAATACTTAAGTGCACAAAAACTTGCAGTGATAAATGTTCAACAAAGTTCACAAAGTAACCACCCTCCTTTTTTAAAAAAATGGATCGGTTTAATAATCCATATACTAAAGGCTGTATTCTGCTCCTATCAGAAACTGCTGTGTAAAAGTACATCAGCTATATTTTCTCAAATAAAAATGTCCTCTGATTGAGAAAGAAATTAGAATGTTTGTAAAATGTAGTTTGCAAGTAGTCAGTGAAAGTGTAGGGAAGTTTGAGAGCTTTCTAGTAAATGTAAAAATAAGAAAAATGTCAACTCCTCAAAACCACACAGCCTCATCTGTCTGGGGTGGTGGCAAAAAAGAGGTGAATGTAATGGGGAAGAGAAAAAAAAATAATGTTTTTCTATGAGGGTTTTTTCTCCTCTTTCTTTCCTGTAGAATGCTGGGCTGTTAAAAAAGGGGCTGCTTTTGAGGATAACTCTTCTGATGTCTGGAGGAGCCACTATACTTTATATACGCTGGAGGATTATGGGCACGGGGCCACCAGCTTTCACTGAAGTAGACAACCCAGCTTCATTTGCAGACAGTCTGTTTGTAAGAGTAAGTTTTGAAGTTGTTGGTGGTTTTTTTTCAGGCCAGCTCAGAACATTTGTCTTTTGTCATCAAATTGAATTTCCTTTTCTGTACCTCAAAGAAACAATAAAGTGGGCATTCTTTACCTTTCAAGATGTGTAATGAGTAACCTTCTCTTGTGCTGCTGCGTTGGGTTTTCTGCAATTTTTTAGAGTAGTATACTTTGTATATTCTTTGCATTCAATTTAGCATGTACTTCACACATTGAACTACACTTCCATTTACTCATTTATTTTCCCATGCATGGCAAGGATTTCACTTTTGCTGGGTTTCATCTCTTTTTCCACATACTGTGTTTGACTCTTCATCTGTTCTTTCCCAATTGGAGAAAACATGATGAAGTTCTGGTCTGGTGTATACATTTGGAGTATGTCTTGGCTTTATACTTCTGACTACATTAAGGCCCCTTCTGGAGATGGAGAATGAAGGGCAAAGACAGTGGGTGCTGCCTTTTAACATTTTCTCCTATTGAAGGAGGGCTTTTTAACAGGTGGATATCAGTTGGACAGCACAGAATTGCATTACCCTGCTCTGAATAGGAGAGCCACCTAGCTAGGTTTAAAAAAAAATTACAAAGTAATTACACAGCTGTAAAATAAATGGATATGCAACAGTATTTAAGCTCTCTTTATTGTATAAGATATATTTTCCTATAAGGGAAATGATAGCCAAGAGAAGAATTAAAGTAGTTGTTCCCACCCTCCCCCCCCACCCCCAAGTTTAGTATCAAATAAATGTTTGTTTTCTTTTTGACTGACAGGCTATAAACTATAATTACTACTATTCCTTGAATGCATGGTTGCTGTTGTGTCCCTGGTGGCTGTGTTTTGATTGGTCAATGGGCTGCATACCCCTCATTAAATCCGTCAGTGACTGGAGGATAATTGCACTAGCAGCACTTTGGTTCTGCCTAATTGGTCTGATATGCCAAGCTCTGTGCTCTGAAGACAGCCATAAGAGAAGGTAAGAGACAGTGATGAATTTTAAATGCCTGGCCAACTTGAGTACAGTATTATTTTGTTAAATCCACTACTGATAATGTTAACAATTCACTGGAACCACTGTCTAGCAAATGGAGTTCAAATAAATATTTATAGCTGTCATTACAGTTTTGTCCCAATTTGGGCCCATCACTGTACACTGACTAGTGGGAAACAGAGTTGGAGGAGGAGGTATGGATGGCTGCTTTCTTTTTCTCCTGAAATGGCACGTTGAGATCCTTAGCACTGTAGGTGGTAAAAAGTAATCTGTGCTCAGAACAGAGTAGGAATTGATGTATGTTGTTGCCCCTGCTTCTTACAAGCCGTTATCTCCTCTAATCTTCTAATAACGAGAGATGCGCCTTGAAAGGAGATAGAAATGCTGCCCATGGCCATACAATTTAAAACATAAACTGGTGATCCATACTATCTACTGAAGAAGCAACTTGTACTTTACCCAGAGGAACTCAACAAAATTGTTAACTATTCTGTGTCAATAAGGGCTTCTGTTTAACTTTTCAGCATCTGTTGCCATGGATTTTATGTGTAATTAATTTCTCAGTTCTTTAAAAAATTTCAGCAGCTCAATCACAAGGTCATTCTGTTGTTCAACATGATGAATATTTTTCTTTTCTGTGGTATTCTGTAATTCCATCTCTTCCCCCTCGTCCCCTCAGATGTTAACATCCCACCTGCCTCTCTTTCTGCTGTTCCCATACTCATTTGCACAGATAGAATAATTTTGAAGAGGGGTGGAATTCTTGCTACAAGTGATGTCATACCGTCTAGTAAAAACGCACTAAGCCTATATTGCTGAACAGTTCTCTAGTAAAAATAAAGACAGAAAGTCTAGTGAAGGCCTAAGACTCTTGCAGGTGTCTCCTCTTACTCTTTTCACATCCCCATTTCAGTATAGAGATTTATTTGTAATATATTAGAGTAGAAAACTACCATGCCTGTGGTCCTTATAGCAAATTCCTGACACAGACTTGGGATTTGACTCTGTAAAATCAAGGTGCCTAGTCTCAGTTGTCTACACTCTGTATAGTCCAGTGACCTGCTGAGGATTACTCATCCTAACACAGATACTTAAGACAAACTGTCCTTGAGAAGTGCCTCGCTCTCCTAACAGTAGAAGGAGCGTAGGTGACTAACTTTCAGATGGTTAAGCACAATGGATTCTACTATTGATGTATTTGTTAGAAAAGAAAATGCTGTCTCAGTAGGACACGTCCCTAAGTTTCTTCTTTCATAATGACCTATATTTTTCCCCTGTTACTTACTAGTAACAAAAATAGACAGGTGGTTTTTACCATTACTTCTCCTGCCTGTGTGTTTTAAGTAGGAATTATGCAATTAATGTGTAATGGGGCTATTTTCTGGTGTTTGAAGCATGAACATTGCTTTTCTGGGAATTACAGCTAGGGTTTTAAAAGTGCTTGATGGAGTGAAGTGTCAAAACCTCACCGAAACTTAATTTGCTTTTGTTATGTAGCTCCCAAAGGCTGCTTCTGAATGCCTGGTTCCATATGCACATCCTTCTACAACGTGCAAATAAAGTGTAGAAGTGGAAGATGTACTGTTGTTCAGACTTGTATTTAATTTGAGCATCTCTTTCTTTTTTTTTTCCAGAATTCTTACACTGGGACTCGGATTTCTTATTATCCCTTTTCTTCCTGCAAGTAACCTGTTCTTCCGAGTAGGATTTGTTATTGCAGAGAGAGTCATCTACCTCCCCAGTATTGGTTATTGTATTCTGTTTACATATGGATTTAGTCTCTTGAGTAAGCAAGCCAAGAAAAAGGTACTATGAAAACAGTCAGCAAAGTCGATGATGAAATGCTGCAATTGAATGGTTTGTTTCTTAACTTGTCTCTCTCTCCTTCAGAAAATCCTTGCTGTGGCAGTACTTGGAATCTTGGTGGTCAATGTTACGCGCTGCGCACTCCGCAGCAGTCAGTGGAGGTCAGAAGAACAGCTTTTTAGGAGTGCACTGTCTGTGTGCCCTCTGAATGCAAAGGTAAGTTGTTCATGTAGACTTTTAGTCTTCTCTTTCTCTCTCTCTCTCTTTCTC
>VZTU01004375.1:75137-120051 GCA_013400835.1 Zapornia atra | reverse complement strand
TCTTTCTCTCTTTCTCTCTCTCTCTCTTTCTCTCTCTCTCTCTTTCTCTCTCTCTCTCTTTCTCTCTCTCTCCCTTTCTTCCTCGTGTTTTAAAATTTGGAATAGTTGTTATACATACTTAACACATTGTGGTACGGTGTTATTTGCAGTCCTGCTTGGTGCAAGAATATGACATTGACATGTCAGACGCCTAAATTACAGTGGTAGCAAAGTCAATATCCCAGACAGTATAAATTACAGTATTGTAATTCAGAACTTGGGGGTGGGAGTGGGGAGGGTGAAGGGGGAATACCCTTCAGGAAAGGCATCCAGTCAGATAGGGTGTACTCCTAACATAAAGTCTACTCCAACAATTGTGTATATTATTTCAAGTTATTATGACAAAATATAGAGAAGAAAGTAAGTTGTAGTGCTGTATGCACCTGAATAATGCCTTTTAGAATCCTTCCTGTGTACCTTGCAGTGGTATATATAGCCAGCACAGCTAAAGGACAAAGCAGCATATCATCAGTGTAATTGCAGGATGTGGGGGTAAAATCTTTGCTCCCACTTCTGCCCTTTTTTGGTGACTGAATGGGCTGGAGTCATCAGATGTGGGTACTGAGGGAAGCTGCAATATTCCCTGCAAGGCTTAGTGAGGGAACAAGGAAGAGGGTGGGACTGGATAGGATGTTTCACTGTGCTGAACAGTAGTGCTTGGCATCGTCAGCTGAACCTAGCCTGCCGATAGAGGTGACCTCCACAGCAGTCCTGCGGTAGCTGAGAGTGGGATCTGTTGGAGCGCCCCGCAGAGCCCTGATGTTGTCTGAATTTTAGCAGAGGCTGTCTTTGGAGAGCCTAGGAATAAGAATGTGTAGCTTGTCGATAAAAATACATTGGTGTTTTAAAAGATGAGATTTCTGTGATGTAGTGTGGTACCTAAACAATCCATATCAGGACACGGTTTAAAAAGGAACTTATGAATGCTCAACTTTGCAAAGAGAATGATAAACTTAGCGCCTACTGGAGTATAAATAATGCAACAGAGCACTGTAAAAAGCATATATGTCCAGTATTTCCAGCATGGTGGTATCTTTCAGTAATCTCAGATTTCAATACGTATTAAGAGATGTATTTTCTTGCGTGGCTGTGGTAGGCAACCATCTTCTTTTTAATGATGACCTCAGTATATCTTGTCTTCTGGATGACAAGCACATACTATAAATGGAGCAAATGCAATCTGTTTCTTTGTGTGTAACTCCATCCATCTGCCATGGTAGGAGTGCTTTAGACAGATCCACACTCTTTGCCTGTGCTCCAAGCTCCTTGGACTCAAGCCATGTCTGGCTGGGAAGCTGTGTAACTGTGTTCGCACAGTGCTGTGCTTGAGCCGAAAAGCTGCGTGCAAGCTACTGAACTAATTCAGCTGGTTCAAAGCCAATGAGTGCACAGGGAAAATGAGCTTGTGTTTGTCAACATTGGGCTGGGTAGACATGCCTGAGCTGTATTGCTGCTAGCGACAGCTTGTGCAAATGGAAAACGTGGTGATGTGAACAGGGAGGGTTTTGTAGGCTCACATCCCAATTTTGCTGAAGGAGTAACTTTGAAATCGCAGTAGTAAGGAACTTTTCTAGACAACAGCACTAGAGAGTCTATGTGTGAGAGCCAATTTCTTTTTTTCTTCAGACTCAGCTATATTTATTCAATTTTGACAAAGATAAATGTCAAAATTTGAACTAGGCTCCATTCTGAACTTCTGTTGTTGTCTCAACATCTCAGGCTTCCTTTAAAAATTACTCCACAGGAGTTTCAGTGGCCCATTCATTTCCGTGGGAGGCTGATGCACACCAAAAGGTGGAATGCAGACAATAGCTTTTTCTTGTTGTTCTTGGAACATGGTTAATGTGCATAACGTGGTTATGCTTTACTTCCTTTACATAGCAGGGTCCCAGAATCTACAGGTGTCTCCCAACTAGCAGCAAAACCTGCAGCTGCCAGTTCATGTTTTTGTGGTACAGTTCTCTTCAGTTCCAAATTGTCCGTACGTGAGTAGCATAAGAGTAAACTTACCTTAATTTTAAGCAACAGGTAGTCAAAGCAATGCCTTCTCTAATTTCAAGACTCATCTTCTTTAAATACCTCTTTAGATAGAGGTGTGGAAACTGCATTAAATCAGATTGTCTGGAGTAGCAGAGAATCCACCCCTGTGAGTGATGGATGCATCTGGCTCAAGACGATGACATTTAGGATCAGCTTTGATAAATGTGGCCCAGTGATCTTAAAATTCACTGGAAGTAATTTGGTACCATAACGAAGTTGCAAAGATGTTGATGTTTTTAAAGTTCACAATACAGATTTTAAAATGTTTTAAGATTTTAAATTTTATTTTATTTTAAATGTTATTTATTTAAAATATTTTAAATATGTATGTTACATACTTTGGAGGGGTTTAAAGAGAGAGAGAAAGCAGCATGTTACGTATCTTGATTAAACATGCCCAGGAGTATGTCACACATTTGAACTTGAATGGTCCTGCACTTAAGTTGGTTTCTAATGTTGTTAGACTGAAACAGCATATATTTTGAATACAGTTGGCAGTATTTTTCGTAGCCTGTATATTGATTGATTTGATTTCCTCTTAGGCACCTTTTTTCATATCTTATAGATTGACATTATTCCTGGAGCTCTGTGGTGATACACACTAGTGTGAGTTAGAACCAGGCCTATGTTGTTTCTACTAAAGCAGATCTTGTGAACAGTTATGGAAACTGTTCTCTCCTGACATGCTGATTATATGTTGCAGGTGTATGTAAATTTTTGAGTATTTCAGTACTCCTGACTTAAAAGGCTCCATGGTTCCACTTCAGCATCTTTTCATTTGATGTCATTATGTTGCAAGTTAGTCCTGGAGTGCTTTGTTGAAGTACTTGAATGTCTAATTACAGGCTATGATAAAAGCATAACTGCTGTTTCACCGTATCAGAGTCCTGGCTTGGCTTTATCTCCTTGGCTTTAGATGTCTACACCTGAGTGAGTCAGCCAGGCTCCCTGTAGAACTGAGTAGGAGAAGCTATCCCTTTTAGCACACAGGTCATCATCACCTTGGACTGAATGACGGACATAGGCCAGAAGGACCGCACCTCGGATCTGTGACTTTCTCTCCACTGGTGATCAAAGGCGTAGTCTGACAACTACAGCAGATGTGAATACATGAGATTATGTGAGATTTTTCCCTTGCCCTGCTGGTATTCACTATTTCTTGTCATTGCTGTATTGCTCCTTGCCTTCTGAGGTCTTACGCATTGTTTCTTTTCATTTTAAAGATTATTCCCTAAAATGCTCATGGTACTGCCTTTTATTGCCATCTGGAAAGTTACTGTTAGAAGTGTCAAGTTACTTTTTCTCAGCTTTTACAAAGCCATGGCAGTTTTTAAGAATCCAGTGATGGCTTTTATTTCTGGATGAGTTCCTCTATCTAAATACAAATTGAATTGCATTATTAAATATGTGGGAAATAGCCAATATTTATCTTTTGCTAGATTTGAAATCACTGAATTTAAATTACTGCAAATGTTAATATTCTCTACATAATCTGTACGTTCTCCTTGCTACTGGCTTTTTCTACAGGATAGAAATTAACAAGCATAATTTTAAACCAGCCATTTCAGTAGCAGTTTTTCTGCCATAATAAGCAAGAAAGCTATGATACTCCCAGCAGGTTTTGTTTCTAGCCAGTCTGCCTTGACTTACTAAGGGTAGTATCTTTGTACTTGGTGTTTTATGCAAACTGTAATTATTATAGATACAAATTTTTCAAAGACAAGCTATGCTCCTACTAAAAATGTACAGCAGAGTTTGTGAGGTCTTGTAAAACCTCTTTGTGACAGAACAAGATTTACTGCTGTTTAAGGATTTAAGAAGCTGGTCTAGAGAGCATTTCCTTTAGATATTGAGAATTCTTCTCCATGCTACATATTAAAAGGAGATTATCTTCTGCAGAATTTACCTTAAGCACTGTAGGCTATATTTATAGGAGGTACCTGGAGTGTTTTGCCACACAGATAGCATTTTAGATGTCATTTTTTTTGTATACAAGCACAGTCATGCAGAAGAACTTTTAGACAACATTTGCTGCACAAACCAAATGTGAAGATCAAAAAAGGTTTGTTTCTCTGTTATTTAGAAAACAAGATTTCAGTAGTAGAGTGATGAAAGAAGCTGGCATTGAACAGAAGCATCTGCATGTTTCTGTAGAAATTTTGACATCTGTGCTTTGCTTCCATCCTTCTCAGCAAATGTTCCTATTTGCTGAAAAGGTGATTATAAGCAGCTAGGAAGAGAGAACAAAATAGTTGATAAGAATAGTAGTGCTCCAGCTGAGGGGGGGTGTACCTCCTACAAGTTGGTACTACGTTTCACTGGAAAGCTGCCTGGCAGAAAAGAACCTGGGGGTGTTGGTTGATAGCTGGCTGAACATGAGTCAGCAGTGTGCCCAGGTGGTCAAGAAGGCCAGTGGCACCTGTAGTAGTTTAGCCCTGGCTGGAGGCCAGATGCCCACCAAAGCTGCTCTATCACTCCCCTTTTCAGCTGGACAGGGGAGAAAGTATTTATTGAGAGGCTTAGGAGTTGAGATAAGGTCAGGGAGAAATCATTTCACAGTTAGTGGCATGGGCAAAACAGACTCAGTACAGAATAAAGGACAGAAAACTCTCTAATTCATTACCCTGCACTGCACACCCAGTGACACCAGAGTCGGGTAATGAGAAGTGTGACCAGACCTTAAAGCACCTCTCCTCACCGCTCCCTTCTTAGCAGGCTTTACTTTAGTCATGATTTCGCTCCCTTCTTCCCCCTCATTGTGGCACTGGGAGGGGCAGGAACTGGGGGTTTCAGTCAGTTCCTCACAAGATGTTCTTGTTAGCTGGGGGGGGCATTCCTCACACCCTTCCCCTGCTGCACTGTGGGGTCCCACCCATGGGAGACAGTCCTCCACGATCTTCTCCACCATGAGTCCTTTCCCATGGGGCTTCAGCTCTTCACCAGCGGCCCCAGTGTGGGTCACTGCTATAGGGTGCAGTCACAAATCACAGAATGTCTCTCAGGCCCAGACTGCTGCAGCCTGGTCCCCCCATGGAGTCACAAACCTGCCCCCGCAGCAAACCTGCTCTGGTGCGGATCTCTTTCTCATCTCTGTGTCTCTGTCTCTCTCCACGGGCTGCAAGTGCTGGCAGAGGCTTGCCTCAAGGTGGGTTACAGCATCTTCTGTATGTCTCCACCTACTCCAGTGTGGGGCCTCTCCATGGGCTGCAGGTGGGTTTTCTGTTCCCTGTCATTATCCATGGGCTGTAGGGGGACACCCGTTCCACTATGGGCTTCTCCACAGGCTTCAGGGGCATCTTTCTCTCTGCCACCTGGGGCACCTTCTCCCCCCCTCCCCTGGCCTTGGTGTCTGCACAGTTCCTTACATCTCACTTGGAACGGGCTGCTCAGAGAGGTGGTGGAGACACCATCCCCTGGAGGGATTAAAAAAAAAAATGTAGCCAGGGTATGGTTTAGTTGACATGGTGGTATTGGACAGGTGGATTTTATGATCTTGGTGGTCTTTTCAAACCTTAGAGGTTCAAGAATTCTTCATTTCAGTTTCTTCCTACGCTGACTGCTTTGAGAAATAGAACCCAAAAAACCTGGTATGATGGTAATTTTTGGTTTTGTACAGGAAAAGATATTTTTTTTCAATTTCTCATTTGAATGTGTCTGCTCATTTAAACTTAAATAAGAGTTCAAGCACTATGTGTGTCTGCCGAAATAATATACAGTGCTTTTGCTTTTTCATAGTGGCTTCTTAGGCTGATTGAGTTATTGTGAACAGACACATAGTGCTAATTCTTTGGCTAGGCTATGGTGCCATGGTTATGTTGAGATTAGCTGAGTTACCATCCCTGGATGTGTTTAAAAGACAGGCAGATGAGGAACTTAGGGATATGTTTTTTAGCATAGGATGGGAACAGTTGGACATGATGATCTTAAAGGTCTTTTCCAATCTTGTAATTCTGCGATTCTGTTCTATCCTAGGGTATTTTTACCTATTTGCCCTGATTTCAGAGTACATGATAGTGCTATGACTCCCTGAGAAATGCTGCTTTTAGAACTATTACTGTAAAGTAATTACATGTTCAAGATTGATAAAGGAGCATGTGGTCACAATGTAATACGTCATTTCCAGTTAATAACTATCCTTAATTGTTTAAGAATGAAATGCTATGTCTGCCCTTAAATGTTTAATCAGGAAAGGAAAATCCTCTCTGCCAGTTTTGGTGTGCACAGTGTCTGTCAAAGGCAGAAGAACCACATCTCTAGAGATGAAACCTAAAACATCACACTGGCCCCTTGTTTTTAAAGGCCAAATTCTCCTCACCCATTGGTATGTAGATAGTACTTGTATCCCCCCTCATTGTGCAGGTAGGGTTCATAGGAGAAGTCAAGGAGAATTACAGCCTTGTGCTTAGCAGAGGGCAGATAGATAGAACTATTATAGGCTTGGTTTGGGGGAGTGGAGCTAAAGGCTGACATCTCTGAGTGATGGCCAGCAAAGCAAGAGGCATGGCTGTGTGGCAAAAGTCACCTGCACCCCTCCAATAACTGGAAACCCCTGTGTGCCTGAAAACCCTTTGTGGACTCTGCGCTTAAAAGAAAGGTGGTACTGCATATTATAATCCATTGTAAAGCTGGTTTTGTCATTGAATATTTGTGGGAGCCTGGGGAGTTCTTTTGGTATGTTTGTCTAATATGTTTGGTATGTTTGTCTGTTTCACCTTCCTTTCTTCTCTGTCACCAGCGTATTAAGAGAAACTAAGGCTACAATTTCACTTGAAGAGAAATTAGGAAACCAACATACAACAAGGAACTCTTAATTTTCTGTACTGTATAGAAATATAATTTCCTTTCACATAGAAGCTATTTCAGAGGATAGAGAAATACACCACCAAAAATGCTAATATTGTACTGTCATGTAAAGGAGATGGGGAGGAGAATCATCATCATCATGCCGCCAATGCCCAAATGCAAGTGCTCACCACATGCAGAAGGAAAGAAAGTACAGCAACACAATGCCCAGTCTGTTTCCAGGCAGCAGTCCCACTTCATGCTTAACTTTCAAGTTATATAGGGACCATAATGTTATATGGTATGGAGTGGGTTTTGGGCAGTCTGGGTCAGCTGTCCTGGCTGTGTCCCCTCCCAACTCCTTGTGCACTTGAACTTTGAGAACTTGAAAAATCCTTGATTTGTGGTAGTCACCACAACTGCCTAACAACAACTAAAAACACCAGTGTGTTACCAACATTATTCTCATCTTAAATCCCAAATACAGTGCTATACCAGCTACTAGAAAGAAAACTAACTCTATCTCAGCCAAAACCAGGACATGTATTTATTGTTTTGCTACCAATATTATTAGACTATTTATAGCACATTAGACTATTTATAGCACATCTTTCTAGTTCAGTTGATGAAATGTGCATGTACACAATACTTCATTTGATGTTTTGACTTGAGAGAATTGAGATCTCTCACACTTTTGCAGTCTGCACAATGCTGTTTTCATGAGAAAAATATTTTTTGCTGCTGCTTTTGAGATAGAAATGGATATTAGGAAGTTCTGTGTATTTAAAAAACTGAGAAAATGGAATCAGGCAGTGAAATCCTGACTGTTCCCTAACATAAGACAGCTGAAAGACTGACTGGTTGGTATATACAAATTTTTTTTCATATGCTCTCTCCTCACTCTTTAGTCAAAAGTTTTTCTCTTAGTAATGCACAGGGCTTTTGCAAAACATTTTTTAAAAAGCCCAATACTTCTGTAAACTTCTTCAAGAAAGAAATTGAATCAGGTTAATGTAATCTTGTTTGCTGACATTGAAATGTGAAGTCAGTTATTTTAAATGCTGATATACATTATTGAGGGAAAATATTCCTTCTTTTTTTTTCCTGGTTTGCCATGATTTATCTTTTAACTGGAAACACAGCAAAGTTTAATAGCCTAATTTGCTATAAATAAACTTTGAGTCTGTAAACTTCAGCATATATAATCAGAGCAATCCAGTTTGGTAAAAATGTTGTTACAGCATGCTGAGAAATTTCTGGAAGAGGTATAAAATACTGTTCAGTCCTAAGAAGCATCTTTCAGGGTGGGTCATTGTACATTAATGACTCCTGGGAAAACAATGCTATTCTGGTGAGGAAGGGGTTTTGAAACCATCAAATAATCTTTATGAATTACTGTGTTTTATATAAAAGTACTATTCCATTGCTGGTTTGGCATGGACTTCATCATATTTTATGAATGTATAGAAGTGGTGCCTGGATATTTTATTCTTCTTTCTTCAAAGCTGTGGTAGAACTGCTTTTATGGGATGCTGAATTTGTGTGCTATTTTATATCTTACAGCCTGAGGAGCTACTCCTGTGTATGCTTAGTAAGCTTTATAGCATCTTTGCTCCCTGTAAAACCAGTGAAATTACTTTTTTACTCATTCTGGAAAGCAGGAAAATATTCTTCACTTTGTTGTTGGTATATTGCTGCATAGTCACAAGTCATGTTGAGATGCAATTCAGCAATTAAATACCATAATAATTTGATTCAAGTATAATTGTGTGTGCTGGATCAGTAGCTCCCAGGTATTGTGCTGAATACATTGAAGATTTATCCTTTGACAGGTGCCGGAGACAAAATCCTTTTTTGAATGTAGAAGGTGAGTTAGAGTTATCTAAATGCATGACACACCTATCTTTCTGTACTTCCATCTGAAGCAATTCCTGCACAGTGTTTTTGAAAATGAGTAAATTAGATTTTCAAAGTATGGAAGAAATTGTAATGTGAGGGTTTTTTAGATGAAGTGTATGCAATTTGATTTCAAAGAGGAAGGTAATTTAAATAATGAGTACTGATCTGGTTGCTGAGAAGTCTGTTTTCAGGAGTCTGTATTCACAGTATTTTTCTGGTACTTCTAAACTTGAATCTTCCTTTGACCAGGTAATGTAGTCTTCTGGGATTTGTCCTAAAGTAGGATTTGAGATGTCTTCCAGCTCACATTTGTCCTCAAATATGTTTATTTCTATTTGGTCCTTGTCGTAAGTTCAGGTGATGCATCTTCTTCCTCATAGCTATACCTCTGAAGCTCTAGATCCTTCATTCTCCACTTTTTAACAGGCAAGGGCTCCAACATGTTACCACACACACTATTTTTATTTCAGAGATGTTGTTTGATGCATTTTTACCCTAAGATGATAACAGAGTGTGTGTATAGTGTGTGTTAATTTTTGTGGGGTTGTTTTTATAGTACAGAGCTTAGTTCTTGTGTTTTCTGTTGAGCTTCTTTTGGTTTGTGCTACAGTGAAAGCAAGTGCCTGCTTACACCACAACAGCTTTTCTTCTGCTGTAGCAGATTTAATTGAGTCAGACAAATAAATGAAATTCAGAGCAGGAGGTCTCCATGCAAAGAGTCTTGTGGCAAGTGTAGTAACCTCATATGCAATACGAGGAAGCGAATAATCTTTCTTCAATAGCTGGAATAGGTAAACAGATACATTAATTTGTTTCTCAGGTTTTGTCTTGCTGTCTTCATTTGTACGTGTTGTCCAATCTTATGTATCCACCTGTGACAAAAGCCAGCAGTGAGTGACACATGCACTGACTGTATCTATATTTGGAATAAGAATTTTTAACAAACTGACCCTGCAAAATACCCCCGGCTGCATAGCATCTGGTAGAATGTTCATCTGTGTTTACAGGTGCACTACAATGTTGGCAAAAACCTGGCTGACAAAGGAAATCAAAGTGCTGCAATCAAATACTACAGGGAAGCTGTAAGGTATTAGGAATTTTTCTGCTTAAATGAACTATCCTAAAATTGCTTCAATGTTTAACGTGAATAAAGGGCTTTGGTATTCATTTTCATGATCTGCAGCATTGCAGTGCTAGCAATTTGCATATAGTAATGCATGTCCCATACATAATAATCACCTCTTACATTTTAAATTTTAGGTTGAATCCTAAATACGTACATGCCATGAACAACCTTGGAAATATTCTGAAAGAAAGGAATGAGCTCCAAGAAGCAGAGGAGTTGCTGTCACTAGCTGTTCAAATACAGTATGTTTAAAACAATGCTAAGCAGTGTTTTGCACCAACTGAGCAGAAATGATACAACAGGAACTTGTGTTCCAAATACTCAATTGTCCTCTCTGTTTTTGGTTTTTTTTTTTGTGCCCAGACCTGATTTTGCTGCTGCATGGATGAATCTAGGAATAGTACAGAACAGTTTAAGAAGGTTTGAAGAGGCAGAGCAAAGCTACTGGACAGCAATTAAACACAGGAAAAAATATCCAGATTGTTACTACAATTTGGGGCGGTTGGTAAGTGCTTTTGAATAAATGATAACTATGACAGGAATCTCTGTGGGTATAAATATATCGTTCCACTGTACCATTAAGTGCTGATAGTTACTCCAGTTTGTTAGATTTGGGTGATTTCATATTTTCAGTAGCTTTTCCTATTGCTTTCCCAGTATTCTTCCTTCCATGCAACCTTTGCTGGTCCTGGTTTTTCACAGAAAGAGGTATAAACCAAAACATAGATTGTGGTCTTATGTTCAAAAGATGGTATTAATCATTTCCCAATATTAGACTGTTCTGCTGGCATTAGAATATTGTTTGGTAGTAGAACTATGCCCAAAAATTCCATTTAGATTCTTGGAAATGTTTCTGTTAAATAGCTACTTATTCTTTTGTCTAGTTTTCTAAACTGTATGTTGATTTTCCTCCCTCTCCTATTGGTACATGCATATTTGAAAACAAGCCTGGGTCCCAGAGAAAAGCAGGGTAAAATTAACAAACAGCACTACATTTTCCATACTACCCTAATATTCTTTTTACATTTCTTATTTTTGTCCATAAAAATAAGCTCTACTGGAGTGGAATGAACTTTTAACAACTCTTTGGTGTCTGTAGTGCATGATAGCAAAGTAAAGCAAATTGAGGTGACATTACTGAGTTTTTCTGTCTTTTTAGTATGCAGATTTGAATCGCCATATAGATGCATTGAATGCATGGAGGAATGCTACAGTTCTGAAACCAGAGCATAGTTTGGCTTGGAACAATATGATTATATTGCTTGATAACACAGGTATAAATCCATTTGAATGTTTTAATGAATAAATCAGTGTCTTGCAAAACTTAAAAGTTTTATCTGTATTTGTCTACATGGAGTTATGTCTCTTCTTTGGCTACCCAGACACTCTAAATATTAGAATACCTTCTGACTCAGTGGCTTTACAGCATCACTCGAAATCCAGCCCATACATTGAATTTCTGATCCTTATTTGAATTCCCATCATTGTGAAAGACTATTTGTCTTATAGACCCAACTTCAGAACTTTTGAATCTTTGCTTTATTGTCCTTCTGAAAGTGTTATCTGTTGAAAACAAAATGGAGATTTTCTGTTGTCTTTTTCTGCAGGGTTGTACATTTGTGTGTGATACTGGGCTTGCTTAGAAAATGCATATCATCAGCTATTTATACCATATGTGTGCTTGCAGCATGAAAAGTAATTAATAAGACTGTGTTAAAAGATGCCTTCTGTTTTTTTACTGCTTGGGCTTCCAGGCAATCTAGCTCAAGCAGAAGCAGTTGGAAGAGAGGCCCTGGAATTAATACCTAATGATCATTCCCTCATGTTTTCATTGGCAAATGTACTGGGGAAATCGCAAAAATATAAGGTAGGTAACTAGAACTTTGGGTGTTGGTTTTATTTTACCTTGGAGGGGGTGGTTCCCTGTCTAAACTCTGTGTAAGTTTCTGTAGAAAGTGTTTGAAGACTGACTCAGATAATCAGGTTTCAGTGCCCATTTCTATCAGTGTTGCTGCGTGATTCTGGCCTAAGTACATCCGGCCTTATTTTAGAGGCCTGTGTTAGGAATGTTGCTGCCCTGAACTGGGTTAGAGGAGAGAAATAGGCTCTTAAGCACACTAGAGGGCAGTTAGGGCCTTGTATTGCTTCACTGCCGACAGAGCAAGCCTGCTGTGATTTAGAGGGTTTGGTTCAGGACCTAAAATTGGATGTGATAGTCCTTGTGCTCTTCATAGGCGAAGGAGCAAGGTTTCCCATTGCCCCGTAGGAATTCCAGCCTCTTTGCCTCAGGCGCTATCTAAACTAGTGACATTAAAGACTGAGGATGGGATGGCTGGGTAATCCCAGAATATTGTGAGGAAAAAATCCATACATTGAGCAGTGTATGGAACTTTCTCTTGGAGGCAGTGGACCAGCCTGGGAGTGGTACCTCAGCCTTAGCTTACTTCCCTTTACAAGCAGTAAATGTAATGGAACCGATGGAAAACGAGTCATTTTCCAAAAGGAAATGTATGAGCTGACAGAGAATAAATCATTCACAGTTAATGTATTTATTTAAGTGACTCCATAGTCACTGATTTATGTATGTGATAGGGAGAAATTAATAACCAAAGACATTTTTGGTGTTCCTCAGAAAAAAACCATCATTTACTGAACTATGGCTTTGGGGAGTTTTGATGGCTTTTTGACAGTGATAATGTTAGCTACACTGAAGGAACATCCTCAGTTTATGCAAAGTAAGAAGATTTTATGATGTTAAACTTCTCAGAATAAATACATTTTTCCATCAATTACTTAAATTTCTACAATCCTGTTCAGCTGTGGAGTTGTGACCTGTCCATGTGTGAAGCCATGGCCTGTGACAACCCAGTACTTTCAGGTTGTTACTTTCATTTTGGTTAGTGATGGCATTAGACACCACACACACATCTCCCTCACCCATTACTGTTTCTCTAGGCTGGCTGGGGTGTTTTTCTGTACATTCTCTTCTCTCTACCTGACACTGTTATGAAATATATATTTTAGATTAACAAAGTTCTAGAGAGATACAAATTAACATCCAGAATGTATAAGGGATAAGATTATGGAGGAGGTAATTGCTAGGATTATTTTTGTGAGTCATGACTGTGAAAGAATAGAAGATCGTGTAGTTATTCATCAAGAAGAATATGCAGCATGACAGTATAAAGAGCATCTATAATGAAGTAAGTAGAAAGAATGAGTTGAAAATAAGCTAGAAAACTTTTTCTGCTGTAGGAGAAACAAATCTGTCTTAGTGAATTTCAAAAATAAAGAAGGAGGTAGTGGTAAGGGCTGTTCTTCAGGGTGTTGTACTGGGATCAGTGCGGTTTAACATCTGTGTTGGTGACGTGAACAATGGGATTGAGAGCACCCTCGGCAAGCTTGCTGACAACACCAAGCTGTGTGGTGTAGTCAGCATGCTGGAGGGAAGGGATGCCATCCAGGGGGACCTTGACAGGCTTGAGAGGTGGGACTGAACCGCTTGAAGTTCAACATGGCCATGTGCAATGTGGTTCAACATGACCCATGCCCTGCACGTGGGTTGAGGCAATCCCAAACCCAGCTGCAGGCTGGGTGAAGAATGGATTGAGAACAGCACTGAGGAGAAGGACTTGTGTACTTGCAGCCCAGAAAGTCAACCGTATCCCTTGCAACACCACCAGACTTGCCAGGTGTTTGTCTCAGTATGTTTCCCAGGTGACTGAGTTAGAATCATAGAATAATTTTGACCAGATGAGAAGTCCAAAGGTCATCTAGTCCAAACCAGGGCCATCTCCAGTTGAATTTTGAACATATCTACAGATAAAGATTGTAAAACCTCTCTGGACAGCATCTTCTAGTGCTTGACCAACCTTATGACTTAAAAAAACCAACAACAAACAAAAAGTTGTTTCCTTTTACCTGATTGGAATTTCCCATGTGCCAGCTTGCATCCATTGTGTCTCATCCCACCTTACAAGACTTGTGAGAAGAGTTTGTCTGTCTTCTCTGTCTCATCTGATCAGGTACTTGTAGACAGCAATAAGGTCTCACTTTCATCTTCTCTGCTGAAGGCTGAAAAGATGGAGGTCTTTCAGCTGCTCCAGCCCCCAGCCATCTTGGTGGCTCTCTGCTGGACTTAGTAAAGTATGTCCATGTCTATCATGTAATGGAGAGCCCCAACCTGAACACATACTCCAGATGTGGTCTCACAGGTGCTAAATACAGGAGGATTACTTCACCGGACCTGATGGTTGTATTTCCACTTAGTACAGCCCAGGATGTGATTGGTCATCTTTCCTGTGAGGGAAAAGCTGGTGACTTTTATTCAATTTGCTGCCTGCCCAGCCCACCAGAGCTGTTGCTGTAGAGCTGTTGTTTAGACAGTCACCCCTCCAGCCTGTACTTTTGCATGGGGTTATCCCATCCCAGATACAGGACTTTGCACTCACTGTCGTTTAAATTCATGAGATTCCTGCAGTCCAGTCCTAGTCAACATTTTCATTAATGATCTGGATGATGAGGCAGAGCGCACCCTCAAGAAGTCTGCAGATGACACAAAACTGGGAGGAGTGTTTTGATAGGCCAGAGGGTCACAATGGCATCCAGAGGGACCTTGACAGGCTGGAGAAATGGACTGGTAGGAACCTCATCAGGTTCAACAAGGCAAACT
Source organism: Zapornia atra (assembly GCA_013400835.1). NCBI lineage: Eukaryota > Metazoa > Chordata > Aves > Gruiformes > Rallidae > Zapornia > Zapornia atra. The sequence continues at coordinate 105,493 of VZTU01004375.1, read as the reverse complement.
GCAAAACCCTGCACCTGGTGAGGAATAACCCCAGGCACTGGGACATGCTGGGGGCCACTCAGCTGGGAAGCAGCTTGGCAGAAAAGCACCTGGGGGTCCTGGTGGACACCAAGTTGAACATGAGCCAGGAATGTGCCCTTGTGGCAAAGAAGACTCTGTGTTACCAGCAGGTTGAAAGACGTGATCCTTCTCTACTGGTGAGGCAACACCTGGAGTCCTGTGTCCAGTTCCCAGAGAGCCATGGACATACTAGAGAGTGTCCAGCAAGTGGTCATGGAAATGTAGAAGAGACTGGAGCATCTTTCCTATGGGGAAAGGTTGACAGAGCAGGGTCTGTTTAGCCTGGAGAAGTCTCCAGGGGGCAAGGATGTCAATGTATATAAATACTTCAAGGTGCAAAGAGGATGGAGGCAGGCTATTGTCAGCGGTGCTGAGTGGCAGGACAAGAAGCAATGGGCCCAAACCAAAACATAGGAAGTTCCTTTGGAACAGGTTTTTTACTGTGACTGGCAGCAGTTGTCCAGAGAGATTGTGGAGTCTCCATCCTTGGAGATTTTGACTGGAGATGGTCCTGAGCAGCTGGACCTGCTTGAGCAGGGAGTTTGGACCAGATGACCTCCAGAGGCCCATTCAGTCCTCAACCATTCTTTGATTCCTGCTAGTCCATTGCTCTGGCCTGTCCAGGTCCTGCTGAATAGCAACTCTCCCCTCAGTGTATTAACCAGTCCTTCCTCTTACATAGTACCTGTAGTTTTTGGAAGTGTATCCAATCCTATCATCCAAAATGTTAAGGAAGATGCTAAATAGTGTGGGTTTCAAAGAGACCAGTGCATCCAGGAACATTTAATAGTCTGGGTATAAGAATGCTGGAGCTTCTGTTTATGCTAGGAAAAATCAATGCTAAATAAAACTTGTACTATGGAGTCATCTATTCCCCAAATTCCCAGACAAATGGTTCCCTTGTTCACTCCTATCCAAGAAACAGGATGTCCTGCAAAAGGATTTAAGAACCTCAGGGTTTGTAATTTCCTTGACACGAGAAGATGAAGGCACCTTCTGCATCAGAGTCTGGCTTTTGAGTGACAGCCTCAGCTGTGCTAAGGAATGCTTTGAAAGGAGCTTGTAGTTTGGGTTTGAGTTTGGACATACTGGGAAGCTCTTAAGTCATTCAACGTTGAGTGACTCAATCTTGACATCAGAAATTTCTTGTCCCCTGAGGGACCTTTACAGAGACTCATTTCATGCTTCACATGAGAAGATGCTGGAACCAAAAATCTGGCTGACAGGTTTTCTTTTCCAGTAGAGCCCATGTTGTGCTTTGTGGATATAAGCAATAAAAGCTTAGCACAAAGGAAAAGCCTTTTCCCCAGGTTCTTGTTCTTGCATACCTCAGACAGCAAGTATGTGTATTCAGAGCAAGCCTAGCACACTGAGGTAATTTTATCTTTGGGTCATTTGCATTGGAACTGAATGGGCAAATTTCCCTGAAACACAGCACAGCGTGGAGATCTGTGTAAAATTTGGTCTCTAAAATACCTATACTTCAGCACAGGTGAGTAAACACGCTGCACTTGGATGGGGGGAGGGACATGGTGCATCTTTCTAAACTTCTGCAGGAAATATTCTCTGGAACAAAAGTACATTAGCAGCTAGTTTGGGGAAAATAAAGTGTATTTGAGCTAGAGAACAAATTTAGCACTAAATTGTTATCTGAATATTTGATATGGGAGCTCAGTTGTTTTTTAAGTGTTAAGATATCAACAGTCCTAAGAATACACACCACGAGTGGGAATAGGAAAAGATCCCTTGTGAGGAATATTTTAGTTGGCTTGGTCTTTTTTAAGTAACAGGCACCCAGCTGCTCTCCATTGAGAACCATGTTGAAACATCTGTTTGAAAAGGGAATTGCTCCCATTTTAAATGCTAAAAGCTGTTTTAAAGGGAAAGGTGTCTAAATACTGAATTATATTATCCTTAACTTATTTGAAGAAGTAAGAAGAACTTCAGTAGATAATGTTTGAAAATATAACTATTTTTAAAAAGTAAAAAACAAAGGATTTAAGGAAACTGCTTTGCAAGCTTCACTAGTGCTTAATAGCTCTCTGATAAAACAACAGCAGCCAGTGAAAGCAAGGTACTTATTTGTAGCATCATTACTGATTTCCGGAGGTTTTAGCCACCTGAGCTGCAGGCTCACTGAGACTTAAGGTATGAAAAGATTTTCATATTCTACATATATGGTACTATCCTATAGATATGGCATCGTTTGGGAGGGTTTTATGTGGGTAAATTTTACATTACTTTATGTATCACAAGAGTAGACTGTCCTGTTGACTTGTTCTTCTAAATTATTCAGGAATCTGAAGCTTTGTTCCTCAAGGCAATTAAAGCCAATCCAAATGCTGCCAGTTATCATGGTAATTTGGGTAAGAGTCTTTCTAACTCTTATCAGCTGTATTGTTTGTTTGCTTCATATTCATTGTGTTTAAAAAGAAAAAGCAAAAGCAATCTTTTGAGCCTTCTTCCTGCTGGGCAGATTTCTCTTTTACTTCCTAAAAAAACCTGCCAGCCAGAAGAACAGGGCACTAAACCAGAAAAGCTGTCACACGGTATGACAGATCAAGAGGGCTGCACAATCCAGCCCAGAGGTAGCTGCACTCCAGCGTCTGCAAATTGGTTCATTTATGCTACGCCTGTAACCCGCAATGAGCTCACCAGATAAGAGCTGCCATTTATGGCTGCAATGTAATTCATTCCTTCATCATTCCCATGCCAGTTCTGCTCCCAGGCTTTGCTCCTGCATTTGGCAACAGAACAAGCAGCTACTGTGCCACCAGCCAGAGAGAGACCCTCACTGGAAACAAATGCTTTAATGTTGTTTTCTAAGTGATTGGCAAGATTGCACATTATTCAACAATATTGCTAATGAAATTCCTCCTTGATGTTCCAGCTGTGCTTTATCATCGCTGGGGAAATCTTGACTTGGCAAAGAAGCACTATGAAGTCTCTCTGAAGCTTGATCCTATGGCACCTGGGACCAAGGAAAACTACAACCTCTTAAGAAGGAAACTGGAGCAACTGCAAAAGAAAGGCGGTCCCTGATGTTTCTTTTCAGGGTGTCCGTGCATGCTGTTGACATGGGCGTTTCGGCCGTGTAAAGGATCCAGTCATCATTTCTCAAAACTAATACCACCACCAGCACTGCACACTTGAATGTCCAGTTACGCCCTCCTACAGATCCTAACATTTCAGCTGCAGTGTGAGGGATCATCTTATTTTTACTCTTGAACTGCTTTTAAAGTCCCTTAGAACATTTTTATAGGTATATGAAAGCAATGCAGAAGGAATTTCACAGCTTTCACTTGTAATTTGATATCTTCACCTGACTTTTTAGTAGCAGGATGAATATCAGGAGGCAGTTTTATTTCTGAAAGTGATTCTTTTAAAAAGTGCAATTTCCTGTTTAAATCCTGATCTTTTCAAGCGTGAAGAATATCTGTCCACTTTGGGTTTATTACTGCCTTCTACTGCCAGTCCTGCAGAGCCAGTGGAAGAATGGATTCGCTCCAGCACATCAGTCTACTCGTGTAATTTGGGTTATGCCCTTGTTCCAATTTGTGGCTCCACCCTTTAAAGTGTTGGATTTATCCAGGAGTGAATGAGGACAAGGATTTGCCCGTGAACGTTTGTCAGGCAGCGTACTGCTGAGGTGTGCTTGAGTAGAGGAAACACTCTTAGATGAAGAAGGAGATTTTAGCAAGCAGCAAAGGGAAAAGAAGTGTGAGGTGACAGAGGAGTCAGCTGGAGTTTCTGTTCTTGAAGGCAGCCTCATCTGGCATTGACAACTCGGGCAACAAGTCAGGATTGCTTTAGCTCCTGCTATAGGTCAGTGGTCTAAGGACAGTATAGCGTCTGCAGGAGCTAATTCCTGTCGTCTCAGGCATTTCAGTCCTTCCTGGTAGAGGACGTTACACCTTTCAGATCCTATGTTGTTGGTGAATCAGGAGAGAATTTCTGTTAAAAAGTAACTAGGTAGAGCTGACCTTGGCTGTTGATGAATTATATGGAAGGAACCAGGATCACCTTTGTCTCTGGTGGGTTGTGCATTTGCTGAAGTGCCAGTTCAATAAGCATAGCTGTTAATGTGTAAACTGATCACATGGAGGCAGGATGATTCGGAGATGGTACGCGTTGATACAGTGCCACTTTTCAAACTGTGCTATGCTTTAATATATATTTAAACTCTGGCTATCCAGAGGTGTTTGTCTTGTGCTAATATTTGCATTCCTGCTTCAGGAAGTAGTCACATGTCTATTTATTTGTTGTGGGTTGGGTTTTTTTTTCCTTTAAGATTGGAAGATTGCTATTGTATCTAAAATCTGGTGAGCTTTACCTCTTTTCATATTCCTTTTTCCTTTCCCTCTGTCCCCCCTCGTAGGAAAAAAGAGTTATCAATCAGTATTTGCAGCTTTGCTAATTTGTCCAATGATTATTGTATAGAGATTGTGGAATGTTCTTCATACACAACTCACCCTTGTGTGGAACCATTTAAAGTGTAGAGGAGGAATGCCTGCTGTAGGACAGCGTGTTGTGTGACCTTGCCATCTGACCACCATCTAACCATTCTACATCTACACTGTGTTTTGAACGTGGGCTGCTTTTAGATTATAAAGTTTCTTGGAAATGACAGCTGTTCTTGAAAGGTGTTTCAAAAGCCAAGTGTGGCTGCAGAGCACATCACAGTACTGCAGAGCTACCAAAGCATCCTCTTGTCAAAGCTACTCTGGGTACTTAGGAGTAGTACAGCTACTTTAATTCAATTTATTCTTGCCAGACTATCTAGCCAGCAAGGCTGCAGCAGTGTGGAGCTGTCAAAAGATTTGATTTTGAACGAATTAATATGCCTATGTTGCATAGTATGTTGCTATACTGATCTTAGTCAAGGTCCCCAAGGCACGTATCTCTGTGGTGCAGTGCTCCTCTCCTGTCTAGTATAGCCTGTTTCTCAGCAAGACAAATTTGTTTATATAGGGTACTAAGATGATACAATTGTTTCCATTTCTGGTTTCTAAACAACATTTTCAGAAACCAGTTTCTGAATATATTTGCAGGGTATAAACATGCTTTTGGTAAGTGTCTGTACTGATCCAGCAGAATGCCACACCAGCATAGCTAGTCATTTCCCAATAACCATGGTTTAGTTGGTACCAACTTTTGTATCTGAAACATGCTGAAATAGGTTCAGTACAAACAGGAGGCTTTTAAGGCTTTCCATAAATAGCCTATTATTCATCAGATACAGAGAGCACTTAGCTACTTCAGTAAGGAGTTGGGATCTGGCTGGATGAGCTAGTTTATAGCAGAAGATAAATGTGTTTAATATGATCAGGTCTTTTCTGTATATCTGGAATATGACATACTGAGTTTAAATTATTATTCTCATCATGAAGTTCACGCATATAGTTTTGCCTGTTGCCTGTCATACTAGCTTTACAGAAATCCACTAGGTCAGTATTCTGTATGGGGTATGGATTCTCTCTAGGTCATTATAAACCAAAGTTGTTGTGGGAGTTCCTCTGGGGAAGTCAGTTTGTCCTTCTGCTCAGGAGTCTTAGATGGAAGAGACATGCCAATAAATTGGGTGTTTTGTTGGTATCTGAAAATGGTTTTTACTCTTCAATGCAGATAACATGATTTTTTCTGTATTAGTTTTCTGACAACCTGTGTGTATTTTTGTGAAGGTTTATTTGTTTTATATCATTTTCACTGCTATAGAAATTCAATGTGATTTACTTGTATGACGGTAATAAGAAGGATGCACATGTCTGACTGTAATGTTGAGGCAGAATGGAGTTCAGAAGAAGCAACAAACAAGACTTTTTTTAATAAAAAATTCCTTAAGACTTTAAAGAATGCTAAATTTTTTTTTCAGAAATATTTTGAGAGTGCAAATAATACAGTGAGTTTTATTAAAGTGGTTGTCATGTTAACCTTTTGCTTGTTTTTTTCATACCTCATAACTGGCTCCTGGAATAGTGCAAAACACACAACCTGGAAGAGAGAGCAGTGAAGAAAAAGTGGATTTATATGTAACTGTTGATACAAACATTCCCTGTCTTTCCAGTGTGCTGGACTTTTTCCCCATGTTACCTTTCCACCATTGCTCATTGCAGAAGATTAAAGTTTCCTTCTTATCAGCTGGCCTCCTGATTTCACCTCAGTAGTGCAAGTAAGAAACCTGGATACTTTTTATTTTGCCCCCTCCCCAAAGAGAGCTTGTTCTCAGGAGGGAAATACAGAATGAGTCAATGCATACAGGGGAGTCACAGAAATAGTCACAACTGCTATGGATGACAGTCTCTTTTCACCAAAGACATTGAAGGGAGTTCTCTGATTGTATGTTTCTCTCGTCTTTAGAGCAATGCCATGTACATGAAGTTTCTTATTTAATTTCATGCTTTGGATTTAGAGATGTGGGTTGTGTGTGTTTATGACTGCTCAGAAATAATAAAAAACCAACTTCAATACTTTTGAATGGTTTGTAAAAATACTGGGCCTAGTCACTGGGAACTTGTTTACTTCGTGTCTGAAATGCCTGCATCTGAGCTATTCATCCTACTTTCTCAGTGTAGTCACTGGGGTAAAAAACCCAGGAAATCTGAAATGGGATTCATCCCCCAAGGAAAGCATCCTCAGGATCCAAGGTGTCATGTACTTGAAGAAGGCATTTCTTTTCACTAGCTTCAAAGGCTGAAGTTAGTGATCACTACGGTGGTCAGCTCAAATGTATGAAGAAAATCTCACTGCTGCTTTCAGTTGAAGTAATCCAGTCCCGTACACCTCTCTAGCATTCTCATACATTATTTTCCTCCAGAAGGTTACACGAGTGTCATTGAAGGAGATTGGTAGGTATGTGCCAGGAGAGGCAAGAGTTCTAGTAGCTGGATGAGGGAATGGGATGAGACCAATTAAGAGAGCTTTCTGCAGATAGTTAAATGTATATGGCTGTTAAAGCACCTCCCTTACCTATGGAAAAAGAACACTTGGGTCCAGTTCAGTCCGTTGTTAGCTTGTCTGTGATCACAGTGGTAACAACTTATTATTAAATTGACTTTTGGTGTCCTTCACTTTCTTTTAAAAGCAGTCTAAAGCAACTGTAAATTTGCAAAGGTGGGAATTTCTTTTCCTTAAATTGCAGTTTCTGTTTCGAGCTGTAACTGTTAGAATGTTAAATGTGATAGCATAGCCCATTTCTATATGGTGGGGGTTTTTTTAGTTTAAATATCTTAACATTTATTTGCTGGTTCCTGCTTGCATTCTATACATCATGTGAGCATATAGGTACGTTGACATCCATACCATGCCATGCAGTTTCCCACGTGATTCTTGACTCGGTCCTTTCCACTGCTCTTGATGTGTCTCTACCAACTGTGTTCATGGGAGGCATGTTCAATCCAAGAAGACTTAAAATTTTCTAGGAACCTAAAAAGACTTAAAATTCTCTAGGAGCAGGATCACATGTTTGAGTTTCTGTGACATGAACGCTGAGAGAGCCAAACTTCTGTCATGTACCACCGTGTGCAGCAGGTACCACCGGTAATGGGCAGTGGGCTCTGCTGGGCTCCACGATGGCATGAAGTGGTTGTGTGTAGGTGTAACGTTATAGACACAGCAACTTGGATCCTGTGCTTTAGGGGAAAAGGACCGTACGGCCACTGGGGAGAAGAGGATGTGACTGGAGGACTGATTGTATCAGAAAGCTGCACTGCAGTCTTGTGGCATGGGTGTACGGTGCGTGTCCGTGATGTATTACGTGTCAAGTGGTTCAGGGCTTTTTAAAGTAAGTATTTTTGTTAGGAAAATTCCCTACAGATACTGAAGCTGGTAGCTTGTGATTGCTGAGTTGAACTGTTTTTTAATGTAGTGTTAATCATTTAGACTGCAAACGATACGTTCCGATTTCTTTTCAGCTGAGCAAGAAGTAAATACATTTGTAATGGACACATGTAATAAATCTGCATTTTGCTATCTTTTTGCATAGATTTTAGTTGTGATGATGGTGTTTATTTCTGTAGTAAGTTTTCGATTCAGGGTTCTGTGGTAAGCTAGGGAGGCAATCTAATGGGTGCGGTAGACTGAGGTACTGGGATACACAGGGTAACAGTTCAAAGCCTTGATTCAGGGCAAGTCTATTAAAGCTGGGGGGGGGACGTGGGGGAAACTCGAGAACAGTGATGGAACACCTAATTCAACCTCTGAACCAATACACTACAGAAAGAAAAGCAGAGGATGGTGCCTCAAGCTTTGACACTGCCCTGCTTTAGGGCTGGAGTTAAAATTGTTGAGCACTCATCGGGTAAGAAGGGGATGGATGCACGCCAGCTTTCAACTGACAGGCTAGTCACGGTGGAGAGGCTGAAGCCGGACCCAAACTCGCTGTCCCCAGAGCCAGCCAACAGGATGGTGCTTGGCTGCTCTGGGTAAACAAGTGCTGGCTCATCCAGCATCAGAGCACAGGGGTGTCATGCTCCAGCTCCTCCTACCCGCGCATTTGTCTTGGTACAGGGGTGTTACTGCGTGGCCAAACAAGAGGCTGATCCCCTGGGAGCCGGCTTGAGGGGCCCTTGGCAGGGACTTGGGAAGCTGCCTGAAGAGCCGGTAAACAGGCACTTGGAGCGCTCCCGAGTTTTAAAACTGCTGTTTCAGCACAGCCCAGCTCCCTGCCTTAGCGCAGCCAACGTCGCCGTGCCTTGCGTTAAATCATACGGGCTTTCAGAGAGAGTTCCTTCAGAGCCGAGCTGCTGCCCGAGGTTGCGGTGCTGGACGCCCGTCGGAAGCCCCCGCCGCGGCTGCTGGGGATTTGTTTCCGCTGTTGCCGGTTTTCGGGGAGCGCCGGGCGCCGCACCCCGTACCGCTGCCTTCCGCTGCCCTGCGCTCCGGGCCCGGCCTGCTGCTCCGCCCGGGCTTCCAGCTCCCGGCAAAGCTCGCCCCGTTCCTGTCCCAGCCGGGGCGGCCCGGGAGAACGACCCCAGCTCACCCCACACACACACACACGCTCCTTCCCCTCCTCTCCAGGAGGGCGGGGAGCCCCCGCCCCTGCCCGCCCCGCAGCTCCGCCGCGCCCCGCCCCGCCGCCTACTCCCCAGAGAGGCGCCCCGGGACGGGCAGAAGGAGGCGGCTGCCGGCAGAAGCGAAGGCACCGGCATCGCTGGCGAGTGAGTGCGGGCCGCCGTGGGGTGCGCGCTAGGACCGGCGCCTCCCNCTCCCTCGCGGCCAGTGAGCCGCGCGCGCGGCAGCCGTTGGGCCGCGGCGTTCCCCTGGCGCTGCCTCGCCGCCCGGCCGCGGCCGGGGACGTCGCCTGGCAGAGCGGGGAGCGAGTGGGGGAGGGCAGGCGGCGGAGAAGCGCTGCGCCGGGCCGGAAGGGCCCGCTGGCACCGGCGGGGAGCGTCCTCCGCCGCTTGAACGAGAGCTCCCGCGGCGGACTCGGTGCTGCCTATTCCCCCGCCGGGGCGTGTCAGGCCTGTGAGGGCCCAGCAGCGTGCCTCGGCGTGCCGGGGGCCGCTGGAAGGCTGCTGCCGCGGCAGTACAGCGTAGCTCAGGGAGAGCGATCCGGAGCCCTGAGCTTGAAACGGTGCCGATGGGCCCAGGTAACGAGCACCTCGCGTTCCCTTGGTGTTAGGGCGGCAGTGTGCTTTGCGATCCAGGCGCTCATCTCGGTAGCAGACCTTTGCCCCGGGAGTATAAGTGAAGTAGATTCGAGGAACGAATATCTAAACCAGAGGGAGAACAGAAAGAAATCAGTTGAGATATCATAGATGAAGGGAAGCTGTGGTAGTTGATGCCCACGTCCTTACAAGATAGCACTTTAGGGAATTACCTTTTTTGCCTGCGTGGCTTGGACTAGATTAGGTTGGGTTTGGTGTTTTTTTAATCTCTTTTATCCTGCTGAGGTTAATTTCAGTATCTTTTTAATTCCCCTTTTTTTCCTGGTGTTCTTCTCCATTTTAGAGTTAAGTAAACCTTTTGCTTTGGAGTTAAGGTTCATTTAGCTGTATCTATCTGTGTTAACTCCAGACAATTAACTTCCTCATTTTTTGCTTCAGGGCTTTTTAATTTGCTACTTCTGTAATTTTTGCCGTGGCTTGAAAATACCGAGGTACCAACTGTGACAGAACTGAACCTACAGAGGCACAACTATGAATGTCTCTGCTTAGGACGTATCTCCACGTAGGAGATATGCATGGTTGTTTCATGTAGGCCCCTTTGAAGACCAGACTTGGTTTATATAGTCTCTAGTTTAAGCATCAGGCAATCAACCTGGAAAAGCAATTTCTTTACAGTTAAAGTTGTTTGCTGTGTGACATGAGAGATGCTCTTAAGTTTCTCATGCCTGAATGAAAAAAGAGCCTATTTCCATCTTTCTTCTTCCCCTCCCCCTGAGAAAAGCCTTTAAAACCTAGTCTGTGTCTGTAGTGCTGTCAGCTAGTGCTCTTCTCCTGCCCTTGCTCCATCATAACTGTCAAAGTCATATGAGAGCTAACAAGCCTTGTTACTGAAGGGTCTTACAGCATTCCACTGCTCTCGGTAAATAAAAGCTAACCAGAACAGATGCCTCTGTTACTGCCTGTCTCGAAACATGAATTGTCAAGGGTGTTAACATGTTTTTTACAAAAAAACCCACACTTCCCATGCATTGCTAATGTTTCATACTCTGCACCCTATCGCTGACATACTAACTACTTAATATGTGTGTCATACTTCATTTTGCTTGGGTTCCTGCAGCCTGTGTGCTCCTCACTTTGCAAATTACCATGGTGTTCCACATTGACTTTGCAAGCAACTTTCTTTGAGCTTGTTGATGAGTTTGTTTTGAGTCTGCTGGAATGTCGAACAAAGCTTCCCTCCCAACAGAAGAGATTGGGTCATGGTGTTAATACCTGTTGTGTCATCTGCTCCTTAGAAATTTCCTTTTGGTGACTTCTTTTTATGTGTGATCAGAGTTTTTTTGCCAATTGTTTTCTCAATCGATTCAGGGTAGAAATACCGCTCTGAATGCTTTGCTTACTGCAGTATTTGCTTTTTATCCTTTAGAAAGGATTATCATGTCAGTTCGTGCTTTCCTTCGCTGATTTCTCACATGGAAAGCTCGGTGCCTCTAGAGACAACCAGGGGCACAAACCAGGCCTGGTTTCACACCAGGCATCCTGCTGTCCATCCCACCCACTGAGGCTGAGCACAGCCTCTTCCCTTGACAAAGTGTCATTTGCTGTTGGCTTTAGCCCTGCTCTGAGAGGCAGGCTGGGCTGGGTGACCTTCAAAGGTCCCTTCCGACCAATGTTCCCAACTGTGTCTATAGATTTTCATGACGCCCAGTAGTAGCCCAACTGCCTATTTCAAAGGAAGCTTCCTCTTGAAAATGACTTTCATCTGACTGCTGACATAACCACACGTTTTGCCTGTTCTGCTGTTGTTCCTACAGTTGTGTTTGTGCTTCTTGAGGAACTTTTGGGAACTGAGATTACTTGAGTGCCTGATCTGCGTTTTGAATTTGGGAGTGTAGGCATGGGCACAAAGGTGTAGTCATGAGGGTGAATTAAGAGAATAGCACATTCTGGGGTATGTCATTTGCTCTCTGCTAGCTCCGGCATGCTTTTACTCTCTGATGGATTAGCCAAATTACTTGCTTGTCTAATCATAAGCAGCACTAATAGTTACTGCCTGTCCCAAAACCACTCTTCATTTCACTTTTGGAGCAGTGTACTTTTTTTTTTTCTTTTTTTCCTATTCAAGTCTTGTTGTGTGTTCTAAATGCTCTTTGAACTCAAGCCTGGTCAAATAATTTTCAAATCTCTCTTGATTTAAGTAGAATTGAACATGACAACTTGTATGACATTTTAAGTGATATGAACTGCTTAAGCAGAGCACACTTGCCATGACAGGATGCATTTTCTGTATGAACTGATGCCACCTTTCTTTTTCCTATCCTTTCACAATTTTTTGGGCAGCATTCTGGCAGAGTGGCGTAAGTATTACATAGATAATTCAACAAGAGACAGGGGAAATGGGTGGATGTGGTCATGTCATTGAGTTTGCCTTTTTTGTTCTGTCTCTAAAGAGTATGCTTCATACTTGCTTTTTTTCTTCCAAAAGGAGAACTATTCAAGCAGTAGTAAACCACTTTTCTTAAATTAAAATCTGTACCTAGTTAGAATTTTCTGCTCTTTTTCACTTGAAAAGTTTAATTACATTTTATGGACCATGCCAGATACAGGTCTCTTCGTCACTTCTAAAAACTAACTAATGCTGAAGGGGCACAGACTACACCAGCGTAATGCAACATTCTGTCAATTTACCGTTACAGTGTTTTTCAAGAACGCCCTCACATTTAAGAAGTTTAGCCATTGTAATTTCTTTGTGTCAGCTGTTTGTTCTTAACATCTTGAGAAGACATCTTAAATATCAGTATCTCTCCTGACTGTCTTACAGGACACCTCTTTTCCATTGGGATTACCCATATAACCACCTCCCTCTGCAGTGTTTTGACTGTAATTGCTCATCTCCTTCACAAACAGCCAGAGTTACCATTGTATTGCTGACGTCCTGACTGAAGTTCTTGGCCACACAGAATCAGTTTTTTCTTATCCCTTCCCCAAAGCATTCCATTTTTCCCGCACTGTATGTTGCCACTGTGAAGGAGATCATCCCACCTGCACCAAGCTTCAGCTGTGTGAGAGGATATGTATTAGGACAATACTTCTATTTTAAGTGTACATGCTATCAAATAATACCAGAGTAATTACCAATTTATTTACCTTTTTTCCCTCCACTTACTTTGTCTAGCCTGATAGAGTCCCACAACTTTTATTATAGTATAATTCAGGTTGGAAGGGACCTCATGAGTCTGGTCCAACCTCCTAATTCAAAGCAGACCAGCCTGTTCAGGGCTTTATCCGATGTGCCTTGAAAACCTAGAGGGATGGAGACTACACAGCCCCTCTGGGCAGCTTGCATCAATATTTGCATCATGAAAACCCTTTTCCTCAAAACCTGTTTTGATTGATACCTGTTGTTTCTCCAACTCCCACATGCACTGCTGTGAAGAGCCTCACTGCATCTCCTGGATAACTTCTCATAGCTACGGGAAGACTGCTATTAGGTCACCCCAAAACCATCTCAAGTTGAACAATCCCTGTTTCCTGAGATGCTTTTCACAGAGCAAGTGCTTCTGACCCATGATCTTTATCCATATCTTCCTTCTACTGGGGTGCCCAAACTAGATTGTAGGTAGGTCTCATGAGCATCAAGTAAAGGGAGGTCACTGCTGCCTTCAATCTGCTGGCCATGCTCCTGTCAGTGCAGGGTGCTCACTGTCTTTGCTGCTTTCTTTGTTCATCAAGGTGTATTCATGAGACTGAAGGTAAGGATGTGCTCAGGTAAATCATTATGATGTTACAGAAGACATGGATCCCAGCCAGCATCATCCTGACTGTTGTACTTCACTGCTGGCAGAGTCCTGTCTCTCCAGCAAGCGTCAGGGCTTTAGCTCACCCATTAGTGAGGAAGGAGATGTAGGTGTTTATTTCTCATCATGGGTCTAAAACTGCTTGTGTTTTCCACAAGTCTCAGGAATACTTCTTGGTGTTATGCTACTTTCTGGTAAAGGTATCATGGACAATTTGAGTAGTGTTTTGGAAGGGTCATAGAAAAGACTTCTCTTTTCTCCAAAATACTTTTTGCTATTGATCTGGACTCAATCTTTTCTCTCATATCTCCCCATATCCTGGCTATCAACCTGTAGCTCTGCTGCCGCCTTCTGCATCATAGGGAATACAAGTTGTCTATGTATCTAGTTAAATCTGTCATTTGATACATTCTACCTTCTGGTAGGCAGACCAGTTTGCATGCAGGACTCGAAGTTGGTTCTTTTCTACTGGCATAGTACTTAGAATTGTTTGGCCCTCATCACTGCCCCCTCTCCCATCTGCTTCTTTAGATGACAGGCTTACATTGGAACTGTGAGTTTCGTTTGCAGTTGGTGCAAGAGATTCAGCTCGCACCTCTTTGCATCAACTGGTGAAGCCTACAGACCAGCCTAGCTCTGAACTTTAGGAAATTAAAGCTAAGCAAGGTGAATACTACCCTCTGGTTCACAAGAAGTCATCAGTAGCATTCTTTCTGAATTCTTTTACACTTAACCTGGTGTTTGCTGTTTAATTGTACATTAAACAGGCTACAAGTGTGGTTGCTGAACGTTAGTGCTAAAATCAGTGTTTAATTGTAATTGTGTCTGTGGATTCTGTCCACTGCAACTTCAGCAAATAGCAGTTTGGTTGTTGCTTGGGTCTTGCAATGTGTGAATTTCTCTGGGAATCAAAGGTAACAGGTTAGGTATTGTTTCCCATCAGGAGAGGCATAGTGCTCATATACAGTAATGCTGACAGCTAGAAGGACGATAGAAATAAACCAGTTTTCTTCAAAACGTTGCTGAGAAAAATTATATTGGAAGTGAGGCCGCAAGTAGTGAGTGAGGAATGAGGGTCCTGGTTTGGTTTTGTGTTGGGAAAAATGGTGATTGAGGTGGTTTTCAGTGACATTTAGACCAACTGATGAGCAAAGGATTCAGGTTAGTTGTGATATGAAAGTAAGGCTGTGACAGAATTTCATTAGCTAATAGCTTAATTAGAAGAAATTATGGGTTGTTTTAATGTAGAAGGAAATGGTAAGTAGATAGGCCAAAGTACACAAAGGGCCCTGATTGAAGTTGTAATTCTCTTGTCTTTAACTAATTTTCTTTTTTATTCTTTAAATTAACTCTTTTAATTCTTTTGTTAGCTTTGTCTCTTTTAAGCTAATTTAACTAATTGCGTGACCCGCAATTCACTGCGGGTGCTGGAATAAAACACTTCAGATTCTGGTAGCACATAGCGTGTGCTTCAGGCTTGAAAGGAAGCATTTAAGGCCATTTAATTGTTGATTTAGCATCCATAGTTGCAATTACTGAACTAGAAGTTACAAAATAATTGCTATCACAAGAAAGCAAACTTGCAGACTCAAGTGGTTTGCAAGTCCAGAAGTGTGATTGGAAGATGTTGCTCAGTAAAGTAACTGGTTCAGTGTCAGCATCTTTACAGCTGTTCAGTAAGGGGATATTAGCCCCTTTCTGTGGGATCTCCCTAATTTTAGCTTGTAAAACAGCATGTAATTGCTCTTCCCTTTGCAGTCCATCCCCATGCTGCTAGGCATGAGCCTTCTGTTTGTCCTTCTGTGTAACTTCTGCCTCCCTTTTACGGTGACGTTCTTCTGGCCTCCAGTTTTTATTTATTTTCCTGTGCTCGAGGGGTTACAGGGCTGTACACCAGGGATACACTGAATGAGTCCCAGGACATGCCCTCGCATTTGGATTCACCTGGACCAAGAGGACATTGCCCTACAGCGCCACAACAGGTTCTGGTCAGTGTTTCAGTCTGAGGAAAAGTGGGATTCCTTCATGGCTTTTGTGAAAAGCTTGTGGAAAAGGAAGATAAATGTTAGGAGGGTAGAGAAAGGGATTAAAAACATAGTAACAAGTGGAAGAGAAAATTACTGGATTCAGGTATTTTTTATCGAGATCAGATTTAAGTTTGTAATAGGACTTATGCAGAGGTGAACTGTTATCAGAATACGTGGGTGGAAGAATTGGAGGCAACTGAAGAAAAGAGTTTTAAGCAAGAGCAGTTGGGTACAGATGATCAGATGAGTGCTGGAAAAAAATTACTGCCGTGGCTGCCAGCTGAGATGTGATGGCCTTGGATTTATAGATAGGAGAAGAATATAGACATTAGGTTTCTTTATTCCCCTGACTGCATGCCTGCAGAGGTGCTCAAGGGAGATTGTGGCTTGAAGAGCAATTTAAGCCCAAACTTATTCTGGGCAAAGAAAGATCTGTAAAGAGGATGCAACAACCTTTACAGAGACTGGAAAAGAGAAGGGAAAAGATTATTGGAGGTTACTAGTTGGGAAACTTAATCTTGGAGTGAACGCCAGCATTTAAATACGTTCACGAGTGTTTATCAATTGCAATTTATTTTCTTTGAGGCTATCAGAACTTACATTTTCTGTAGAGTGAGTGAGAATCAAGCTCAGCATTGTACTGTATTTTCACTGGAAAGGAGCAGGGTGCAGCACATGTACGGAGTGTGGCAACGTGCACTTTGCCCAGTGCAAAGCCCTGCTTTGTCTTGTGCTGCCTGTGAGCCCTGGAGACTCTGTCTGGGAAGTTTGACACCAGGTTGAGGGCACAATAGCTATGCCTGCACTATATTAGGAAAATGTGTAAGTAACTGAAAAACAATGTGAACGAGAGAAATGTTTTGACACAATTTCTGAAGTGAAGCCCCAGGCTTAATCTTGCTTTAGCTGAAAAATTACGTAGGGAATAAATCCCAGCAGGATGCTTATTATACACATGCACGTTTCACACATCAAACCACTTACCTGCTCCAAGGCCACAGTGCTTGCTGTGGTGTGGTTCAAATATACCCACTATGAAAACTTCCAGAATATGAATCCAGCCAGTGCCCAAATCTTACTAAAGCTTTCTGTAGCTCATTTCAAAGATGAAAAGTAACACAAAGTTAGATGCTTACGAACTTTGTCTGGTTGGGAAGAGTGTTTGGGGAAGGTGATATAGAGGGCTTGGGAAGAAGAATCGCTGCCTTCTGTGGACTGCGTAGATAGCAGTCAGTGCTCTTAACTGGTGTCTCTTAACAAGAGTCAAATTCAAGAGAAAAAGAACATAAAATCAACATGTAAGAGATTTTAATTTTATTTTAGGTTACTGGATATTTTGGTTAAACTGCCCTAAGACAGTGGGCCTTATTTCATGGTTGTGTTTCCAGACATCATAGATTTCTCAGAAATGTGATTATTCATGTAGTTATGTGAAACTTCAGGAAACCTGCTTAGCAGAAACAAAACAACTTGGAGAAAACAAACAGGTGCAGTAAAGAGAGAAAAGAGGTTGTTGGTGGTTTTCCATCTTTCTAGCATGGGGCTTCTTAATGAGATACACTGGCTGGCTGTTTTTTCCTCTCTCTTCTATTCTTGTTTATATTTACCTTTATCTTGTCGAAATACCAAGAAATTTAGGTCAAAATATATCTGGATCCATCTGCTCATCTAGTCTGTTCTTTTACTGCTAGTAGTTTTATATCTTTTAATTAAGTATGCTTAATGACAGTTTACTACGTTAATGGGTGTCATCAAATATCTTTAATTTCGTACATGGTGAACAGCTAATGCAGAGAAGGTTTTTCCTTAATTTCCACTTATCAATACAATAATCTCTTTAATTTGTCAAATTATAATCTATATGTTTTATCTGTAACTTCTGTTTCGTTCTTGGTTTAGGTGAAAACTCAGCTAGGCTCTATAATTTAGCTGCAGAACAGAATAATACAGCATTATAATTACCACAGGCTTGTTATGAATACAAGAGATGTTTACTCATTGACAGGGTGAGCCATGTCAGTTTAGAATCTTGTAAATTACAGTTATTCTTTTGATAAAAGAACTTTGTGCTCAAAATCCTATGACAGACTTAAATTACAAAGTCCATGACTGACCTTTCAATTCTAGGTTCATCAAATATTTTAATTTTTATTTTGAAGGGTTTTTTGTAGTTGACCATCAGTGTTGACGTAGCCTGATTTTAAAGAGGGGTCTGCAGAGTGGTGCAGCAGACACGTGACCTGGTTGATATGATACGATTACTAAGGAGCAGGTCATACTGCCTATAGGATAACTTGCCTTTCATGACCCTGACAAATCAGGTAATTTGGTTTCGCATTGGACAGATCAAAAATTAATCTATTGGGCTGATTTTTGAGATTATATATAGGATGGATTCATTGTTTGACAGTGCCCCCACCATTCTCCAGTTCTCTACGCTAGCTACACTGAGCCCATCAGCCCAACTACGTTATCAGCTGGATTTTTACTTTAGGAAAAAAGGAAAAAGTGTTAGGAAACATTTTCACTGACAGTGGAGCAGACAGTCTTAAGATTAATGATTTTATCTCTCAGCAGGAATAAAGTCCCCAGTAATCCTAATGACAAGCCTGTGTAGCTTTCTACCGGAAAAGCAGCAGCTTAAGAGGGGGAATGGTACTGGTGAACTGTTCAGTTGTTCTCGAGGCTGTGGCGGTGCAGTCCTGGGTCATTCTCGCACTTTGCCTGCTTTCAGTGCCTTTATTGGCCATGGAGGTACAGCTGGCTTGGCACTGCTGTGCCTCCAAGTCAGACGTACCTTCTGTGTGCCAGAGCCAGCCAGAGCCAGCTTCAGGACTAGCAACGGTCTCTGACTGTGCCATCTCCCACAAATCAGAAAAATCAGATTCGTGCCCTCCGTCCCAAGGGCTCTAACCCACATCTCTTAGGAGCACTTGGTCTTTTGAAGCTGTGTCACAGTGCAGAAGGCGATGCAAGATTCGTGGGGTGAGAGAGCATTCAATGCACTACCTCAGGATTGTATCTTAGGGGAAATTTAGGAGGGCCTGCATGCAGCAGGAATGAGTGGGAATCCAATATTGTATCTTTTCAGAGTTAATTGCTATTTGGGGAAAAAAACCCTCCAAAATAAAGTAATTGCACAGTGTACCATCAATGAATAGGCTAAGAGCAGGGAGTGGGATCTAGAGATCTCTTCCTGAGGTAGCAGGAATCTAATGACTGGATGAAAGAATACGTGTCCACAAGTCTAGCATTCCTTTCCATGCATCGCACATGGATCAAACTGTCTTCTATTTTTACTTTTATAGGAGACCTAAGAGTTTGTCCAGACCAATTCCATGGCAAAAGGCGAGTTTGGCAATAATGGTGTTACTTGACTAACTTGCTGTTGAAGTTAGTAGTGAAAGATTTCCAACTTCCTTGCATTGTCGAGTGGCTCTTCCTAGGCACTTTGCTTGCCATCTTTCTTAATGTCTGTCTTGGGAAGTTAAGCTCATGGATTCTTCTGTCCAAGCAGATGCAGAAAGAAGTTTACTGCCTCTCTTTTTCTGTCACAACATGCTTTCATGTACTTAAAGGCACAACCTTAAAATAATTGCTTAAAATAAGCAATCACAGTGCAGTCTCTTGTATTGCCCTAAGTTGTGCTTTCTTGACCTATGATTGCTCCCTCTGGTCTTTCTGTCCAACCAGTCACATTTCTCTGTAAGTACAGTGCTCAAAGCTGGACATACCACTCAATTAGTGACCACATCAGGAGGTTATGTTCACATGCCTTACTAATGATGCTTCTGTTTGTACATAAACATTAGGGTATTTTTTTCCCCAAGAGTACCATGTTGTTGACTCATGTTGAGTTCATGGTCGTTACAACTGCCAAACCTCTTTCTGCAGAACTGCTGTTAACACTAATCTTTCCACAGATTCTGTTTATGCAGCTGATTATTCCTGGCTAAACTTAGAACTCTGCACTGGCCTTACTCAAATGCCTTCTGCAGAGCAACAGCTGTGGGAGGACTTGCAGTTGTCTCAGTAGTCTTGTGTATGCAGCCTTCCGCATTGTGGCATTGCCTGCATCTTTCACATCATCAAGTAATTTCATAACCAGAGTTTCCCTGCCACTGAAGTGAACCTAAAAGTATTTGTACATATGTCCAGTTTGAGGTGAACGTCTGAAATATTGAATAGCCTTTCTAAACATTTTTTTACCTAAGTACCAACAGTTTGTGTTTTTCTAGCTTGCTTGTGGGAATATCATAAGCAACAGCATCAAAAGTTCTACCAAGGTGAAGACAAACAACTGGTGTGTAGATCAAGATAGATGACTCCTTTTAGCACCCGCACATCTTAGCAGCTGTAGAGGTAGGAAGCTCTTTCTGTGTCTATTATAAAATGTTTATCACTTCTGCACCCCTTCTTTCTCCCATAGGAACTGACATTGGAAACAGTAGGTGTCTCCATCCAGGTGGTGTCTCCTAGGGCTGCCTTGGCAGTCTTTTCCTTACCCTCACCCAGTCTGTTTGGGCTGCTCGGCCTCTCCTGTGAAGCACAGGTCAGGCAGGAGATGTCAGACGACTCTGCTGAGCAGCTCTAGACAAACCTTTTTGACCTGTGTATTACTTCACCAAGTGCACTTCACCTCTGCTCCTGTTCATGCCAAGTTTAAAGCACATTTTATCCAGTGACCACTGAATGCTAGTATCTTTGGGGAGAAAACAGGAGAAAGAGGTCCTTTTAAGACTTGTGGGTTTTTTTTCTGTTTGGTTTTCTTTCTCCCTTTAGAAAGGGATGAGGGTCCAGGGAATCCTAAA
The DNA here is from genome assembly GCA_013400835.1 of Zapornia atra. Classification (NCBI taxonomy): domain Eukaryota; kingdom Metazoa; phylum Chordata; class Aves; order Gruiformes; family Rallidae; genus Zapornia; species Zapornia atra. Next base: position 85,193 of record VZTU01004375.1, on the reverse strand, counting down.
ATAACTGAAGCTTTGTTTCACAGGAAACTTCTGGTGCATTTATTTTTTTGGTGTTGGAGGTTCTTGGTCCTGAAATACTGCCGAAGCTGGAGAGACCAAGCGGTGGTGTTATACTAAATAAATCACACATGTAAAACCCATCTAACACTATTAGCCCATCAGAACTAGGTAGTCTCTTTTTAAATTGTCTATGTTAACATCTGTTTAAATCAAGCAATTGGGAGAAAAGCTCCTTTTTATTAATGGTTCAGCATCCCTCTTCTCAAGCTTCAGCTTTTTTTCCCCTGCTTTCCATGGTTTGTTTTTTTCTTTATGTGGGTTTTATGTTATTTGGTAACAGTATTCAAGGTTGTGTTGCTTGTCTGTCTTCCTTTTAGGTGATCTCCTATCATGAAAAAGCAGTCACCCCCTTTTGCCCCTCAAATCAGTTGAGAGCTAGTAAGTGCCTCACTGGAGCAGAGGGATCTCCTCTCCTCCAAGCATTGTCTACGGATACAGCCCCTGTATCTTACTGAAAAATATTGAAAGGCTGTGTGACCTTTGGAAAGTCTGCTGTGAGAAGCTTCTGTAATTAGTAGAAAGGAAGTGTCAGTCTGAATATGTTTTTACAAAATGGATTAAAAATATCTTGACTACATCTTCCTTTGTTTCTGATACAGATTTTTCCTCCAGAATAGAATCAAAAGGTTCTGAAGTCTCTAAAGCACCGCATTAGTTTGTTACAATACAGTGTTTTCAATCTTCCTGGCGGAACAAGCTTATGGCTCTTCTTTCAAAAGTTCATGATTCTGTCAATAATTTATCTGAAAAGCTATATTTAAAAAACAAAAACATCACAAATACAGCACAACTTAAATCATACCAGTTGATCTCACTGCCTGCCATAATTCCATTTGGAAATAAGCATCAAAAACTTAGAAAGCTTTAATTCTTTTGTGCCAATTATCTAAAGTTTAAAGCCAGTAAATACATGTGCTTTCTCATTATTTTAATGAAAGACAGGATCACCAATTCTGACTCTTTTTGCATTTTCCATGGACTTTTTTATTGGCTCTGTCTTGCTGATAAGAGTGGAGGGAAGGAGAGACTAATTAAATCGTCTTTGATACTTAATGTTTTATTTAGTGTCTTGGAGATCCAAGGACCCCCAAACAATAACCAATCAGAATCACTCCCCCGTCTATTCTCAGTGGGACCATCATAATAACCGATTAATACAGCCCTAGGCTAGACAGAATAGCAGTGATTAGCCAATACAAAATTGATTGCAATTAGCCAAATTCAGGTGTGGCAGAAGTGACCAGATAAAGCCTTTTTGCAAAACAGGTGAGGGTTTAGCTTGCCCAAAATACAGGGATACAGCAGAATTTTTTTCACTTCTCTTCAGGCCTTTTCTGACCTTGACTAAGGGATGGAGGCTTTCAGACACCTTGAGTTTCATTTTTAAAATGACCTGTCATGGTCAGTTAGCTGATAATGTGTCATTTAACCACCAAAATCACCTGTTTTCATCGCTTCCTGTCATTTTCTATGGTTCCACTTCTTTTAAAGTGTTAACTGCCCTAAAAAATCAAAGCACACACAACTGCAGTGCATTTTAGAAATATACAGCGTTATTCTGGTGACACCAGGTGTTGAAAGTAAAAAATGTAATGCGTTATGTATTCAGAAGCATGTCTTTATTAATTGATAGTTATCGTGGAGTAAACGGTGAACGAAGGAAGGTTTGCCATGTGACAGTAACTTTAGTTATCTGTTTTAAAAGAAATGTTCACATCTTGAAGATCATAAGTGATTTGTTAGACATTACCTGTCTTTTTAATCCTTATCAAAAAGACAAATTCTTCTATGTTCTCTTTTTCCCATATTCTAAATAATACCCTGTTTCTTGACTTACATCTAGTGTAACTCTCTAATTTTATTCTTTAGTTTTTCTTTCATTAATTAGCAGCTGTGAGTGATTATTTGCTTCAAGAATGCAGAAGTAAAATAAATTGAGACTTCCAAATGTTCCTAGGTCTATCAAATGTCAAATCTGGGACAAATGGTGTTTGGAATAGTAACATAGTCCTGTATTTGAGGACTGGGGGTTACTAGAGACTGCTATACTACAAGTTTGGGCAGGGAAAACAGCTCTGGGAGGGCAATGATTGATTTGTTCAAGAGCTGAAATATAACTTTCTACTGCCAAGTTGGACTGAGCAGTTAATTGATAGTTTTGTGCATTTTCAACATAGTATGAATAAGGTTTATCTTTAATTTTTTTCAGCTAGTATCATCATAAGTAAAAAATATGGTATTTGGTTAATCTTTAAAATCATCCCTTTTCAGCTTTCCATTATGAAATGTATTTGATGTGAGGGTGCACAAGTGTTCACCCAGAACTCTCTTGAAACACCCAGACCGTAGTTGCTGTGAGCCCAAAACCTTTTCAGTAGAAGCACAGCAGTGTTTTTAAAAGCATTGTGCTGATTTCTCCATGGTATTTAGTGAAAGCTCTTCTCTTTAGTTGTGGCAGAAAAATAAATTATAAATGGGGGCTATAAATTGAAAACAGGAGGAAAGTTGCTAATGAGAAGGGCAGTAGTTGAGTTTATATAGCAGTTTGTGGCTGAGAGGTCGTGTGTGTTGAAAATGGTTCTTTTGATCCCAATGCAAGAAGACAGTTTTTACTTCGAAGGATGGAGAAGTCCCAGGACTTGTTGTTCCTGTCCTACCCATCCTGTTCACAGACACTGAAACTGGGAAAAGTAAAGTAGAAGGAAGTGAACTGGGGGATACTCTACATACTACTGGGTATTTGGGCTCTGTTTGGAAAGGTGGGTTCCTAATAAAGCAGAAAAATAGAATAAAGCCCTTTTCAATGGGTATTAATTGTTTTCTCATTTCCAGAGCAAACGCTGGAGGAAAAGGATTCATAGAGTGTTTCCATTGTCACTTCTGCCTCATGTCCCACGGCAGTGGATACTAGTTTGGCAGTTCCCCTTTTCATGCTGAAGTCTCTGCATCCCCTTCAGTCTGCTCTGTTGACTACTGATGCTCTGTTGACCGCTGATTTATACTTAAGGCCTAAACACCATTGCTTGGGACCTGCTCCAGTCCTAAATTGGATACATCTTAAGATCTAGCTTGAGACATTCAAGACATTATGCATTATGTATTGCCTTGTTTGCCCTCCATCCCTCTCTTCCCAACACAGAGTCTAGATAGATCTATCAGTGTTGTTGGACACTGCCCTAGATATTTGAATACCTTAAGGTATGTGAGTTTGCTCTGATGTGTGCCCAAAGTAACTTGGAAAACTTATGACCCTAGAATGCTGTTTTTCAGCTACTCTGTATGCTGTCATGACGCAAGAACATGTTGCAGATGGAAACCGTGTGGTCCGTGGAAGGAAAATCCTTCACAAAATTACCTGGTGCTGGAATATAAAAAACTTTAAGGTGGACAGGATCACCTTCAAATCATTAAATGGGCATCCATAAGTGCAGAAAAAGAGGTGATAGATGTTTGCCCTAAGATAATGCAACTCACACAGCTGTAAAAAGAGTAACAGTCTGTATTTTCAAGTCTAACCTGTTCCATCTCTTTATTGTTAACCTATAGAGTGATCCAGGAAATGAACAATGTTCCCTTGTTGAATCTTTCATTGATGTTTCTGAGAACAGATGAGGTGACTTTCTTGCCTTTTTGCTAAATGAGATTTTACTGGTACATTTTGTGATGTTTCCTGTGTTTCCTTGAAATACTTGTTCCAGTTTTGCTGCCCTATGATGGCTGGTACGTGAGTCTCTTGTAGTTGATAAGGATGATGTGCTCTGCTGGTGTTTACTACCATCATTCATGTGAGAAAAGGAAAAACTCAGAATGGGAATGGTTGGAAAATGAGCATGTGACTTTCTGAGGACTCTAAAATAGACATGATTCTTCTTGAGTATTTTCTCTTGGCATACAGCTTGGCTTCGTTTGCTGATCATTCTATGAACCACCAAAATGTACAAAAGTGCTTCCTTTTATGACCAAGTCACCCATCTAATTGATCAAGGGAAGCCAATAGATGAGGTATTCTCAGACCTTAGCAAAGCTACTTCTGGGCATAACATCCAGCACACAGCTAGACAAGCCCGTTAAAAGTTTGGTGAGAAATTGGCTGATAGTTCGGCCTCAAAGAGTTATGGTAAATGGGGTTATATTAGGCTGGTGGCCAGTCACCAGTGGGAATCCCCAGTGCTCAATTTTAGGGCCAGTGCTTTTTAATGTTTTTATAAATGTTTGGGATGCAGGAATTTAATGTACATCAAGTAAGTTAGTCAATGATACTAAATTAGGAGGAGCTATGGACTCCCGTGAGGGTAGAGAGGCCTTACAGTCATCCAGTTAGACTAGAGAGCTGGGCAATCCCCAACCCTATGAAATTCAACAAGAGCAAGAGCCAGATTCTCCACCTGGGATGGAGTAATCCTGGTTATAACTATAAATTTGGGGATGACAGGCTGACAGGCAGGCAGCCACTCAGAAAGAGATCTGGGGATTTGGGTTGATGGTGAGTTGAGTATGAGTCACCAGTGTGCCCTGGCAGCCAGAAAGGTCAGCCGTGTTGTGGGGTGTGTCCAGCACAGCATAGCTAGCTGGTCATGGAAGATCAATCTCCTGCTCTACACCACACTGGTGTGGCCCCATCTCAATATAAGAAGAATATCAAACTGTTAAAGGGCAACCAACGTGATGAAAGGCCTCAAGGCAAGACCTAGGAGGAATAGCTACGGTCACTTGGTTTGTTCAGCTCGGAGAGGGGAAGACTACAACTTTCTCAAGGTGAGCAGCAGACAGGGTGTGCTGATCTCCTCTTTGGTGACCAGCGACAGGACATGAGGAAATGTGTCAGGGAAGTTCAGAATGGACTTATGGAGAAAAGTTCTTCACAGGGTGGTTGGTCACTGGAACAGGCTCCAGGAAAGTGGTCACAGCACAAGCCTTCAGAGTTCAAGGTGCATCTGGATAACGCTCTTAATCATATGGTTTAGTTTTAGGTAGCCCTGGGAGGAGCAGGGAGTTAGATTCGATGATCCTTATGGGTCCCTTCCAAGTTGAGATATCCTATGATACCTTCACTGCTTTTGAGCAATGAGTCCCCAGGAGTTCTTGTCAGTGGTCCCTAAGCATCTGTTTCTGTACCTTCTATCTTACTTCAATTATATGGTTCATAGGCCATCTAATGTGTCTGTAGCATGAACCAAACCTCCTCAGGATGCATTGTGCACAAATATAGTAGGCACACAACTACTTGCTGTGGCAAGACTACTAATGAAATAACACTGATTCCTGAGGAATATGGCGAGCAACATCTGTCTCCGCTTATTACTCTTTTTAATACAGTCCACTATAATTTTCCCTTCATAAACAGTTCTCTATGACCTGCTCCAGAGATATTTTCATTGCATATTACATGAAGTCTTTTACTTCAAGTCCATTGCATTACCCTTGTCAAAGGAGGTTGTTTTAATTTACATTCAGAACCATGCTGCATATTATTTCCCTTCTCATTTACTTTCAGTACTTGATTCTGTTCTTCTTCCTTTATCAAGTTAGTAACAGAAATCCTTTCCCAAAGGTCAGTGAAAAGAGACTGCACAGCATATACAAGGCTATTTTCATTCATATAAATACCTTATTTGTAAATAATTCTATCATCTCATATAAATGCCTGTGTAATATGGATGAATACTATGTAATGTTCTCCTGTTATACCTAGACCTCTGGTTTAAGGTGACTTTCATTAAGGCTTCCTTCCAGGGATCCTGGACACTGCCAGAGACCAGTTAGAGTAAATTCTACATACCATTGCAAAACCAAAATAGCTTTTTTTTTTTTTTTTTGGCAATTGCATATTTGTATCTAGTAGAGATAAGGAATTATTTCCATCATTATAGCTGGTTGCCTAGCTGGTTTTCCTTGTTCTTCAGTAAATACAAACCTGTGTTAGAATTTTGCATCAGACTACAGAACCTATTTCAGCTTCAGAGACCAAATCACTCCTTACCTGGAAGTAAACATTTCATTCAACACAGCCTTTTAGAACAGAAGCACAGTTTTAGAATTTCTTGTCACCTTGCTTATCTTTGACTCAACAAGGCAGGAGGATATTTGAGATTCTGGTCAGAACATTTTCTGGATCGGAAAGCAATTACCTTTCAGGCTTTTTTGGATGCCCCCAGAATATGTATTTTTCTTCTGTGTAGAAAGTAGCAGGCTAGTAAATGTATTTACTTTGAGATAAGGATGCTTTCCCAGTTAATGAAGGAGATGAGGTGGTTTTTTTTTCGATTTCATTGTAGAACTTTGCAAGTCTTTCTTGGGAGAACAAAAGTCAAGACCAGGAAAGTTAAAATAACTCATTAGTTTTCTTTTCATGATGATGCTATGTGACTTTTTTCTTTAGTAAACTCGGTACTGATTTCTAAACAGAAGTGATATGCCTCAGTGGGACTGAAGTAATTATATACATCTGTTCGTGGTTCTTTGTAGTTCTGACTTGGTGCTCTGTTTTGGTTTGTATTTTCTTACCTTTTATTACGTTAGAAAATGGTGAAAAAGAGAAATTAGGTCTTTTCATTAAACGAAGCTACCTACCCAGTTTATCAGACTTGCATACACATTTAATTAATTAGGCAAATAAAATAACTGCAGTTAGTTAATGAGTTAGAATAGAATCACAGAATCATTTAGGTTGAAAAGATCTTCAAGATCATCAAAAGTCCAACCATTAACTCAGCGCTGCCAAGTCCACCACCGAACCACATCCCTTAGCACCACATCTATGCAGCTTTTAAATAACCCAGGAGTAGTGACTCAGCCACTTCCCCGGGCAGCCTGTTGAGCTGATTTGTTTTGTTACCAGTATGTCACATGTTAAACATTATACTTATTCACAGGCTGCAAGGACAGTACAAGTACTACCCCTCACACACACATATATACACATCCCCCCCCAAAAAACCCACCCTTATTCAGTTTCTTAGCTTTCAAAAACTTGACCTGAAAAATAAAGTGGGAGGAAAATATTTCTGTGTATCACAAAGAAAGATGGTTTTTTTAATCTTTTCAAGTTTTCCACTGTTTGTCCAATGTCTGTCTCCAGACCAGGGGTTTGACTTGCTTCAGAGCTGTAGCAGCAAACTGTTACTTCTAAAATTTTCCTTCAGTATTATACAAATACTCCACATTTTTTGTGCACCCTTAGTAACCTCAGCTGTGGTCATCCAAATGTCAGGAAGGGCCTCTACTTCCACTGCTATCTAGTGGCATGCGTACAATTACAAACCCATCAGCTATCTTCTATACATCTATGTATACCATATTATGCACCACCCCTTCCAAACCTCACGAAATTCATTCCACCCTGCTTCTGAGCAAATGTGCTTGGCCATTACCTCACACCATCTGTACCCGTCCTGGTTGAATATTTAAAGAACTGTTTGTGTTTAAATCTGGTGGTTCCTCCACTACAGCTGGCTTTAATCTTCCTCTCCCCTTTCTCATGGGCCACTAACACTTTACAAGCAAAGTGTGGTTCTGTGTAGATAATCCTTGTGTGTACACGTGGAGGCTGTAAATGTGTATGAATTACCTTTCCCTGGCCCTTAAAAGCAGCCTGTAGTTCCCCAAGGAATCACAGACTGAAAAAAACCCAGTCTGCTGGAGCTTTTCCGATTCTTCATTTCTGCTGCGTTGATTGAAGGTACCTGGCCTGCACTGGGGTAGGTGGGTAGGTAGGTAGTTTCTAGAGAATAAATAGTTCAGCATTATGTGACACCATTCCCAGATTTATACCTGGATTTTCTGTTTGGCTCATTTAGTGGAGTAGGTTTTATTCCCCGAAACACCTGCACGTTCGGTTGGTGAGGTGGCGGCTGCATGTTGCAGGGACCCCTCTGCACGGCGCTGCCAGGCTGCAGCACCTCGGCCCTGGAGAGCCCATCCCAGAGAGCCGCCCTGCCGCTGCCTGTGGAGCCGCTTGCTGGAGCAGTTGGGGAGTCCGGCTGCTGTCACACCTGCTCAGTTACGCGGCTGGGCCCAGAGGCACTACTGGCCCCACAGAGCTGCTGGCTTGACAGCAGCTCCGTTCTATGGCACCAGTCAGAGCACAGGCCTAGGTGGGAGGCTGCTATTGCTAAAAGATGGAGGGTTAATTAAAATCTTTCCAGGCTCAGTCATAGCCCCAAAGAACAAGGGGATGGGGCTGTGCCATGACCTGGTCACCTCTCCCTCCTCTCAGAGCATTGTCGTGCAGCCATTCCCCCATTTCCCGTGTGTAAAGGCACGTCTCGATCTCGCACAAGCCCCATCTTTTCTCCCTTCCTCTTCTCTCTCTCACCATCTTTTCAGGGGAGAAAAATACGTTCCCATGCCTAGGTACTCAAAGCGTTTGCCATGTTTTGCAGGCTGGGATGCTCTTCTTGGTCCAAAACAGCGCACTGACCGCTCTGGGTATTGGCATGTAAATCAGTGTGCTGACCTCGCGAGGAACCCGTCCAAGCTGCAGGCTGTGTCCTGAGTTTCAGGATGTCGGCAGTTTGAAACCCTGGGCTTTGCTCTGCATGTCAATGATGGAAACCACTTCAAATTCACAGTAGCATTTGAAACAGTACCGGCAGCAGGGCTGCCCTATCAAAAGTTGTTTTCGTCTTTTTTCCTGTAATAGCGAGCTGGTGTTCAAGGATAATGCCCTGGTTTGGGTTTTTTTTCCCTTCTGTGTAGACAGAGTAGTTTAAACATCCATGCTAAAGGTGCAAAGATGAAGCATTTCTATGTATGTCATTTAAATTAATTGTCTACTTGAAACAATATCACAAGATCCTGCCATACAGAGTGGGATTTTGAGAAGCCATCTAGTCTGCTACCTTACCCTAAGGCAAAATTAACTGTAGTATCTATGATAGTTTGGACAGATAGCTATTTTTTAGGAGTTCCAGTTTTAATGGCTTCACGGCTGTTGGAGTTTTGGTAAACCCTTCACACCCAAGTTGCCACCTGAGAATAATGTTTGACATATCGTCACGTTCTTCCAAAATATCTGTCTGTTGCTCAACAGCAGTCAAAAATTCACTGGGGGAAAGGAGTGTGAACAAAACAGGAGCCATGGTTTGTATCCCTATGTAAAGCCTTGGTTTATTCATTCTGGAATATTTTAGTTCTGGATTCCCTATCTCAAAAATCTAGAGGAGAACCAGAAAAGTTAGAGGAAGAGGTGGCAAAGGTGATCACAGGTAAGGGCTGATTTTCCATTCTGTTAAATACCCGTGGACTCATCAGCCTGAAAAACTACCTGGTGGCACAAAGGAGGAGGTGCACTGGCTTGGAGGAAGAGCCATCAGATGAAGCAAGCAGGCAGCAGGGAGGCGGGGAAAAACCCAAAGCACTGTGTGTCTCGTGCACGCAAGAGGAGTGGAGGCATGGGGCTGCCTGCTGGCCATTCATGGAAGCCATCGTGCAAGCTCAGGGGTGCAAAAGGCCTCTGTGCACCACGGCCTCTGGCTTAGGAGGTGTCTGGACCCAAGTCTGGAAATGCGTCGGTGCCATCTTACCCGTGCTCTTGCTAAGGTATCTGCTGTGGCCACCCTCAGGTAGGGGGACACTAGGCTCATAACATTTTTTGTGGTGTCTTACTGTGGTGGTTCTTATGCCTCATGTGTTCTTACAATTAGGAAGCTGTTCCTGTCCATGTTAATTATTTTCTGTGCAGAGATGTTGCCCAGCTGTGTGTTCGTGTACATGGAGAATGAGCTGTCCCTTCTGTAGGTGACTATGCCCCATCTTCTCTGCTACCAGTTAAGCTGAACAGCTTGTTCACTCTGTGTCCAAAAAAACCAGTTGTGGACTCTTCTCAGTGCTCTGCCCTGAGCCCTTTCTAACTATTTTTGTAGTCCACAAATTTCTGAACTATGGTAGCAAGAATTTGATACAATGTTCTGTCTGAGGCTCAACCCATCATACTGAATATTATTACTTAATATTAGGACAAAACAGTCAATAGCACTGATATAATGTTCGGGGGGG